>OU343114.1:76024293-76624293 GCA_910594885.2 Bibio marci
TATCTGAAGTTAAATTTAAGATAAATCACACTGTAATTTTTATTATTTCAAGCTCTCGACCGTATTATTAACTTACGTATGCGTTTTACCAAAGACAATATCATATATTTATATTGTATTCAATCAATCACCTTGTAATATAAATATACTGATTGAAAATATAATGTAAAAAAAATCAGATGTGTCGTTAAGCGTTTGTTTATGAATTAATCACATGGGACACAAAATTCCACTCTAATATAACAGAGAAATAACTAAAGACAAATTTCATGATTGGAACATTGTCTTGCACCTTATAGAAAACCTGAATTATAATGGATGTGATCAAAGTGAGGTCCCTATTTTCTCCTCCTTTCGCACATCATATTGCAATTCCTTATGTAAAACACTTAAATTCAAAAGTATATGAAGGTAAATAAAAATAAACAGTTCTAGAGTTAAAACCACCAGAGGTTATAGTGTTTTAATGGAAATATTCAGAATCGATAAGTGATATTTCAACGTTTTTTGACTTATAAATATTTCCTTTAGTTTTTATATCTCAATTGCATACTAAAACGTTTGGTATTGTAGTTGACGCACATTATATTTACATATACAATAAGGACATAATAAATAATTCAAAATCAATGTATATTTATATTGAAATGTGTTATAATACAAGAAGTTTATATTGTATAATGTAGAAACATATGAGCTAGTTATTATAATTAGATTTTATATAGATTAAATAATAATTTGACAAATGTCAATCAAAATGTAGATAATATAATTTATATTAACACGCCTATGAATCCAAAATACAATTAGCTGAAGGAACGGTGTCCCAAAATACCTATATATGATATAGTACAATATATATAACTAATCGATCACCACACTAAAGTATACATAAAATATTAAATCATTTAAGTAATATTAATTTTTAATATAGTTGCATCTGTTTCAATATTATTAAATTCGATTAAATTGTACACTTAGTACCTTTTTGATAAATTTCAATACCATTATTGAGAATACCAAATTTTTACTATATTCTATATTGTATTAAATGTTATTTAGTATTGGAATAATAAAATAAATATAAAATTCTATGAAATGCATTAAGATATAAATAAATGGAAAGTACAAGCCCGTCGCATAATATATATTTTATTATCAGCAAATATTACAATTGATAATGGCTGAAATACAAAAAAAAAGGTAATATACAGAGAGAGGTACAATAAAATATGTGCAATACACTTACATTTTAATTGATTATTTTTATAAATTTCCATTAATTTTAATGATAATTTATAAATGTAATAATAATAAATAAATTTGAATAAAATATAAAATATAAAATTCAAATATTATAATAAAAATGGGAAATAAAAAGTTTGTTATAATATGAAATTCATTTTCCTTTTTCACATATGCAAATATATAATACAATTTTATTATAAAATATAGAAAAATAAAATTGGGTCAAATTAATGTTTTTTAAATTATAAAAAATGAAATTATTTTACTAATAACAAAACGAAATATCATTATAATAATTTAAAAAATCTATATAACTTTTAAAATATATACACAGAAAAACCTGTAAAGGAAAAAAACAGAACTATCCTGATCCGGATACGGTTCCATTATTGAGAGTGTTATATTTTTCCATGCAATAAATATTATGACAAACAAAAACAAACTATTTGAAATCCAAATTAGTCAGATCAAGGTGAAAGTCAGTTTTAGGAAACGATAAATAGAAAATTTAGATTAGTTTGATTGGTCCGTTTAAGAGGTGAGAAAAGTGAATAATTCGTTGACCAGTAACCCGATTGTGAGGTGATATGTTTATTTATAAAAAATAATTTTTAAAACATCAATTGCGGTCGGTTTTGCTTCGATTACATAGAGGTCCTTTTCTGTTAAGCTTTTAATACATAAAAATATATTACAAATTATTTATTTTGCCATTCGAAAGATATACGCAATCATTTTTCCTTATTCAATATTTGATAGGAAATTACTATTCAATTTTTTATATTTTTTATATTGTACATATTTATTTATTTATTTATTTATTTATTTATTGAAATTTGTTGTTTATACACTTACATACAATATTTTTTTTATTATTTATCCAGTATAGAAGGATAAAAAGCAAGTCATTTATTCAAACATATATTTATTTATATGTAAATGTTATTAAAATATTTACAATATCATGCTTTTTTATCATTTTTTATATATGGTATAAAAATATTTCACAGAAATATTATTATAAATATAAAGAAAAGTTGTTGATTTTAATGCTTTTTAAATTGAATGTAAATTCAAGTACAAATATATATATATAAAAATTTTATATATGCTGTTTGAATGAATCCTTTTTAACAACATGAAACAGTTTCGCATTTTAATATATGCGAATATGTCAATCAATAAAATATCTATAAATCTTTAAATTGACTTTCATTTGAGAAGCTGTTTTTTTTGTTTCCCTTGTCTTTAACCATATACTAAAATAATACATCAAATGCTCATTTTTCGCTTAGATTTATATATTCTATATACTTTCGCATTCATCTGATTGAAATGGGATACGAAATTATTAATTTAAAAAGGTATAAATTTGTGTATATTTATACTTTATTAAATTTGTAATTACGTCGATATGGGAAAACATGATAGTCTTTATATAGTGAAACAAAATAATATATTATTCGTGGACACGATGAGGCTAGAGGTTGGCATCGATTCAAAGAGAATTTCGGAGATTTACGATTAGAATTCTACCTAGGACTGATCCATTAAGATTGCAATGTTATAATCATATATATATATAGAATTGCACTAGCTGAGCCTACTCTTGAAAGACATAGTGGTTTGTCTTTCATTATGGATATTTGTTGAAATATATATTTTAATATTAATTGTCCTGTAAGTTTTAATTGATGGCATTTTTGTAAATTAAATGTTTAGCATTTTTGAGCTACAGGAATATTTTCAATTTGGTAACTATCACGCCATAATCATGGACGTTTTAAACAATTACAGTTTTTGCTAAATGATTTATAATTGTTGTGCCGATTTTTTTGTTGGATGGCAATGTTATAATGTTTCAATATTTAAATTTCCTATGGAAGTTTATGAATACGTTGCGTTCGGGAAAATATGAATTTCATTCCCAACCATTAGATGACCCATTTCTGTCCCATCTGATGGCGTGCCTTCCCCCGAATCAAATGTTCTGTGTTTCTATTGGTGTGCTTACATCGACGGTATTGTTTGTTGAGTGTTATTTATCCTAATGCTTGTATTTCAACTAAATTGCATAAGACAATTATATTAACAAAAACCTGTAGCATATAAAATAAAACCATTTTCAAATTAATAAGGTCAAATAAATAATTCAAAAAGGTGCTATTAATTATTGTAATAATGAAATAGTTGTGCATAACAAAACAATCTAGGTTTTTCAAAATTTTAATAATTTGTGATCACATTTCGTCTGCAAATATTTGCAAATAAATGCCTTCGAAGAATCACATTTTTGTGTGCAATATGATGTACAATTGAAAAAATTGGTAATGACGAGTTTTGAGTTGCAGTGTAAACAAATACAAATTGATGTTCAAATGAAATGGAGAAAATCCGAATGAATCTAACATCCATTTGAGGAAAATTTTGTGTGTTTAACAGAGTAATGATTGAAGTGGAATTCACTGCGGGCGGCATTACAGAACTGAAATTGAGAAGCGATGACTTTGGCTCAATATTGAACTAATTAACACTATTTTATTGATGCTCTCCATTTATGTTGCCTCGACGACTAAACCAAATTTATAAAAATTATAATAATAGAATGAATTTTTGAAATTATATATGAAAAAAAGTAAATTATATGAGCAAATTTTTTATATGTTTCAAAAAATTTAAATGGTAATAAAATACATTTCATATACATTTCAAAAAGCCAGAAAAGTTTTGCATTACTTTTTCAATTATTAGTTGAGAGTGATAAATAAATAATAAGTTTATTATGATAATGACTTTATTTATAAATAGTGCAGTAGTGGTTATCAAATTATATTATAATAATATAATAATAAAATCTTTTATAAGAGTGGTTAAAAGTATGAAAAGTAATATAAGAATAAAATATTTTGCAATGAACTTTTCATAAGAAAGAAATTAGTATACTTTTATTATGTTTTTTTTTTTGTTATTGTTTATTATAACATTTAATATTAAGTAGACGTTATTTATTTATTCTGACATTATTTACTATTTTGCTATTTGTTTTTTATTAGTTTTTATAATATCGTATTTCACAAACTGTGGCTGTGAAAATCATAATAAAATTAACATTAAATATACCATAAATAGTGAATGGCCAAAACAATATTTTATGAAAATTATATTTTCTTTCTTCTTACCACGCACGCATATATATAAACTGTAAATTATATATTATAGAAAAAGGATATTTTTATTGATTGATTTATAACAAGGACTACAAATAATTTAGTAAAATAGTCATGAACAAACAAACGTATTTTTTAAATAATATTTTTGTTATTATTGTTCAAAGTAAATTGATCCAAAAGAACACACCTATACAAAATACGCACATATATTCAACATTACATTACATATTACATATACACAGGCAGCAGGCCCACACATAATATTAAATTCGATATATATTGAAATACTATATTTTCCCAAAGAAAAATAAATATACTCGTATAAACAATGTCTGACATTAAAATTATTATTATTTATGTTTCATGTTTCTGTTATATAAATATATATATATATATTTCTACGTGATAAGACTTCTAACAACGTATACCATATATAAAAACTTGGAAGAATTCAATATATATGATATGTTACATGAACACACTTGTGTATTATACCTATATTTAGTGCAGGAGATGGCAATATTTGTTATTAAAGGTTATATAGATAGAGTGTATATATATTAGATATTTCATAGCATATAAATATAAGGTATATTAAGTGTAAGTAAATGGATGCAATTTAATATACATAGATGATAAAATATAATATAATAAAGTGATATGCTTTTATCCGTAATTATTAGTATTTGTATTAGTATTATTACCCATATTATTTTTAATGCAAAACATTATACAGGGAATCTACTGAGATGTCATCTATACCCTGATTACATTTCAGGTTGTATTATTCATCAAAATAGAAACACGTGTGTTTGCCCCATTCCCACCTACTTGAATTTCGAGGGGATTAATCGTGTATCTCATAGTTAACAAATTTATACTTATATGGTATATAGAGGAATTCCGTATAAATTACGTTAACGTGACAAAATTTCATTCAACTCAGGCAGAAGAGGTCCTCTCGCCAGTTACAAAAATATATAATCTACTACTATACATGAATTTATTTAAGTTAATATAATATATAATTAATTCACATAAAATTTTTCTTGTACAAATGGATAAAATGGAAATTTTTGGTCCTTAATTTTCAACAGATTTTGAAAATTACATGAATATTCTAATAAATATTTGGTGAAAAAAATAACAATAGTCTATCAATGAATTCCAAATTAAGGTGTGTACAACTTACACGTATAGTCTTTATTGATTTTTTTTTGGGGAAATTGTAATTTTTAAGACATATTGTTATAAGTGCGTCCGTCATCAACAAGTGAAAACCCACATATTGCCAGTAATGGTAAATGTGACAGCATCATATAATTTTGTTGTGTTCAAAATATCGAGTTACAAGCCTTTGCGATTTATTTGATTTTTAAAAGTGGCAAAGATTGCCGGCACTTTGACCACAGTTGATCCATTGTGCTCTTTGCGAATGATGACTATACGAGTGTTTTGCTTTGACATATACCAATCCATCTCACTATATTGATCCTCGGTCATCCATCCAAAATTGCAGTTGCAAATTGGTAAATTACTCCGTATGTAAGTTTATGATTTTTATTAATTCAATTATTATATTGTTGGTGAATCATTCATATGATGTTGTGTGTGAAGTCATTATTATTCTTGGAATAGCGTTCATGCCGCATGCATTAATAATCACATCATTTCATTAAAACATGTTATAACTATAGCTTAAACGGTTTAAATTGTTTGATTTTCATATACAAAATAAAGACTGTTCAATCTAGGCTAGTCAAAATGAATAGATTAAAGATACTGAATTGCAAGTATTATTGGATAAAAAAAAACCTTTAAAAAGGTTCACAAAATTTATGTTAGCATTTAGGCATAAATGTGAAATGGGAAAAATGAACAAGGTAGGAAAATGGGAAAAAAAGGAAAAAAAACTATACAAAGTTTTTCATTAAATTGTTATTAGGGTGATAAAAGATGGGTATATATTTTGAGAATCCAAACGCAAAAAATTTATTGGTTGTTCCAGGTCAATCAAAAATATATCAATATCAATAGAAAAACCATTTCATTTCGAGAAATTCAATAATACTGAACGTTTTCCAACAACAATTTATCAAACATGACCATATGTGTACTAATCAAAAACAACCATAATGACCGACAATAGACATGAAATTAATTGGGTTCCATGTTATAGTACCCGTACTTACACCTCCTTTGATATTGATATTATTATGACGTATATTATATATCGCAATGATTATAAATAAATATTTTTAATTATTTTTTAATTAATTCGTTTTTAATTTATATATTTTATGTACCGCCACCGTGCGCCAACAAAAAATGTGTGTAAATAAATTATAAATTCAAATTATGAAAATTAAGTATATTTTTTGGTTATACAGACTCACTTTATATAATATAAACTATAAATAAAGCATCAATTATATATTTATTTAAAATTTAAATGAATCTTAATTTTCTTCTATATAGGCCGTGTTAAATGCTCGGCTATATGTAAATAATGTATTTTTTTTATGTGTTTTTTTTCTTACTTTAATATAAAACGGTCGCTATATATATGTTATATTTTAAAAATTATACTAAAATTACAATATACATATATATATTAATAATAACGAACATTAATTAATTTTTATTACTTCTTATTATACCCGCGGATATATAAAATTCATTACTATTTTATTATTATTATAATTAAACGCAGAGAAATATATAGGAAAATATAAATAACAGATGATATTTTAATTAGATTTTATTTCATTTAACTTTATAGTGTTATTTATTATTTGATTGGAAATGGTAATTTGATTATTATAGTCAAATTTTACTTGGTTATAAAATATTTAATTACTTTAATTTGAATTAATTTTTTTCTGCTATTATATATAGATTTATAAATAAACTGAAATCATTATATAATTATCGATTAGGTATGCCATTGAACGATAAATTTAATCACGTACATAGTTTTTTGTTTGGTAATTAATCAAATATATGTAAATAAACAAATTATTGGCTTAATTCCAGTTGAGCGGCGCATCAAAGGATTAGGAGAGAATGTTTTTAAATCATAAGGTATGGTGATTTCCATGCCAATCATTTGTTTTACACAAACATGCAGTTTTTCTAAGGGTGAGCATTCAATTTTGTCGCCTCTCCGCACAGCCCTCAGGAGGTGTCACCTGAAGTTTCTCCAAATTAAAATCACATTTGGTATAACAATAATTGTGTGAGAATTTAAAACTTCAACATATACCTATAATTATATATGAAAGAAAAAATATTATTCTGATTATTTACATATTTAATTGTAATTGTAATATTCCGTGACTAAAAACTCGTTGAATTCATTCTTTCATGTAATGAATTAAAAAGGAATATATATATTTGAAAATTGTTTCTTATTGCATCGGTATATTAGCGTATGAAGTGAAAATATAAAATTCTGAATTAATGATAGAAATTACATTTTTTTCTTTTTTCAAGAGATTCATGCATTTTATGAGATTTAAATGTTTCCTCTGCGTTTTTAAATGTATACACAAACCCATTGTATTATATAAGAATTTCCAATATTCTATACACATCATACAATTTTATATAAAATAGTATATATTACTCTCCATCTGCATAATACATTATAAATATATCTGTTGGATATATTATATTTATATACTGCAGAAATACTAAAATGGTACGGAAAAGCTACAAAAAAAAATGAGTAAAATGATTCAGATTCTATATTTTCAAGTTTATTAAATTCTAAATTAACACCTGCAATGCAAAACACATGATTGTTTTATATGGATTTTCATATTTTTAAATTTAAATAAGGTAAAACATTAGTAGAGATATAAACAATAGTATAGTTCTCTGGAAACATATATATATATAGTCTAAATATGAACCGTGTCTTTAACATTAATAATGTAAAACCACACACAGGACCAATCGACATACACGCGTGAAAAAATTCGACAACAATTTTCCGAGTATATCCCATTAAAATACACTGCTATACTTCTATAATAATAATATAGTTATTAAACTATGTGTTAAATATAAACATGTTCACTGTTATGGATCGTCTTTCGCTGAAATGAATCTGGATGCTGTTAGAAAAATTGTGACCCCATTTGAATTGTTTAAGAAAATTTTATATCCTCTTCCAAAATTGATCGTTTATTTGTTTTGTATAAAACCATCTAAATGTTTGAAATCGGATGATTAATATATAAATTTATTATACAGGATGTCCAACTATAATATCTACACAAACGCAAAAGTGTGTGTGTGTAGCTTCGCCTAATAAAAATAAAAAATAATTTAATTTTCTAAACCAATATTCAATCAATGACAATCAAATGATTATAATATTTATACAAAACATTTTGGATTTCAAATTATGACAACAATTTCGTGGGCTAATAATTTCATTGCATTAGATCGTGCACCTACACATCCCATATTCCATATTGGACTAAATGGTGAATGACACCAACCATGAATATAAATAATAAAACCGTATATTACCCTTTAAAACAAAAAATATATAAACTTTATTTTTGCATCGATACTCTTTCTGACTAAATATCTTATTGTTATAAAATTGAATAAACGCATATTCTTTGTATCTTGTAAAGATTACCATATATAAAATATAATAGAATATAGACACACAATGCAAATGAATAATGATGATACGATAATCTGGTTGATTCTTGTCATGTCAACACATGTATATATACTAATTTGTATACGTATATATAGAGCCTCTAGTACAATGTTATATATTTTCATTTCTAGATACATTGTACAATTACTCACAAAATGTGTTAAACATAATAGCACTTGATTTTCTTAGCCACTTTTTAGGCTTTACACATTTTTCTAATAAGAATTATTAAAAAATCAATATTTTCTTATCATACATACTTTTGCTTACAATTTTTTAATATCATTATAGGAATAGTCTATATTGTCGTCACGTCACGTTAAAATTCCGGTATTTTTGGTATCAAAAAGTGAATATGTTTAAAAATATTGTGTTGGACGCTATATTAAGAGATTAATTATGTCTATCAGTACACAAAATACTTATGGAAAATTTTCACCCATACAAGAATAATTGAATTAATATCGAACTATATGATTGCAGAAGATTTAATAAAGTAATGTTATACATATAGATAACCGAATGGTGTCGTAATACAAGAGCGATGACTTGATATAAATTACCAATTAATCAACTGGAATAATCTAATCGGTAGGTGGACAAGAGAAAAGGAATCCGATAATGGTGAGCGATCTGATTCGATATCCTGTGAAATATTTGAATACTATAATGAATAGATTGTAATAAAATTAATATTTTCATTTTCAGCATATGGGATACAAATGTTATCTACATGTATGAGTTTATAAATAACGCTTTATCTATAGTCTATACACAATATATGCTAAGAATCTACAGCCCAACCTTGACTATACTATAATAATATAACCATACACATGTAATTAATTATATAAAATTATATGTATACATAAAATATGTTTTCTTTCGAATGTACAAATTATTACGTGTATTAATATACCATATATAATTTTCTTTTATATACGAATCTTATATAGAATTCAATTTAAGTATGTTTTATGTATAATATTATATACATCAAAAGTATATAATGTGAAGAGGAAAACCTACACATAACAAATATTAACAAAATATGTATTTATACAAACGACTAAACATATAATGGGATACGACTACGAGTATAGAATGTATCTGTTATGTTATTGTTATTATTACCTACCTTTTATTCTTACATCTTATAAAGGCTTATATGATTTTATCAAAATTCTAATTTAATGCTTGATTAACTAAGAATATTATATATTTGTTACGTATATTCATATCAATGCATATAATATACAAGTCATATATATATATACCATATATGAATAATGAGTTTGAAACACTTTAACATTAATATATTGTATTTTATATAACATTAGTATTATTATATAAGATTTTCATATATGGTATATATATTGTAACATATATGGTTTGATTGTGTGACAAGAAGAGTTGGCGTTATTTGTTAATATTCTTTCATTAGATTTTATTTACATATGAATATATGTTACACACCTACTTATTTGACACAAAACATATACGCAATATAAATTCAATGTTGTGTTAGAAACACCATTATATTATTTTTATTTATACTATTTTTAGTTATAATTTACTAGTAGCTGATAAAATTTCAATGGGGAGCATTTGCATCTTGATTTATTTGTTAATATAGTACTACAATGATAAATGGTATAGTTTAATTTTATATATATAATATCAATACTTTTATTATATGTATACGATCGTTGTAGACCGCACTTGTATCCTCGCAACTATATTTATTTTGTATTATATTTTTATACAGCGTGAATATAAGAATTGGGGAAAAAATCAATAAATTATGCAATGAAAAATTAATAAACCAGTTGATTAATCGAACTGGAATAGTGACTTAGAGCACTACATTTTTAGTCAATTATTGAATATAAGCATTTGTCTAAATCCAGAGAGGTAGCATTCAGTTCGCTCTATTTTTCTAAACTGGGTAAAATAAAACTAAATTATGAAAAAAAATGTGGATGTTCACTGAATTAAATTTGCCGGGAAATCTACTATTATAAATTATCATCTTTTTGAATTACGAACCATAGTTTTAACGGATTTCCATTTTTTGTAATTATATTCAATTTCCAATCTTTCATAGAAGAGATTTCTAAAATCGATTCACGCGTTCAAAAGATATAACCGATTTTCCTAATCGATGACAAAGAAAATTTAAAGAAATTTGTGGTACTTTGTGGTAAAATTAACACCCAAATGACACAAAAAATTTATACAGTACCATTATTTCATACATAATTTCAATGACGTCAAATGGAAAATCGGTCATATCTTTTGAATGTGTGAATCGATTTTAAAAATCTATTCCATGAATGATTGGAAATTGATTATAATTTGCAATTCTGTATATACAAAACTGGAAATCCATTAAAACTTTTGCCCGTAATTCAAAATAATGATAATTCATATAATCCTATTTTTCGGAAAATTTAGTAACTGGACATTCCAATTTTTTTTCATAATCTTGTGTATTTTCAACTCGACTACCAGAAAAACATAGTGATGTTACAATCTGAAAACATTTTTTCACGCTTCAGCAATGCAAATAGCTATCTTTCGATAATTGCAAATCAATTGATGTAATTTATTAAATGGTTCTTTATTTCCATTATAATCGAATATTTATTGATGCAATCTGGTCAACAGAACAAAGGGTAGTTCAGATGATTGGGTGTGGTGTATAGTTAATTTTAATAAACAAAAGGAACCCGTTTACTCGGTCATATTTATGTATATAAAATCACAGTTTCTCGTAATTGCATACAATTTTAATGTAAAGATTTTACCCTAATTGTTGTATATATACATTTTAAAGGTTATTGCACAACAACATAGGTTTTAATAAAGAAGATTTTTCCTGAGTCAGTCAGAATGAAAATCACTTAAAATATATTGCGTATATTGCATTTATTTTTATTATTACATATCTGTTAAGCATTAAAGTGTGCGATTATGACTTAAAACACACACATTTTGAGCAATAAAAATTTGAAAAACCTAGAAATTCAAAAGCATCTTGAACTACTTTAAAATAGAAAAAAAGTATGTAAGTAACGTGTGCGATATTATAACGCTCTTCCCTTCTTTCAGGCAAAAAAAAAAAAATAATACATAAACTCTTACAAATATTGTTTGGTAAATATTTTGAAAGTATTGTATTAAAAAAAAAAATTCGCTGATATAACATAAAATGTCAATAAGATTTTGATGTTGAACGTTTTTTTTTTTTTTTCCGTATTGTATACATAATATTGAGAGTAAAAACGTATTGTATTATAGTTCTATGTCATGTGTATAGCATAAATATTTAGATATATTGTACAAATATATGATATTGTATACTATGTATGAAACATAAATAACAATAATAATAACAACGCACAAGAAGTCGTCTATTTTTTTGTAATATAAACAATTTTTTGTCGTTGTCATATTCGTTTTATGGGAAAATTGAATATTCCCGATGGTATATAAAGATATATTCAATATATATATATACATGTAATGGAATAGTTCTAATACCTCTGCATATGTACAATTTATAATATGTATTTTTTGATTAAACACAAACCTATATAGAGTGTGTCTTGCAAAATTAGGACACTTGAGTGATTGATGATGTTGCACGAATTTTCAACTATATTGCCAATGTTCGAAAAAATCGAAGCACTAATAAATTATATATAGGCAAGAATTTAACAGCACTTTTACTATTGAAAGTGTATGCAAATCAATTGGTCTATGGAGTGACAAAGGGTTAAGTTTTATACTATTTGCATTTAATTGTTTTATATAGTAATACAATAGAATGATTTTTCGTGTACAAAAAAAATAAAGTCATAATGTGAAATGACAAAAAATATTCTCCCGCGAGCACATCCTCCGGTATTATGTGTTAAAGAAAGGAGTTTGCACTTACGATATAACACAGCTCTTCTATATTATTTTTATTTATATTATACACAGGGCGAACGGGAAGCAAATCTGATATGTAGATTATCATTTAAACAAATAATTTTAATTATAAATGGATGGTTTAAATTCGTTCGGCTATTTAATTCCCTAGAAACTTTTACACATATAATAATAATAATATATCCAGGTTCAAATTCCATGTAATTGTGAAGCTTTGTTAACTCAATTAAATGGATACATTCGATTTATATACAGTGCAAGATTGTTAATATTATGTATGTGGAAATTACAAAAAAAAGGATCAATAATTCTTATTTCAATTTATTACAAATAAACAGAATTGTTGAATAAAATTTTACTTTTATCAAATTTGAAATCATAATTTTCGTTTTCCGTTCACCCTATACATAACAATTTCTTTTTATTCTTATATTATTTTGTCTATATACCACTCTGGCACGGATATATATGAACATGTATTCATATAATAGGTATAACAATATGAAAGGATCATTCACGGATTTCGGCTGAAAATTTTTATTGTGAAAGTATTCCATTTATATAAAATTTTATGTTTTGTACTAGAAAAACGTGATTTGCGAATAGGTTTATTGTTATTATTATTTCATTTGAGGAAAACTAGTGCTTACAGTCATCGAATGCATAACGAAACTTATAGTAAACATGTTTTTTGTCTGGCTAAAAGGAAGTGCAGAGAGTGGTTTCAATGTTTCAAAATTAATGGATTGGATTTCTAAGTATTTGGTGAGACCAGAAACGAGTGTATTGTATTATGTTGGTTGAAACCGAACCAAAACTGTCATTATTGAAGCACTAGGATTGGATGTTTTACCACAGCCGCCTTATTCACCACATGTTGCTCCAGTGTGGTAATGAATACTTTTTCAGATCAATGGAAAATGCACAGCCTGTGCATAGCAATTATGACGACACCCAAAAATAGATCGATTTTTGGATCGCATTAATAGAGGAAAAATTTTATTTTGATGGTATTCATTGCCAAAAAATTGGGAAAAGATTGCATGCTTAATTAACATTTTAGCTGATGGAGTAAGTTTATATATGAAAAAAGGTTCAATTCAATTATACAAGTTTCCATAGAGATTATTAAGTTTTCAAACAACCCGCATTTGGAGGAAAGGTCACTGTAGCTGACATGTTTCATGTGGGGCGGTCTCCTAACAAAATTTTGTCCCCATTTTTGTGGGCTAATCCGACCAGGTTCGACTTTCGTGGGATACACTGTATATATGTTGTAAAATGTATAAAACATAGAGTAATAAATAATAAATGTACATTATATAAATTTATATGTTTCGTTTCATATGAAGAAATTGTTTTGGTATTCATATTGTTACATATAAAATCTATAGATTTACTTTAAATTTTCAAATATTGTATTGTTAAAAGGCGGCTGTTCGATAAGTTAGGCAACATTAAATATATATTTATAGGAGTATTACCATCTGAGTTGTAACTACTGTTTTGACTGTTCTCTCTTCCTATTTCAGGTGTGTATATAGCACAGAATAATGTATATAGTTATAAATTATTGTTTTATTAACACATATGTGGATAAAATTTCAACATAGTCCAAGCAATAATGCTGAGAAGTGGGTACACGGTTGTGTTTTTGATCGATTGTGAACAATGGCGGTGTGGTATACATTTTGTAAATACGTTACTTACAACCATTGATCATATATAAGATGTTACCGCTACATATTCATGACCATTATTGTTGTTGTTTATAATTTCTACGTTCGTCTAATTTGTGGGAATTTGATTTTTATCTTACGACTGCAAAAAATAAGAAAAAATTGTCAATTGAATGCTAAAGAGTGTATGTCAAAACCAATAACAGCATCGATCTCTTATAGAACAGACCCCGTATATATATATGGTATCTATTGTTGATTTACGTAAATATAATGTTATGGATAGATCATAACATTTAAGTTAAATCGAAAGGAAAATAAACCTATATTGAATTAGGATTTCATAGGAAATAAATACAAAGTATATATAGGTACAGTCATGTTTAAATGTATAAGTGCACAACTGAAGAAAGCTAAGAGTTTGTTTAGTATAATTTTTAAAATAATAATTATATTGTAAAAAATCGCTACTAAGGAAATTACAATATATAATAGTCCCAATAGTTGTATATGAGTCTCCTATGTACCTCGATCGATAGGCGGAAGTTGTAGTATCGGTGAAATGCCTACTGAAAAAGTGTTGTTTTACATTAGCTATGTAAAAGCTGTTATTGAAAAGGAAACAATTTTTAATGGAGTTATTACATGAAATAGTAATGAAAATATAAATTTCTCCATTTTTAATTATTTCGACAATGATCTTCGAAAGTGTTCAATAAACTGAAAGGATATATATACAAAAATAACTTATAGTTTTCAGCAGTTCACTTAATTTTGAACATAACTGTATGTACATACAATATAATAAATGCACAGCATTGGATGCATGTGTTCGTATTTTATTGAAAATAATACTTTTGTTTTGTTGTTGATAACAAATGTCAAATCAATTTATGTGAAATGATACAAAATAACAATAACAATAATAAATTATTATTCATTTATGTTTGAAAATTACGTATGAATTATTTGTAATATATTCGTATATTTTATACTGAATTAGGTTTGGCACATCAAATTACAATAATTTTATCAGACACGAAAGCAAATACTATTGGTACAAACAAATGAATAAAAAAAATTATTAACTATTATGACATTGCAATAATAATGGATAAGAATTCAAATTATTCCACAGTAATGTAATTTATTTATTTATTTGAATATATGAAAATTGTAACACCAAAAATTATCTATATAATTATATATCTAAAAATGCTATCGCACTTAAGAGACTTCATTTCAACAATATTTCTATGTACGGGCATATATTTACGCTATAAAAACTTATAAATATTCTTATGATCGATCGACGCACTGATTAAATTCGTTAATGTAAAATAAAATCAATTTCTCTCGTTTTTCGTCCGTAAAAAAATCTTCCTTAATAATCATACAATAAATAAATGGAATTTCATGATATTGATATTATATGGCAACCCAAATAAGTAAAAAATTATTATTCAATATTAATTGGGTGTATACCTATGATTAAGTCGCTTTTTGAACCAAATCATGCATATTCTGGATGGTCTTGACTCATGGATAGGATTCCATGGATTAATATTGTTATTGATATCGATCATAGTTGTGATGATTTCAATTGGTTTCTGTGACATCATCAGTTTATAGTATACACATATATCGAAATTATCATTTTGGAAGATGCATTCGATCGGATCATTTTAATTATAATTTCTGCAAGAAAACGAAACGTTACATTCTTTGCAAAAAAAAAGTATTGTATATGATAATGTATTTCCTGAGCAAATGATGCTTTTTTTGCCACAACAGTTTCCATATTCAACTTCAAATTTATGTGAAATGCTAAATATTAGAATTATATTTATATTTTTTTAATTTATAACACAAACAATATAATGATTTTAATATAAAAAAAAGGACTGAATAATGGGTACACACCCAAAATAATAATAAAATCATATACATAAAGGATATTCTATAAAAAAAAAAATTCTGTTTGTCTTCTAAATTTATACATATTATTTATTTATCAAATCATGTAAGAAGAAAAGGATATTCATAATTATAATAATTTCTCATTTATGTCAACCATTATTTTATCATGACAACTTGCAAATTTATATTTTTTTTATGATGGTTTGTGTTGTAACAACATTATTATATGGTATATGTATATAGGAAGTGATGGTTATGACAATGAGCTTGTATGGATGATTTTTGATGATTTGATATGGACTTGGTTGAATATGAATAAATTTTCTTTGTTCATAATAAATCGCCTTTTACATGTATATATTGTGTATAAGTGAAAAAAAAAATTGCTATTCTGTCTAAATAATAAATATATAAAAAGTCCTATATTTCTATTATTAGATATTATTTACAATCTTATACAGGACTATATGTTCCGTAGTTAGGCTCATAAATGGTTTATTTTTTAGTATATAAACAGGAAAATATATTACACAAATTATAAACATGAATTGAAATATTATATTATAAAATAATTATTATAATGATGTGTTTTTAATGATTGATTATACTTCGTAATTAAATAATAATAATAATAATATAACAAAAGTGAAAAAAGGAAGCAAAACAATTAGAAGTTAAAAGATAAAAATAATACGAAAAAAAAAAACTATGGAGAAATAATTTTTTGTAATATTATTTTAATATAATATTTATTATATTTAAATAATAAAATTTTAAGATATTTGATTTCTCGACACAAAAACAAAGTTGTCGACTTTTATCATCGTAAATATAATGTTGCTTTGTTGTAACGTGTTGCTAAACCAATTTGAAACTACATTTAGTGAGAGAAAACTAACTACACCTCGTACCAGACATTGTTCTTTCACAGATTGACATTTGTTAATATTAACAATTTGCATTCACACTTTATAAAACATATGAAAAATTGGATCAATGTATGATTTGAGATTTGATGCAATGATGATGATTATAAGAAAGGAGAATAATTAATTTTTTGTTGTTAGACCAGAAAAGGAGTTTTGCTTTTTTTTTTACAAATTAGTTCTCAAAGAGTTAGATTTCGGAAATGAAACATTTCTTATAAATTATTCGTATTAATTGTAAAAGGATACATACAGTGATTTCCGCAAATACTTTATCTACACCTTGCATAAGCTGGGCAACCACATAAAAACCATGCCATGCCGGCTTTTTCGATGAGAAACATTTAGCACAAACAAAAAATATTATAAAACGAACAGATTTTAAGAAATAAAAAAATTTCCATAGGGCAAATTTCCATAATAAAAATTCCTGAAACCACTTACCCAGGGGCTTTATATTCAGTAATCAATTTCATATTGGTTCTTCATGTACTACAACGATCTGCATTATGGAAGTTTTCCAAATTTATTCGAAACATATTTGCCAAAAGTATTCTTTGTCTTATGTTACAAGAAATATTAATAAATTGAATTTGAGTTCAATTGTGTAAGAAAAACGAACGCTATACTTTGGTTCACTTAAAATTCCTCATATTATAAAATTATAAGATAAATTGAAATCACAATTTTTCTAAATGATTATTACAATTAATTTTAGATTACAAATAAAAGTAATTTTCATATATGTATTACCAGAATGGGTGCATATTCAAAAATGTTAGTTGTTCCAAGGTATGCTGCATTGACTCAAGTTTATAGTCAATTTTATAATATAAAGGTGTTCATATTTACCTGGGCATGCTTATTTCAATCTTCTAATACAGTATGGATTAACCTGTTTGCGACCGCACAAAATAAAAACTAATATCATGTTAAACCTATTAATAATGTTTAGTTTATCGGAAAATCAACTTGTGATTCAATTACAAACCAAGATCCAAAGTAATGTCATCGCCATACGTAAACTATTGATGATGTGATAGAAATAATACATCGTATTATGTGAAGTTATGACTAATTATGGCTATAATTATATGCCATTAATGACGCTAAAATTTTGTATGCATCATTTGCATAAATTATATACATTTAGAATTATTAATAAATAAATTTCAATATAACCAGTCCTCTGTGGGACGCACCAGAAGCAATAGTATAAAAGCATTTGTTGTTTGCGACCAATATTTAATATTGAAAGTAGAAACAGTTTTAGATATAACATAAGCATTTCAGAGTAATTTAGCTATTGGTGACATTATTATCACATTTTTTGTTTAAGTATATAGTTATAATATAGAAATTTTTCCAAAACGTTCGCCTGTCAGTAAATGATTTATTGAACGAAACACATTTTTTACAAACATAAGACAACCACTCCCCGATAATATTGATTTTCATATGAATAAATAATTTACTACATGTTTATTTTCTAGAATAATAAATTTAAAATAAATTCTTCAATAATAATTACTATATAAATAATTGAATGGTAGTTATTTTGTTATATTCATGTTTATACACACATGTGAGTGAAAATGTATGAACGTTAATGTTTATTCTTCATATTATTAAATAAATGGATATACTTTGATCATCATAATGTAATATGTAAAGTAAAGTATTTTACATATACCATGACGGTTTTTCTTGTTTCTTAATATGTATATTAGAAGTAAATGTATATCTCAAATTAAAATATGTTAATATAATTTTAATTTATATAAATATTGTTTAAATACTTCCAACATTTGCATATATCTCAATACAGTAACGAGAAACGAAAAAATCTAAAACATTCATCTATTTAAAATAAAAGATATATCAAAATTCTGTATTTATAAAAATGTTATAATGGTTCCGAATTGTTATTTAAACATTATAAAATGCTACACATTCTACAATAGCGTTGCAATGTAATAGTAAAATTTCAGCATTACGACGGTTAATATAAGAGATTAACTCCTTGTAATTAATTTAAAACGATTATTTTGATCCATACATAATATTTTTCTGCTTCGTCCTGCTGTTGTTTATACGTAGATATGTATAAAAATATAATATGAAAATATATGGAAATGAATATTATGTGCTTAATAATACATATATAAATGCGTATGTGTAAAAGGGAATTTTCAAATATAAACCACATTATTATAATATAATAAAAGTTAATCGTTTCTGTTAATATTTACATAATATTTCACATATACATTAAAATTAACATTTAATAACATTATTTGCATATATAATTTATTGCTGTAATATGAAAATCTTTCGCACGTAAATAATTATGTGACACACTATGACAACAAAACTATATCGTAAAATTATTATATAACATCTTAAATTATCTTATTTCAAGAAAATTAGGTCAATGAATATGTGTGTCTTTGCGTGTATTATAAAATATTTTTATTGAATGTTAATATATGTTTTCCTTTTATGATTGTTATGTTAAATTTATGTGTTAAGAGGAGTTTTACATATATTTCACGTATCTTCTTATATTAGAATTTGTACACGTACACGCGAACATATAGTTCCATTACCGTTGATTAGTCTCACCTCTATTATTAATTGAATAAATGTTTCTTTTTAGTATACATCTACAATAAAACATTCGAATAATTAGCAATAAATTGTTAAAACCAATTTTAATAGTTGTTGTTTTTTTTTTTGGTAGTCACCAAATAGTTATACAAATACTTATTTAGTAGAAAAATCATCATTTACACAAACCAAATTACTTATCTTTTGGCAAATGCACTTTGTGATTACCAAAAGAAAACAACTAATAATTAAATAAATACTAATAACAAAAAAAGGAGCAGAAAACATATAATATTTTACAACACAATATTTTTTTTCAATGGTATACTGTAACTTGATTTAACAAATTATAAAGATGTCAATTATAGATTGTATATAGTTTTATAGCTGTGCCATTTACGTTCCATCGCCGCAGTGGTAATGTGTTTCCTCAAAGCGTCGGTCTTGAGTCAGTTAAACAGTTGTATCGTTGTATGGTATTTGTATTGATTTTAACTAAAAATTCACGACAAATAATGGCATTGCGAGCGAACACACAGTGAAAAGAATTCCAAGTTACTATATTTATTTTTTCGATACACCTATATATTTGTACGCATTGGGATTTTTGTTAACGCCGTCGTTCACAACAAAATTAAACTTTAAATTGTTAATATGAATCTCAGAGGGGTTTATTTGTCATAATATTTACATTATTAAATTATATGTAAACATAAATAAAACTAATTAAATATATACTCGTACTTATATCATATTAAAATATATATATTTTATTTTATTTTATATTGAAGGAAAATATAAAATAGAAATAAAAATTTTAATGGTACACCTTGTACCAATATGTAATACTATTTAAAATCTACATTTTATAATTAAAACATAAAATTAATTATATTTATTATACAATTGAACAGATGTACGAGTATTATTACTTGAAATTTGCTGTTTAACAACCCACTTTTACATAATTATACAAGAGGATACGAGTATATATATATATATGATCTGAACACGCGTATGTTATATCTATACTATAATAAGATTAATTGTATAATTTTATGATTTTATACAGTAATTTTACTAGCATTTTACTAGTTATATATAGCAAAAGGAATTTAATGTATATAATAGAGGAATATAAAAGCTATATATGAACAAATAATATTTAAAAATATAAAAATTTGTATATATAAATTTACTTAGATTCTATAGAGTTAACAATTAACAAGTTTTCGTGTAGTGGTGATATGTGCCTGATGACTGCAAAATTTAATTTAAACATAAAAGCTCTATGTTCATGCATGGCGCATTAACTCAGTCGCAATGTAAAACTCAATCTGTTTTATTGTTCAGTCATTTTATCATGCCTTGTTTTCCATCATAAAAACGTTTGAAAACCTATGAAAATTTGTATCTATATATTTATTATTATCAGTTAAAATTTAAACTTTATTCTTATATGGTATAACAATAACTAATAAAATACAATTCATATAAAATTTACATATAATTTAATTGTTGATTTATACACATACCTATATGTTTATAAATATATTGTAGAACAGCAAAATGTGTCTCTGTCAATGACAATTTGTGAGATATATTTTATATTTATATGTTTGAATGCATTAAAAAAGCGATTAAAACAATGAGTTTGTATTTAAATTGTAATTGTATACGTATATATATTAAAATAAAATATAGTTGAAATGTCGTTATTTCAACCTCTCGTCGTACTTTCAGTACAAAATTTTGGAACATGGTTATAAATAAGTTTAGTATTTATGAAAAATGCCATGCTGAACCTAAACATTTTATCCAATAAATTTATTTACCTCACAGGAGGTGCAGCAGTACGCATTCGTTTATCAGAGACCAAGACCAAGAAGAAATTTGAAAAAACGTTTTTATATTTACAGGAAATTAATTACGTATGAAAGGTGTAATAACATTTTGTATTTATATATAGTTATTTTTTTGTCCATCAGTGTGTAAAAATTGTAAAGGAAATCAGAACACGGACCAGGTAGTTCTCAGTCAGGTACCATTTACACATAAAATGGTACTAGTTTAAAATGAAATATGCCAAATTATTTAAAAATAATAATGGTATTAACTCTAAAGACTAACAATACTCGCTGTTGCTGCGAAATAGCGACGAGAAAAGGTATAGATTTTCTAAGCAAATAATTCTTTACACTATAAAAACTAATATAAGCACATAATAGATTAAAATTCGAATGGCGGTACACAGCGTTTTTCGGGCTCTATCCTTATTTTTAAAGGATTTCTAATTTTCAAAATTAAATTAAATTTAATAACAAAAGAATAGGTTTTTAAAATCAAAAAGATATATAGTCGATTTTCTATTATATTGAAAATTTAAAGAAATAGTTGAAATAGAAATAATTTCATTGACATCAAACAGAAAATCGTGTACTGTGTCTTTTAAATAAAGGATTAAAATTGGTTATAATTTGAAAATCTGAAAAATTTGAAATCCATTAAAAATACTTATTAAAACATGCGGTTTTCCATTGCCTCGCCATGTATCAAATAAACAATAAATGAATGTGACATCTAAATTGTCAGTGCGATATAACCGCATTCATTACATTTTGTATATGATGATCCTTTTAAGAGATGCACTAAAAAATCCATGTGGTTTTTTTCATCCCGTCTCTTTGACAATGTAAAAAATTGTTTTAAATTGAAATGGATATTTTTAATATTACTATATAAATATATATAAAAAATTAACGGAAATTAAATTACTATAAAAAATACTATATAACTTTGCCCATATAATTTTATAACTTTATATTAATATATATCAAATTTACATATTACAACTTTGATGTAAAATTTTAATCAATATTCATAAAATTTCCTTTTTTTTTATATATTTTATATAATATCATATTATCGATTGAAACATTAATTTTATCAATTTTATGATAACATATACTCGTATACAGTATTTGATTTTTATTTTAATATGTACCCTAGTAACAATTTGTTTGTACTCAGAAAAATGAGGAAAATTTCCGTGGTAAAAATTCATATATTTTCCAAGGAAAAGATATATTGAAATTTGTCCAAAGAATACGTCCATAGATTTTCCATTTAATATAATATAGGATTTTATTTAGGTCAATTGAAATCTTTGGATTGTCTGGGTAATATTTCCAATATATATCCGCAGTGTCGTATTCATAATTTATTTCACCAAGACAGTGGTTCAAATTTTGAGTATTTCACTGATCTAGATATAATCCTCACTCATTTTAATTTATTTTCATAATTTCTAAAACAATCAGCAACTCAAATCGATATATTTCCTAGGAATTTTGTAAGACTTTTCATATAGATTTTATCCGCACGGTTTTTATTCTTGTTTATTACAAAAAAAAAAAAATGCACAATCGATGGGTTTTTGTCATTGTTCAGAATCTTCATTCAGCGTGCTCATAGAATTTCTGGTCTATCGGTAAAAAAAACTAAATCAAACCACGATTTGGCATCATCGTCATAAGAAAATTTATTCTTCTAATCTGAACAATTCACTGGTATTACTTGGCAAAATACATGGACGATCCAAAGATATTTTGTCTAAATCAGTGGATCTGCTCACAAAAAATATGAACAATAATTCTATGGAATAATAGCAACGAGAAATAATTCTAAGGAGACTCCGTAGCAATTATCCTCGAAAATATTCGGATAATCCAAGGACATTTTTTTTATAAAAATCCATGGACAGGGTTGCACTCATCATATAAAATTCCAGCGGACATCCGTAAGAAATCCATAGATATTTCCTCGGATTGAAACTACGGACTACTACATATAATACGGAAATTTTACGGACAAACTACGAACAGTGTTACTAGGGTAATGCAATCTGGATACGCACATCAACATCATTTTTTTGTTGTATAAATATTAAAATTTAGTACGTCAACGACTATACTTTTTAATTATACCACGTTTAATTACACCATATCATTAACCATTGAGTTGTCAAACACTACTATGGTAACATTAAATATATAATTTTAATTTATAATATTGATTACTAAATTATTTCAAACAGAATTACAATTAATAGTCGATTGATCGATATAATGCATATGTACGTAATAAGTATAACGATATAAATGATATTGACATTATATAAACAACTATATAATAAATTTCAAATATAATCATATATGGTATATTAAAATATCCTTTATAATCATAGGATTTCGAATTTTAGAAAATTAATAGTTTATTAGTGTGTGTGTATAAAATATAGCATATATACAATATATTTTGTAGTATCAAATAACTATATATTTCCGATTTATTGTATTGCATATATAATATATATATCGAAAACCAGAAATGACGACAAAACAAATTCAATAAATTTATAATATTATCACGATTATTTGCACATATATATATATATTGACCTGTACACCTGTGCAAAGTTAAATGGAAAATTTTCATTTCATATTACCATCAAAATGTATATAATTTTATATAGCGATAGAGGCATTGCATTAATATACGTTTATGCATAACAATAAAATAACAATAATTTATGACATTTTAAATATACAAATAATCACAGTATCTCTGTGTATCATAATGACCATTGAATTCATTCATATACACAAATTTATAAATAATATTTTCAGATAAGACGATATGCTCGCACAGTGTAATCGTCCGAGAAAATTTAGAATAACCCTTTAATGAACATATGTATACGGTATAGTTTTACAAAATAAAATATGTTCGGGATAAAAGCTCTATTAAATTACAATATATGGTCTATCTCTATAGATACAAGCACAAGTATATACTCTCGTATACGTGCCAATATATTTAAAATAATATGTTCAAAAATATATAGGCAACATACAACACAATCTTCTTAACATAATATAAATATCTAATATGATATTTTTATAAAAAAAAATTTCTTTACCTGAAAATGTGAAAATAAACAATATGAAGATATATATCTTTTAGTTTTAACACACCTATACACACATTACATATTATTGTATACACAACACATTGATATCATATTCAGACCTTTTTTTTTTTTCAAAGGTTAAAATAAAATACCTTCTTCTTATAGCCGACATACTGGGTATTGTGGCAATATACATGGGATTCGTATAATATTTACAAAACGGGGGAAAAAAAAAGGTAAGATATTTTATAGTGTAAAATATAATCTGTTGTTTTTATATAAAGAAAATGTGCCAATATAAAAGACATATCCATATTCACAATATCAACAATATTATTAAAATCAAAATACTAACATAAAAACATAAGTAAAAATATTCAAATGTTATTTCTCTCTATATTTTTCTTCATTTTTTATTTTAATACCAATTTATATTCAAATATACATTTATGTGTATATTATACTACCAACAAAATACACCCTATACTATATATATATATAAATGCAATATGTAATGTAGTATTTGGTTGGATACTAAATTTAATAATAAAAATGTTGATTGTAAAATGTGTGTTCAACGGGGTATTAAAGAAATTCAAGTCAGCATATAAAATACATAATATTAAAAATATATGTAATCGCGTATTTGTTTATTTGTGGTATGTAAATATATATGAATTCTCTGATAATAAATACGAAAAACGAATGTTAACAATGAATTTAAAAACAATCCGATAATATAACATTTAAGTTATCCGCGGTTGTCAATTGACAATTTACAAAAAACTAAAAAAATATCATTATCCACACACTGCAGTATATACGGAAAAATAACAGAACCCATGCTCATTGATTTAATGTGTATTCATTGTGAAACGAAAAATTTCATAACATTCCCGTCAGAGTGTAACGCAATATATAATACATTAAAGTGGTGATAGACGATAAGTATAATTCTTAAGAGAATAGTAAATTATCATAAGAATTACCAATATTGTCTATCACCAGCATTTTTCTAAGTGCTATAGCAGTTCTTTTATGTCTGCGTAAAAATAACAAAGAACGATATTTTGTTATAACCCTAGTAACAATTTATCCGTACTTTAAAAAATGAGGAAAATTTTCGTGTATAAAATCCACACATTTTCCATGGAAAAGATATATTGGAATTTGACCAAAGAATGCGTCCACAGATTTTCCATTTAATATAATATAGGATTTATAGGATAGAATCTTCATTTAGCGTGGTCATAGAATTTCTGGTCTATAGGTAAAAAACTAAATCAAACCGATCATCATCGTCATAAGAAAATTATTTAGTCTGCTAATATGGACAATTTACGGGTATTACTTGCCAAAATACATGGACGATCTAAAAATATTTTTGTCAAAATCCGTGGATCTGCTCACAAAAAATATGAATATAAATTCTATGGATATTCTTTGGAATTATAGCAATGAGAAATACTTCTGACGAGAATCCGTACAAATTATCATCAGAAATATACGGATATCCAAGGACATTTTTTTATAAAAATCCGTGGACAGGGTTATAAAATTCCAGCGGACATCCGTAAGAAATCCATAGATATTTCCTTGGATTGTAACTACGGACTATTATATATAATGCGGATATTTTTCGGACAAACTACGGACAGTGTTACTAGGGAAGATTTGTAAAACTGCTTATAAAAATGCTTAAAATCGTATATATATGATTTTTTTTAAAGTATATAGCATTGGCGATATAAAAACGGCAGAGAAGATGTGGATGATGATGACCAGGTTGATCATTATCGCAAACAAAACATCCATAAAGTGCTTAGTTTCCTGAAAGTTAGCAAGAAAAAATCTTCAGTAAAATTCATGAAAATGTACATTGGTATATAATAACAAAATAACAATAATTCATGAGATTTTAACTGAAAATCATGGTCTACGAAATGTTAATTCATATAATTGGTTCCACATAAATTAACTGTTGACAAAAAATTGCATTGAATTAATCAATTCAAAGGGCATCATTAAAATCGCTCGAAATTACGATAATCTCATTTCAACCTATTGCAAAAAGTGATGAAACATAATCTTTTCAAGAGGCACCAAAAACTCAAAATGTCAAAGTGTAAAATACCGGTCACCAGATGAAATAATCCGGAAAAAACCTTGTTTGATGTGGTTAAAAATCAAAATAAGAATTCGTTTCAAGTGGTACAACGACTAATGATTTGTATTCTCTTGCTTTATAAATTATAAGCGATTGATAAGTCACATTCGATGTGTTATTCGTCCTTAATATCGAAAGTAATGCATATGACAATTAACGTAAAAGCTTCTTATCATCATATAGGTAACATGAGCAAATGTGACATGAACATCTACGCACGACTGCAACATACAAACACATTAAACAATTATGCGTCTAGGATCTAACTGCATAGTTGAAAAAATCTATGCGAAACATTCATAATAATTTAAATACAACGGATTTTGATTTGTGTAAATGATATTTCATATCCCAGTATATTAGTAAATATAATATTCTGATGAGATTTTAAAAAGTTTGAGCTTGATTGATTTAACAATGAAACCAATTTTTATATAGAATATAATCCAAAATCGATAATATATATTAAAACATATATAATATATAATACGACGAACAAAAAAAAAAAAAAATTATCATTATATAGAAGATAAAATACATATTATAATATTGACATATTCCATTTCAAAGTTAATCCACTTTATAAAAGTGGATATATACACTATAGATATATATTTTTATATATATAATAATAAGAATTCAAAGTTAAATGTAAAAGCGTTGTGTTTAAATCTTTCAACACACAAAAGTTAAATAACTTTTGTCTTTGTAGTATGTATACCATCACACCACTAACTCACAGACATCATCGTCATACAAAAATATAAACGATTATCAAGTGGTATTATTATTATATCTATGTACATAGAAAATAAAATATTGATAAAAGTTTTCCCTCCTCTGTAACACAACTATGACTGATAGAACATACAATATTTTAATCTTGATCGTCATTTTTATATCTGAAAATATATAATAATAATATGTATCAGAGATAACAACATTTTTAAATTTTATATAATGTAATGTAACACACACACACATACCATACATAGATAAAAAAAAATGTAAATATCTTTTTAAACTTTAAAGTTTTTAAAGTAACCTATATATTATATTTTATGTGTGTGTAAAGAAATATGTTTATTTTCTCCCTCAAAAAATTTATACATGTTTGAATATATTTATTGATAAGATTTTCCTGCTAAACATTATGTATATTTTATATTATATTATAACTTACAGCACATGCGATAATATTACTAGTATATGATATGTATTTTGAAATATAATACTATTATAATATGAAGACAATAACTTTATAGTAATAGTATACATAAATATATGCATAAATATAATATTGAAGATATTATATTTAAATTTAATATTATATTATTCTTTATATACCAAATATATATATATAAAATACATATTTTCATAAATAATATACGATGTACGTACGTACATCATTCGCACACAATACAATGCACTTACATTTCTAATACCCATATACGTAACAAATATAAATATTGTAGTTAGTTAAATGATGAAAGAATGGCAAATGTCTTACACATAAAATTTGCGTATATGTTATCATGTCATCAGTTCATGAAAATAATATAAAGCTTGTTTTGATTGGATTTTTCGATTTTTTTTTACAAAAACATATAAATTTTCCAATTTTTATATAATATAATAATTTTTTTGTCTCGTTGTCTTATAACAGATTTGTTAAGATGAATTTATATTTATATGTATTATTTTATCCCATATACATATGCCTTTATTCATGCTATTGTTATCGATTTTATTTACAATAAATAAAATTGAATAAATAAATATTTTATTTAAATTTCTACAATATAATAATAATAATAATACGTACATATTGTTCGATAAAACAATATTATTTAAAATAAATTGGAACCATAATTTCATAATACAAACACATATATATTTTATCCATTCATCATTATATTATAACAGTCAATCAATCTATCTCGATCCTCTATTCCATAGATTTATATATATATATATCATATATATGTTAGTTTAAGTGGAACATATTATATACATGACTACACAATATACTATACTTATACTATACTTAATAAATGAATCAATATCAAATATAAACTCATTCATAGTGTCATTGTTTATGTGAAAACAATTTTATTTATTCATTGTGCTATACTTTTTCTAAAATCATACTAGTGCAACAGGACAATGGTAAAATAAAATACTTTAACGCGTATGTGAAAATTAAAAAAAAAATATAGAGAGATGGAATAATGCAATGACTTCTACAATTGCATATATCGACATATATATATATTAAAATTACGTTTGGTTAAGGTTCTAAAAATAATGGCAGACAGAGGAGAGCGAGAGAAAAACATAGTGATTAAGAAAATATTAATTAACTACAATTAAAGTTGAAAATTTTATTTCGAAATTGGGTTTTATATTTGAAATAAAAATTAATGCTCCAGTCTTACAAGCTTTTACAGTCGAATATAGTAATTTGTGTGTGTTAGATTGGTATATGTGTTATGATTATTAAATGATGTCACTCCAAAAGAACCATATATTCCATAACTAAACGAACAAATTGTGAGTCACAATCAGTTATTATACCCAAAAGTGCAATACAACAATATATAATAAACATAAAACAAATGATCTAATTAACATCAAAGTTTTATAAATATGAAATTGAAATGACAAAAACCGAAAACCCTGCAGACGTATATATTGTATTAAAAATATAAATTAATGAGTACTATATTCAAATATACAACAATATTATAGAACAGGGTGTTCCTGAAAAATGAATTGGCGAAGGTGTAAGACGACGTTAAGTTTAGCACATAAATAACAAATGCTTATTTTTAAATTTGAAAAACGTAGTTACAAAATATAGCTCTGGACTATGCCAAAACAATGACAGATTGAAATTTAAAAGTTGTAGGTCATATAATGGACGGATGCAATCAATCAATGGTGTCATCTATAATTTCCATATATAATATATATACGCGACACTCTGTCTGTTATGCATATATTTATGTTAAATGTTATTTATATTTCACTTTGCAGTAAATAAAATACACATACATATTTTATAGTCAGAAAATTACTGCTTTTAAACATAATTTACCATTAAAACTTGAACAAAATATATAAATATTATTGTAGAGAAATTATTGTTGTTTTAATATTTATTAACAAATTTATATACACAAAATAGTATATATAAAGTTCTTTATTAGTGAGTGTTTTGTATATGTATACAAAAACTAAACTTTCTGTTTGAACAATTAATAATTATAAATTTCTATTGTGATATAATTGTGAAATAACAAATATTATAGTATATGAGAAATGATTATTCAATATTTAACTTTCAGCACGTTCATCAAAAACACACTTGTATTGTTGCAATTAGAAATATTAAAGTCATAATAAAGTTTTTTATTTGTTCATATTTTGACACCTCATTAAAATTTGAATTTTATTTAACATAATAATTTAATAAAAACTATATGCATTAACTAAATATTGGTTTAAATATTCGTTTTTTCAAAATAGACCATGTATTTGCTATATAAATATTAGTGATAATCTGATGGTATGTGACTACGGGGCCGGCAATATATTTGTTTGAGTGTTAAAACTTAATAATCTATGCGAAAATGTATTCATCTAAAGGAAGGGACAAACTTAAATGGTTTATTTTGTTTGCATGTAGATCTCATCGTAAATTGGAATAAAAAACTAAAAACTAAAAATTACCTTCAAGAACAAATTCACAACTTGCATGACTTGGATAAAAATTTTTCGATGATGTTGGATCCATTGGACTAAAAAATGTTCTATTTTCTGCAGGATATATAAATTTATTACAAAATGCTGGCATATCAGTTGGTGTAGGTTCTGCATAAATTGAACGTTTATAATGTTGACTATAATAATTTGAAGATTGTGTTGTTATTTTAGCTATAGAGGTGGCTGTTGTTGTTGTTGTTGTTGTTGTAGTTTGTGATAATTTAGGCGAAACTGTAATGAAAGTATTTTCAAAAATTAGAGACGTTATTTTAAAAAAAATAATAAAAATTACATAATTTATAATATAATAAAAAAATACTACATCCAAGAAATAATAAATGCTTCAGACTAATAAACTTACACCACTTACTTAATTATACTTAATTCAATTTTTATTTTTCTATGATTAATACATAATGTCGTCTCGTCTACACAGGCTGTTAATATTTGCTTTTAACAACATATTTTGAAAGATTTTTAGTTTGATTCCATAAATCAACTGAAAAAATTTATTATAAAAATATCCAAATATTTCTGATTAAATTTTGTGAACTGATTACGTACTTCAGGATTGATTACATCCATGAGTGAATAAAAATTTGTAAGTATGTTTTTGGAATGGGATCATATAAACAGTTTTTTGTAAATTTTCTAGTAATTAATTCCCGTCTGATAAATATCAGATATTAGAAATCTAAACAATTTGGCCATTTATCATTCAATTTTAATTGTTGATTGATAATGTAACTAAATGAACAGTTTTATATGAAATTCCTATAAAATTATAGCCAGGACACGAACCACTAATATATACTGAACTTCTGGTTAATTTGGCCATTTTTTATCAAATGTTAATGTGAAATTCGTATATCCAAATTGAGAATGTGGGAATGGCTTTTATGAAGTTCTTAAAAAATAATAACTAAGAAGTTTTAAAATATTTCGGTGAGTATACAACATTACACCAATTGGCACGCATTTATCTTACGGTAAATGCATTATTAATTCTACTTATAAGTGAAATCGTCGAATTTAATGTAATATGTGTCACTGAAACACTGGTATTAACCAGGACAAACCAGAAGATACACTCTTTCACTTAAAATTTGTAGTAGCATTTTCGATATTGATGATAATGTTTAACGATAAATCATGCTGTAAAAGCGTTGATATGAAACGAAGAATTGATGTCTGATTGTGAGTGGTGCAGTACATGAATTGTAAAGTGTTCATCATTAACAATTATTTTGGCAATTGTGCCCGTTGTCTGGTGCCGAGTATGTCAATTATTATAGAAATAGATATATCACCTTTAAGCTTTAACAATTCATTCATCATACACACATACACAATTTTAAAAATTGTATAACAACATAAACTTATGTAATTATATGTATGTTATGCATACATATTTTTAAGCATATACCATAATCCACAAACAGTAATAAAATATACGACTTTAAATGTGTATATAACAAAGATAAAATAATTCTATGTAAAATTTTTCTACTTTTGTTATCATCAGCACATAAATACTGGGAAATTATACCGTACATAGAACACACCGGGAAGCTGAGTATAACTATAATTTTATTTTATTTTATTACTGAAACTTTTCCAAACAGAAAAAGTAAAATCTTTGTTGATTATAAAAATTATCTTTTTGGTGGATGAAATGTGTGTGTGTGTTTGTGTTTTTTTTTTTTTTTTTCAATTAGTTTTTTCTTTTATCATAAAATTTAAAATGAAAAAATTACTCTGCGAAAGTCTTTACACATTTCAATTTTATTTTGTTATACACATTTTATTTAACATTATATAGTTTTTGTTGTATTAAGTTATAAGAGGTAAGGAAAAGTTTATCGTATCAACGAGTCGAGATTAGTACAATAAAACAAACAAAAAAATGAGAAAATGTTAACTTGTGAATTTTTATAGTTAATAGATATATTTTATTTGATATTAAAAAAAACACATAGATTTTTAATGATCATTTATAAATAAATAAAAACTTTATATTAAATGATCAATAAATAAATAAATATTTAGCGAAGTCTTTTAGCAATACAAAGGGAAAAAAGTCATTAAAATATAACGTTATTACTTAATAATTTTAATTTAAATATTTAAAGAATTTTATATAAATTATACAATTAAAAAAAAAAAAAAAAGACATATATTTTTATTTTTTTTTAAGGAAAACGTATTCATTATACGATTTTTTTAATTTAAGTATTCATTTTTATGCATTAAAATTATATATATATATAAATGTAGTTTTATACTATTATAGAGCTATTTATAACGTATGAATACAACAACAAATAATAATATAAAGAATATTAATAATATAAAAATATATAAAAGCTCTGTTGAAAGAATTTTTATAGTAAAAAGAAAATTAATAATTGAAATATGTTTTAAGTTTTATGGTTTTTTTTTGTACTATAGCAGCATAACTTTGTAAACATATACACGAACTTTATGTTTATATAAAAAAACTATAAATATGCAAGTTAGTGTATTATGAAAGAAATAAATAGTCGTATAATATATTTTGCAAAGTTATATATAAATCAGTATGTGACAGTGGTATATATCTGATTTTACTATGCTAGAGATGAAAAAATAATCATTAGTTTATTATGAAATATTTACATTAATAACATTATTAACATTATTAAAATTCAGTATCCATATTTGAGCATCTGACTATGTATAGGAAGAAGACGCGCAAATAACTTCATAAATATTTATACACTTTTGTAAACAAAAACTAAAAGATCATTTCGGTGGTCCTGCCATTATCATTAAATCGATATAATTCAACTAAATATTATTTATAAAATTTCAAATACATGTTTCTAATATAATTGATTGTTATTTTGTAGTACTGAACATAAGGATATTTGGATACGTACATTACTCATATGTAACACCATTTCCACTTATCGTAAAAATTTCTATGCAGTTGAATACTAACAATTAATGTTAGACACACAATTGCAAAGCTGATGGAGCAAAACAATTATATGGTATAATCATTTATTATATAAACCTGTACTCCGTTCACACACCACATATATGGCAATTTGTAATCTAAATAATTTTCACATATATCATATAGAAAATTTAAAAAAAATTATTTGTAAAGGTGCGTTACAGTTGTATCACCGATAATGTATAGATAAAGATATATTATAAAATAGAATATACCTTTTTTAATATGTATATTCAGAAAAATATACCTACTATTTCTCTTGTAAAATTTTTGTCGTATGTAATTTCATATTATGATCATTTTAATTTTTGTTGGTTACCAAATCATTATAAAGTTATGTGAAAACATATGCCATCTACATAAATATTACATTCACACATTCACAACAGTCAGGTCGGCATAATACTCCACATCGGATTTCTAAAATCTAAATCTATTATCTTTCCAATTTGGATACTTTGTGATTAATGCTAAATAACAATTTTATTAATGTGATATAATTATATATTAGTCGAAATATATGCAAAAATAATAATAGAATTGTAGAATACTTAACTTATCCAATATTTGATTTTTTTGGTATATTCCTTTTGATACGTGCATAATGAATTATTTCCATTTATTATGGGGATGCAAAGATTTACTATAATTTAACAATTATATTCATGTATTTTTATCCACAAAATATACTTTTTAATTACGTTCCATGTACCATCATATTTTACTACATTTTTAAAGAATTATTTCATTTCATTCTACCATCATATTTTTAACAGCATTTTATATTCATTTTAAAATACTTTTCCATTAAAAATTGAGTTTATTTGTAAAGTATTTTCATTATTTTGTTATTCCATATATTTTATGTTGCAATATTTTCATTACATTACTTTTTTTTTCACAATTACAAGGGAAAAAGAAAACAAATTTTATCACGTTTTTAATTTTATATACAAATTATGCAAATTTTATTAATTCTAAATGCATTGCATATGGCAGAGTGATAGTTTTGTACGACAGAATGAGAGAATGACAGAACGAGAACACCAACACCACCCGTACACATTTCATTACCAACATAAAATCAAAACTATGGCTTCGGCCAAACAGAAAACATTTCAATTTCAATACATATTGTTGAAAAATTATGCAATTGTCATGCGACAGAATTTGGATACTTTGTAATTATGAATGTAACAAAAAATATTATAATGAAATTATGAAGCAAATGCGATACGAAAAGTTCACTTTTTTCCTCAATTTTTTAAATTAATACGCACACACACACACAACATGTATGTTCTATTATTTTGTGACACTGTAATTTCTCGTGCCATTTCTACACGTTAATATGTAATTTTTAAATTTTTTGTTTCGTTCTGTTAACAGTACACATTAATATGAAATTTTACGTAATAATCTTTAGACGAATACAACGCTTTTTGTTATTTATAACTTCGTTGTGAATGGCCAGGTTAAGCTCATATATTTTCCATTAAATTTGACATTAATTCAACGAACTAGTGTAGTGATCGAATTCATGATAAGCCGATAATACACTACACTTCATCATCAGCTCTCCACTGATTCAAATTGAATTTGAATTTTTGAATAAAATATAAGTAAAACAAAAGAAAGAAAAATATTTCATTAAGAAATATATTTTTTTGAGAATAGAAGCAATAAAATTAAAATTAAATAATCATAAAATCTCTTATAATTATTAAATAGTGTGGTGCGGAAGGAATTTCCAATAAATTTTATATATTAAAGAAAAAGAAAATTTTAGTAAAATATTATATATAGTGCTTCGCCCCTTCATAAGTGGAAAAATCCAACCCAACCAAAAGTGTTGTACAGTTTTTATACAGAGTTATATTTTCGCATTTTAAGTGGAAATGTTTTTAAAGAAAATTTTTATTTAGATATATTTTTTTTTTATCTCAATTAAATAAAATAATTAATATTTTAGTATACTTTTTTGTTTTTGCAGATAGATTTTTGGCGAATATATTAATATGCTACATTGGAAATACTAAAAAACTATCTACACTCCAGTTGTCCAGATTTTGTGAAACAAAGAAATGCAATTTACAAATTACAAATTAAAATTTATATTATTAACAACAAAAGGAATAAGCAAGCAGCAAAACTATATCCAACCAATTGGCCACATTTTGACTTTGAAGTGTTGCTGGAATGCACTGAAAAAAGCTGTATTGTTTATATTGTATAAAATGCAGTAAAATTGTACGTGGAATGCAGTATGAAAATGCAGTTGCAATAGATACTGTAAATTTTTGTATGCACGTGGAAAAACTGGAAAAATGTGATAGATTTTACCATGTAAAGGCGTAACAATTCATTATACTTATCAAAAGGAATAACTATACAATAGTGAAGCGGGTGAGTGCACCAAATGTTATTTAATTAATCTATATTTTTTATCTACATTTTTTATATGGTTTATAAATATTATTTAACTTTTTCCATTTAACAAAAATGCTTTCTAGTGCATGGTAACACTAATCAAATAATTACACAAAAAAAGTTAATGATAACCTCAATTTGGATACATTAAATAAATTTCTCACAAATCCGCTGGTCGCGTAACAATTGAAATATTTATTTTAACTCTGTTTTGGCTTTCTGACTTATTAAAGGTAAATCGAGATCGCAATATACAATTTTTGCTGCATATAATTAAATGAACATACTTTATTTAAATATGTACAAAACATTTGGCTCCGTTTATATTTATAGCACTTTGATATTTTATGATTATTAGTTGATTATATTAATTTCTGTCCAGTATTTGGTCTACTTCTATTACTTCTACAAATAGAATTTAATGTTCAATGGAAAACTTTGTTTCTACTCAAATATTATTTTCTTAGTTCGCTCCAGGAAAAGTGGTAAACAAGAAAGACTTTTTAATTGAAAATAATATATGTCAAATAAAATTTACTGATAACAAATCAAATTTTTCAATTCGTTTATACATTTTTTATAAGAGAATACATGAATATTATAAACATTTATTCATTCACAGGCAGTTCGAATACAATTTATATGTATTATTAACGAGTATAAATTATAAAACATATAATAATAGAATGGAGGGTTTTTTTTTTTTTGGAAAAGTTTATTATTATTTCTTATTCTTTTAAAAAGTAAAAAGCTTTATTAAAAAGAAATGACATGGCAAATATAACATAAGGTAGTTCACCCAATTGTTAACCCAAATGAAATCTATTATGATGAAAATGGTTTCATTTTTATTATTATACACATTAATACTAATTTTAATTAATATACAGAACATTTTTTACTTAATTATTATTTATTACTTTTTTTTAATATTTATGTAAACTTTATGAAAATCGTTGCTAATTGATTGTTTGTCAACTGGCAATAGGTGCATTGTGACCCGATCATATATACCTGTGTGTTAACATTAGTGCTATGGGTAACTAAACATTCACCTTCAGGTACGACAGGACTAACAAAGACTTCATGTTGTCTTAGCGAGACGCAAACATATGTAAAATCATTGTTATATCAAATTACTTGTAAGACTAGTTTTCAGTTTTGTGTAAACGGTAGACAAAATCTACTTTCAATGAATGCATCAAAAATAGAATTTATTTAATTAATTAAACTATAAATAATGAGGTATTCAACGTACTGTTTACCTCCTGAGAAATAGAATGAAAATATAATAAAATAATAAAATTTTATATCATACTGTCGCATTACCTGAATTGAAACGTTTGTATTCATATATTTGCAATACTTTTACAATGTTGTTGACATAAAAAGTACATATTATAAATAGCAGCGCGTGTATTAAAAGTTTTCTTATATTGACTTTTTCAATTAAAAATAATTGGCTGATAAGAATTATTGAAAAATTATATTGTTGTTGTTGTATTTTTGATATAACTTTTTACCAAATACCTACAGTACAGTACAGCAAACAGTAGTCTTATAATATAGGATTATCGAGAACAACGTATTATCAAAAGTCTTATTGATGCTGTTGCGAAATCTTATACATAATAGGTGCCGAAATATAATTCCTGCCTTCTTCCCTAAATTTTGGGACAATTTATGAATACCGTAATTGATGTATTGGTAGATTGTTACTTGTTAAATTTTGGTAATTAAACACGGTATTTCATGATTGATTAACGTGAGCGATAACACTACGATTTGGTGGATAAGCTACAAAGGGTATCTAATTTCGCGTGTAATTTCTTACTTGTATTAAAATCTTAAAATATTAATTCCGACAAATTATTATTAAAAATACTTACACGAAATATTAAACTAAAACTTATAATATAAATTTTGTAACCCATTGTTGGTTTATTATGTTACTGTATCAATATGAAAATTTTCATTTAATATTAATATGTCATATTATGTGATTTTATATTATCATATGGAAATTATAAATTAATATAGTTAACCATATATTACTTTATTAAATAACGTAATATTGATTATATTTTCTCATTTAATATCATCAACTAAATATGTACGAGTATTGCAATTATCCAAATATTATATATAAGTTATATTTATAATATACTTTACGTGATGAAAAATGCATTTAATATTATTATGACATTCTCTTGTACAATGTTTGGTGTAGTGTATTTGAAATTAATTCAATATAATTTATAATGATGATGATTATTATGATGATCATAATGATGATGGTGATGATGATGATGTGCAAACTATATAATATAAGTATAAATTGCATGTATACTATATTTTTGATGATACTCCAATATATATATATATAGAAAGATGAACTTATGTGCTACAATGTGGTACTACATGTACTATTTGTGAATATGATGCGGTTTAACTATATATACGTGAACTATTCTCAACTCTATATTTTAATTCAAATTGATTTAATATAATTATATATATCGTCGTGTACATGTTACACGTTATTTACATTCTTATCTGTATATATTGAAAAATTTAATTTTCATCTATATCGAAATTTAATTATTATGTTATTAAATGTTTAAGCATTTAAGTTTATACTATGGTAATTGTATCCATCGTTTTATAATTATACTTTTTGCACATAACATTGATATAAAATTTAAATATACATATTATTACAAGTTATCTATATTCGTCTATATAGTATAGTGCATTTTTGTAACTATACGTTATTAATTATATAGAAAAATTAAAATACAACTCTTTGTTAGGTAAACTAATGGTGAATAATCGGCACACATTAGTTTTACAGTTTTGGGTCAAGAGATTAGCACTGCTCGCTACAGTTCATAGTAAATTTTAATAAAATCACTCGGATTAATTAAAGAATAAATTTTCAATTCTTGAAATGGCGAAATGGTAGATTGTGCTAATTTTTTTTTACCAACTCAGTTACCTCACAGACTTAAATTAAAAGATATCACGACAATAATCGAAACACAAAACGATAACAGCTTCTGTACGGCATAAGGGAATTATTATTTGTTTTTTTTTGTATTCATCTGTAGTTGTAAAATATTGAAGAAAAACTTTATAAAAAATTAAGTTTTCTGAAAATTTTGTTTGACATCATTACGTTTAAGGCAGTTACTCCAATGAACTTTGGTTATCATCATAAGACATGTTAGTCCAACTGAAGCTTACCAATCATTCATTACAATTACAACTTCATAAATTACTCCGCCGCATGATAGTATATAACAATTTACCAATTGGTCTGCAATTATTACAACATTGATAATTTATTAATTTCATTAGTTTTTTATTTAAGTGATTGACCACCAAAAATGCTGTGCGTGTAGACATTGTTAATCTTGGATTAAATTAATATTTTTTTTTTTTTCGTTTTCTTACTTACTACTTAATCCATGGCATTATAACCCAGTTGCGGTGTTAACTTTCTCCAACCTAACCTATCCGCAGTCAATGTCTTCCAATTTTCCGAATTTTAACGATCTTTATATCACAGTTTACTGTATCTAGCCATCTTACCTTAGGTCTTCCGTCTTTCCTTCTACCTTCTGGATAACCATTCAACAGTTTTTTCGGCACACGCTCCATACGTGTCCAAGCCATCTTAATCTATTGATTTTAATTGTTTTGACAATCAATGGTTGACCTTAAAACTTGTTTAATTCAAAATTGTATCTTCGTCTCTAACCATTCTGTATTATTTGACGGCACCAAATATGCCTTTCCCTTCCACGAACCGAAGTAATTGTTCCTGGTTCTGTGTCATCCACCAAGTCTCCGATTCGATACGTTAATATTGTACGTATTAATGTTGCACGTAAGATCTCCTAATGTTTTCGATTGAAATTTTTTTTTTTTTAGCCCGTAATAACATCATCATTACGCTTTCGATAGATCTCCTCAATCTCAACGCATAAACAAGATTACCATTTGATAGCGTTAACATTGACAGAGTTAACAAGCGAAATTTACCAATTAATCGTATAATTGTTCTACGATTATTAATTAACTTTCAATTGGCTCAAAAACAAAACGAATTACTTGTGAAATTAAATGGTTTTTAAATTGTTATATGTATTTTTTTATATCAATAAAATACTGAAACCTTATGATGAATGTGTTCAATCTAATTATAACTGATTTTACCAGAGAAATATATACAAATTTAACATTCATTTGCAATTGTAGTGTGTATATATATAAATGACGAATAGGTTAATCATATCAAGTACATACATGTACGAACACTTTATTCAGATGTCGAGACATTTTTTTTCAACTACCACATAAAAGGACTTTATAATAAAATTAAGCGTTTATTAGACATTTCAATGCAACCATACTTTGAGTGTAAACTTTACACATACAAAATGAAAATAAAGAAAGTGATAAAGTAAATATTTTCCCATACTCTTAATGGGATATTTTTTTTATAAATTATTTCTTGTTATATTTAAGATCACATCTATTATATTATTTACTATAACAAAAAAAAACATGTACGTACATAAAAGTTTTTCGTTTCTTTTACGGCAATTATTTTAAATTACTTTACCGCCGTTGTATATATAAATCTGTTTTATATGTTACATAACTTCATCATTTCAAGTTCTGTATATAATATATTGTATGTATACGAGTTATATATTTTTTTCCGACAAGTACCATTGTTGTTTTGTGAAGCTAGTTAAGAAAGATTACGTAAATCAAAAATATATGTTCATTTGAATTCTTCTGTCATGGTACTCTATTTATACTATTTCATATGAATAAGTCAAGCTTTTATACTTTATAAATTTGATGTTGTTATAAATAAAGTATTATAGAAGAAGATGTAAGTAGGTAGTTAAGGTGCCCATATATATATACGTACTTAAATCAATATATCAACATGAAAAACATAATATTATATAGCAAAAAAATATGTTATGTAACATAATAAAAATTCCATGGAAACAATTTTTTATTTTTCATATGAAAAATTCAAATATTTGTTTTCCAAATATATAAATAAGCATCATCCATCCCCATCGGATCCATCATAAACAAACTTAATTTTATATACGAGTACGTACATATTGTATTTTATCCTTACTATATATCGTTTTCTAATTTCTTATAAATTTTTATAGTTAACTTGATGAACATTTTTAATGTTATTTATTTATCAAATGTATATTTTGGATTGGATGGATAATAACGTAAACAAAAGAAAAGTAAAAAAAAAATGGAATGGAACATTGTTCAGTTTTTATTTTAATTTTATTTACTCTTTAAAAACGAAATATTTTTCGTATTTAATTTATTTTTTTTTTATCTTGTTATCTTACAGAATTCAAGCCAGATGCGTTTCTGTTTACTTTTGCAAAATTTATTTTATTTTTGCGTTTCGTTATTTTATAGTATTATTTGTTTTGTTTCCAATTTCATAATTTGCAATGTTTGAGTTTCGTTTTTGCATATAAAATAATAAAATTGAAAAAAAAATAAAAAATCTATAAATATTATTAAAATTACCAAATAATTTTAATACTGCAAAAATTTCATTTATTTATTTAAACAACAATTTGAACAATAAATCTGTGTAGCGGAAACAAATGACACACACACACACACACACAGGATGTCACAACATATTTTTGTCAATTTATTTGTTTTTATGATATGAAAACATATACTATTTGTAAAATATTACACAGACGTATTGATATTTGTACTGTGTTTTTTATTAGTATCATCATCAACACACAAACATTCATTATGGTCGCAAGTATAAATTGTCAAATACAAATTGATCAGCAATCATCGGAAGGTATATAATAGTTCTAGCTATAGGTGTTTTCTTAATTGCATTATTAACACCTTAATATGGTGGTGTCCAGCGAGTTGTGTATTTTCAAAGATATTGGTTTTTTTTTTTTCATATTGGCATCAACAAACAAACTTGCAAGTTAGCTGAAAAAATTAATTTCTTATATAAATTTCAGTACTTTATCGATCGATTAAGCATATTATCGATGTATATATACTGAGATACAGACAAGTAAACATACAAAAAATTATCATCCTGCGATTTAATTGCAACACTGAAGAGGTGAGAAAATATGCAAAACAAAGGATCTATATTTGTATCGATCAAGGTACACGCTGAAGGGAATAGAGAAACATATATTAAATAGAATTTTGTTTGTTGAACCAAAATTGTGAAATTCCAAACGACACACAGACTTCTACTTGTCCAACTATGTTACTCTCAGGATTTTAAATTCTCCATAAATATATCCTTATGACATAAAAACGATTGCACAACAGAAATATCACCGGAATTTGATAATTTAGTTTACTATACTGCCTTAAAAATTGTACGCATCATTTAGTTCTGCAATGTTTGTAGTTCTTCCGGAGTATCTTGGTGTACAAATTTCGTATATGTGTGTCTTATAGTTTAATCCATATAACCAAGAATATTAAAAAAAAGCAACAACTTTTGCGTTTCTTAATAATTTAAGATAATTACATAAAATATAATAATATTATATAATATAATTTCAGAGTTGCCAAAGAATGAGTAAGACATTTTAATGTACGTATAGACAAGATATTGGATCGATTATTTTGAATTTCATAACATCCGATTTAGATTTGACGAATCCAAACACACTGGCAGTAACATTTTGTTAACATTAAATCGCACAATTTCATATGTAAAATTTAATCTAATATGCGAACACCGTATAATTTAGGGGTTGTTTTTATCCTACAATACATATTAGACAAACATTAGCCGATTAAATAAAATAATATCTGATTTCTATAGTTTTTAGAATTAATAATACCGAACGATAAAGAACACATCACATAAAATAAGTTTCCCAATATGTTCAAACAACTTGTGAAAACGAATGTACAAATTAAATTATTTCAATAAAACTATACACATTTTATTAGTAATTTATACAGAGAAAACTGAAAAAATGAATAAATTTCATTTTTATTATACCTTTAAAATTATCTATGATTATTCCAACAATTAATAATAATAATAATAAGAAAAAAAAACTTTTAATGGTCCGATACTTTTCTTATTCAAAACGGAAAAGGAAAATTATAATTTCTTATACTTATTTTACCTTTTTATTATAATTCGTTGTTATGTTATTAATATTTTAACGATGTTTTATGTATGCGATCTACGTTTACGATAAACTTTTATTAATATTTTAACTTTATATATATACAAATGCAAACACGTAACGACAATATCACATAATTTATTTTATGTATGCGTAAGTCGTAGATCTTTGAAATTGATATTTTTATGTTGAAATGTATTTGTTTAAATCACATTAAAAATTATATTGTATATTATTATGTGGAAACCCCATATTAACCACGGCTACATTGAAACAAAATACTAATTGTACTGTGATAACAATAAGAATACATCGTAGAGTGTACACCTTTTTAGCAGCTTAACATTTATTTTACAGCGGAGATAAATGGTTCCATATAATTATGTGACCAATTTCAAGCTTTTTAAAATGTAAGACAATCTTGATTTTTCGCCGGCCAGTTCAATCACCGCATTTACATCATTTCTGTATTACTTGTATTATGTGGATAAAAAAGAAAATTTAAACATTTAAAACGCTACAAATTACAACATACGATTTAACCAATTTAAAACTGAAATTAAGGCCAATAAGTAATATTTTTAGGTGACAATTTTTAGCCGTCAGACGATATATGGTTAAGTGATTTATTACATATACATCCATACGTTATGCTGTAACTTAACTTTATATGTCCATATAAACGGGAATGTAAATAGCAGCTAACTCTTTAAGAGGATTTAAATTTATATATTTTTTTTTTGTGTGGCTATAATAATAAAAAAATTATATTAGAATGTGACATTTTTAAGTCATTGAAAAATCGAAAGGTATTGATAAAATAATAAAGGCATAAAAATGTTATGTTCTAATTTTATTGCATTTATATGTTCGTGTTCGTTATTCCAGAAATTAATAAGTTCACTGTAAATAATTGTTCAATTCTATATATACAAAAATATTTATTTAATTAATTAGGTTCATATATCCTTTTTTTCGATACTATAATAATGTATTGTATATGTAATGTATATACAGGGTATTTAAAAAATTAACAGCCATAGTATTTATATTCAAAAAGTGATTATTTTTAAGGACCTCGAATTATTTTGAAGAAAATTCTATCTTATAATATCCTTTGAAATGGCCGATACGCTCCTACTTCAATTTTGAGGTGTACTTGATTGCGTTTAGTTTTCTTATTTGGTTTGAAATCATCGAATAAAATCATGGTCTCAATTGTAACGTCCTGTTGTATGTTGTATACATATAATACGATTTAGAAAATTTTCCATTATCAATCAATTATATTATTAATTGAGTCATTTTGTTGCATATATTTTACCATAAGTAACAACAAAAAATATTGAAAGCAAATGCTTTATTTTTAATTTAATTGGTTGGAGAAAATATTGTATTCAATATGTATTTAACATTTTCCTTTTACACATTTAACTTTGAAATTAGTAATAAAAAGGATGCATATATTATAGGTACATTCAGTGGTACAGTTTTTAATATACAGTCTCAACATGTTTTTTTTTTTTCAAATACACTCAACTCAACCAATATAATTTTGTAAATTAATTATATATTTAATAAATTAACAAAAGAAGTAATTCTATTCGATGTATAAATTTTGCATTGTTTATTACAATAATTTCGAATTGTTATCTTGCATAAAAATCCATCACGAAAGTGGCAGTTCTTCTTCAACAGTTGATAGCATAGTACTTCTTAAAATAATAACGTAGGTCTTCGCATTCATTTTGTTTGCAATAAACATTAAAGCTGTGCTGTACCAAGAAAAATATGTCCATACCATTATTACGTGACAACCACTAAATGTTTTAACGTCCTAGATAATATGCGGTGTTAAATTTATTGTATTATACATAAAGGCCGTCATCAATCATACTATTTTGTTGACCACTACTCGTGGAAGGATTGAGTTTTCTAATAATCATGCAATGTTAATCGTAAATTGGTTACATTACAATTAAATTCAATTTAGTGTATATTTTATGAGATATTTATTAGCTTTTTCCTCATATATTTTGATTTGAAATCAAAATTATAAATTCATATGTAAAAAAGGTGTGCAAATCCAAAATATCCGTTTTATAATAGTTCATTTAAATGTTATTGTATGCATTTTGTATGAATTGGTATTACGTGTATTTGAAAAAATCACTTTATAACCTTCTCAACGTATAGTATATAACATTTAGTTAAAGTATTTGCAGGAAAATGAAGTGTTTTAATGGATTTACTATAAGAATCCTAAGCGTATTAAAAGCTTGGGTACAGACTGCTGTGAAGCTGGTCCATCATAGCAGCCAAAACGATATATTCATGTTGATAAAGCTATACACTACTTGGTGGGATCAAAAAGATGTTGTTTACTATGAATTACTTCTGAAACTATAATACTGGTGATGTCTACCGACGACAACTAATGCATTTGAATCATGTGATGATGAAAAAAACGATTAGAATGGGTGAATAAACACAACAAATTTTTAACATGACAATGTCAAACTGCATACTGCTAATGTCGTTAAAAATTATTTACAAGGACAGAACTGGTAAGTTCTATCCCATTTACCGTTTTTACTAGAGATATAGCTTCTTCAGATAGCACTTATGCCGGTTAATGAAGTTAGCCCTTAACGACGTATCATTCTTATATGAAAGCATCAGAAATTGGCTCGATGAATGGATCACCACTAAAGGCGAGAAATTTTTCAGACAAGAAATCCAACAATTACCAGAAAGATGAGAGAAGGTGATAGCTTTTAATGGTTTATACTTTGATTTTCATATTAATATATAGTTATGTTAATGAAGTATGTCATAGTATAATTAATGAATAAATAAACGTACCATAAAAACGGGTATTTCCAATTTGCACACCTTATATTATAATTTCAAATTATTGTTATAATTTCAATTGAATTAACGAAAATAGTTTTTATATGCAAATATAATCATCATAAAAATTGTGGCAATAATCATTATAATAAAAATAAGGAAAATATATATTTATAGAAATAGATAACAATAAAATTTATGATTATAAAAATACCAATACACAATCAACTGAGTGAGTGTGAATGTTAAACAAAACGATGGAAAAATTAGGCAACAGTTGGTAAAGGTTATTGAACCCTCATTATGTGTTATGTATATTTCATTCCACATTTTTTTTCTTCAATCTTTTCATTGCCACTGTCTCTTTCTCTGTGATGATAAGCATCAAAACATAGTACTATCATCATAAATATAAAAAAATGTGTAATGTAATATATCGAAATAGGTATTATATAGTATCTAATGCTATTATTATTGGCTGTATACCTTGAAATTTGTCCATTGTTTGTTACAATAAACGAATACCATGGCGTACGAAGTTTGTTTTATTTTTATCAATGCTGGAGCAATGCCTGGTGCATATGGTCGGTGAGTTGTCTTTCAGTCAATTCATATGCTAACCAATTTATTTGCTCTTGGTTCATTCGCATTCTATGTCAACTCCGATGCTAATAGGTTTTGTGGTTACATTTAATATTTCTAACAATTTTTTTTATGTGTTTGACATGGATCTTTATCACATTAATGTTTCCAAATCTGCATCGTCAACTTTGTTAGTTGCAACTGGAAGTTCTTTGTCATTGATATTCAAATCCATATTTTTAATTTCGTTGAACACACTGTGAAGGCGAATTTCAAGGTTTACACCCAATATACATATCAATGTTTTATATATGTTCTCTATATAATAGTAAAATAAATATCAGTAGTATCAGTAAAAATGGCATATTACAATATTAGCTACATATATGTGGAAAATTGATGAGGTGGGTGATTTTGGATGACATAACCATCAATGGATTTTTTGTGCGTGTTTTTTTTTCTTCTTCTACGTTTACGTATATTATTTTCGTTATTATTTTTGTACAATGAATGATTATTAAACGATAAAATAAAATACAAATATTATTGATGACTAATATTTTTATTTTATCGGAAATAATCATATATAAATTTCTTTTAATAATCATTTGATGTTGTTGTGACAGTTTTCTTTTTAATTCCTTTCCTCTGACTGTAATTAAGATATGCATAACTTATATCATTTTCTAATCAGAATCATAATTCTTATATAGAATAGTTGTTCGTCCAATCTAACAAAGAAAATTTCATTTCAATAAATTAAGTCAATTACAAAATTGCAATATTTTAAAAATAATCCTACGTTATAATATCACCAACAGAGGTCTTTCAAAAGATATTTAGACTGTTGAAAAAGTTTGTTCACAATCAAACAAAAACGTATTCACGTGTAACCACTTATCAGCATTGATTGAATCTTCAATTTTTTGATTTTTTTTATTTTAATTAATAATCGTAGATGAAATACATACGGGATTCATCATAGCAATAGAGAAAAATTGTAGAGTTGTGCATCGAATTTAACCCTGTCCATGGATTTTTTATAAAAAATGTCCTTGGATTATCCGTATATTTTCGATGATAATTTCTATGAATTCTCGTAGCTATTATTCCATAGATAGAATTTATATTCATAATTTTTGTGAGCAGATCCATAGATTTTGACAAATATATTTTTGAATGTATTTTGGCAAGTAATACTCGTGAATTGTCTGTATTAGCAGAATAAATTTTCTTATGACGATGATGCCAAATCGCTGTTTGAATCAATTTTTTACCAATAGACCAGAAGTTCTATGAGCACGGAATGAAAATGCTAAACGATTTCAATTGACCTAAATAAAATATTAATATATTAATTGGAAAATTTATGGACATTTTTTGAACAAATTTCAATATATCTTTTCCATGGAAAATTGTGGATTTTTTCCACGGAAATTTTCCTCATTTTTCAAAGTACGGACAAATTGTTACTAGGGTAGTGCACATTTTGTAGAGTTCGACAAATACCATTTCTATGAACGCATTAAGATATTAGGAAGCTATAAAAGGAAAAGAGATTATATAAATTCTTTAATTTTATTTTACCTTATCTATCAAATGGCAAAAGTAACAATTTGCTTTCTATATTATCCAGAATTGGAATCATAAAGACCATATTTGATAAGACACACATGAATATATATCACGATATTTTGTTTTTTTTTTCTTTTGGAACCCTCTACAGATCTTGAAGGATTCATTGTAGACCTAACCGTTTATATCTAACAAATTAACTTAACAATTAAGACCATGCAAAAATTATCAGACTGTTAGTATTATCATAATTTTGAGTACTTTTGAATGGGTCATATAGAGTGCACAAACTTTAATTTTGTGTAACGAGCGCAATCACGCTATAGTTTAAAGTTAAAAAATATTTTTGAATTTCTTACCTTTAACAAATTAACCATTTTTAATCAATTTAAATTAAAATTAAAAAATAATTCCAATTATGTGTATAAAAAATTAGTTTATATAAAAGTAAGATAAAATATAAAAAAAATCGAATTTTAAAACGTAAAAAAAGGCTCTCAAAGGTTGATTTAATTAAATAAATTTAAAAATAAGATAAATGGAATTTATAAACTGAATTCTTTTATAAATAAATAGTCAACAATTGAAAGAATATTTTTAAATAAAAATTAATTTCTTTTGAAATTGTCATATTATTTTTTGTATTTTCTCTATGTTATAAAATGATTTCCTTTATGTTTGTGTTGTTTCTGTGTTTAATATCCAGGAATAAATCTAAAATGGTATACTTTTCTATTTTTTTTTTTGTTTTAAATAAACAACAATTTTCTCATTTTTTTCTTTATACGTTTTTTTTTTTTTATGGAAAATTGTTATTAAGAAATATTCCCTTTGTGAATTACCTCCTGTACCATTGATTCATATTTCATTTGATATAAAAAAAAAATAAATAAAAATAAATGATAACTGAAAATCTTTAAAGATATTCTTTTTTCCATTTTTTTTTTCTACACTATCTCTAAAGACAAAAGATTTATTTTAGTACATTATATGTGGATAAAAGTAAATCATATCATCAGTTATGATGATGGTGGTACTCCTAATAACATTAAATGCGGATGAGCATATATATAGCGTATAACAGTATAGCAGTTCATATAACAATTAATTTAATTGGTTGTCAGTCTTCATTTCTCTTCTGCCCAAGGATTCCCATGTCATATTTACCACACTCTTCCCTAAATCAAATAATTTTTTTTGTTTGCACCTTCACATTACCAATTGTTTAGACCGGCAAAAAACACAATGAATTCTTTAAAGGCAGTGGTTTACAAAAACAAACGAGATTTGATTGCAGTTTCAACTCCGCAATTTTGTATTAAGCTAGTTACTGTCTTCTTCTTCTTTGCATATATCGCTTTCCGTACCACTAACATTTGTTGCGATACACATGCTGCCAAATTGCCAACATACAGCATAATTCATCAGCTTCCTCAATTATGTTATCATAAATTAACAATGGATCAGCGTCTTTCCTGTTCTGTATCTGTATGTATATTTTTATATTTATGGTAACTATATCTTGTTCCAATTTTTCCGCTGTCACAACTTTTATATCAACATTTACACACAAATTTATAATTTTATGATAATATGATTTTTATATATGTATACGCATGTAAGCCGAGTAATATGTAAATAATTTTCACATATTACATCCGCAACAACACACTTATTATAAACATGTGATGACAATATAATTTCATATGACATCATAAATAAAATCGTATTATATAGAACTATGAAATTATATTATAAACATGAATATATTCCACTATATATATATAGGGATGGAGTGTGTGTGGAGCTGTTGAAAATACGTAACGTGTGTTACAAACAAGATACGATATTATTTGCGTGGTGTAACATACACACAATATATATGATATAATTATATTAAAGTAAAATTCTATTATTTAACTGAATATCGTGATTTGGAAGAGTAAAGAAATATTTTTTTTTCATCTCCAAAATGTACATGGAAATTGTTTTACAGGTACAGTGTACAAACATTTATTACTGATGCGTACCACCAGCCCGCCGCACACATGAAAATGATGAAATGAGGAAAAGTTTTATTATATAGCAGGGAAAAAAAAATACTAGAATAAAATACGTGTTCAAAATTTGCAAATCATTGCATGTATTAACAATAAGAATTGAAAGAAAGATATAAGAACATTCTCGTTATACATGGAAAAAAATTTAAATGGACTTTAGAAAAGTTTTTTTTTTCTATATTTTTTATTTAGTTCACATCCTATTTTCCATTTCCTTTCTAAACTCTGTATATATACAAATTTTATATAACAATAATGTATGGTCTATACGTCGACGTCACGTCTATCGGTGGTATATAGTGTGTGTGTGTGTGTGTGTATTTTGAAAAAGGAAAAACCAGTTGCTTTTGCATTCAATTCCACTTCTATTTTCTTTCTATATATATATATAAACTTATTATGTACAGGTTATCCTTATTGTTATGTGACTGTATATAATCTATATTTATATAAATATAATATTTATGAGTGTGTGTGTATATAAGGACAAAGATTTTCTTTTGATGGATAAAAAAAAATATTAATTTTTAGAATTGGTCAAAATTTTGAACAAAGGACAAAAAAAAAATGATTTATATTAAATAGATTTTTATCGTAACAGATGCGATTTATTGTATATATATCTATAGTATTGTATTAAATTTGTACAATATATACAATATATATTGAAATGTGAATGTGACATATTCGAATCAAAATGAAGAAATTTTTAATAATAATATATAAAATTGAATAACTTTTCATTTGAAATGTGTTCTGAAATGGAAAACTGTCAATTTTAGTTTCAATTTTATTTCAAGTGTTACATATATATTTATAATATTATCTATCTAACATATACAGCTATGACCATTAAAATGGGAACAGTCGAGAAACCAGAAAAAATGAATGTAATGTAAAGTTTCAATTTAAAAAGAAATATCAAATGAAGAAAAGCCAAGTTCTGGTTCTGCTGAAAATATTGTTTGAGAAGTAAAGTTTGTAATAGCCTCAGTTTCAGCTTCACATACATTCGCAGTGTTTATGATTTTAGTGACCATTTCCAATACATTTATTAAAAAAATTATTTTATGAAAAATATCAAATAATACTTTTCTTTACCGACGAAACATGTAACATTTCACATTTAACAATCACGCGTTAAAATTATACAATAAACGATTGACATTGATATTGGTGGCTGCATTTTTTAATTTTTATTACAGTATTACAGTATATATAACCTCAATAATAAATAGTGGTCACGTCAAAGTAGCTTCAATTATTAGTTTCGAAGATATTACAAAATTGTTAAAAAATTAATCAAAATTATTTTGTACATGGGAAATTATACTGTTTTCATTAAACTATACATTTTATGTTTGTTAAATTACATATTGGTTGGACTGTCTATACTATACGGAAACGCCCTAGTAACACTATCCATAGTTTGTACGTAAAATTACGCATTATATGTAGTAGTCTGTAGTTTCAATCCGAGGAAATATCTATGGATTTCTTACGGATGTCGGCTGGAATTTTATAACCCTGTACATAAATTTTTATAAAAAATGTCCTTGAATTATCCGTATGTTTCTGATGATAATTTCTACGCATTCTCCTTAGAAGTATTTCTCGTTGCTATTATTTCACAGAATATCCGCATAGAATATTATATAATTTATATTCAAATTTTTTATGAGCAGATCCACGGATTTAAACAAAAATATCTTTATATTGTCCATGTATTTTTGGCAAGTAATACCCGTGAATTGTCCGTATTAAGAGATCAAAATTTTCTTATGACGATGATGCCAAATCGCGGTTTGATTCAGTTTTTTACCGAACGACCAGATGTTCTATGAGCACGGAGTTAAGTTGCTGAACGATAGCAAAAATTCAAATATTAGGAATATGTTACAATTATTTTATTGATTTGAAAAGGTACATTTTTTAAAAAAATGTTATTAAATTATAAATTTAATTTAATTTAAAGTGAATTTTTTCAAAAATATATCATTGAATTCATTACACACACACACACACACACGTTAACTATAATTAACGTAAAATACCAGGAATATCCTTAATAAATTATTTTTTTCGCATCCAAAGGAAGCATGGAACATTGTGAAAATAGTTACTTCAAAATGTATGTCAATATTTACAATTAAATTTATATATTGTATTATTTTGCCTTTATCTCTTCTCATGATCAGTTTGATTGGTATCTTAAGGAACAGCAAATATAGCGAATACACTGCACTTTATCTGTTTATCTTGAAATGTATTTTTGGTTGAAAATTTACCAGTACTCTGCGTTAAATATTTTTAATAATAAAGGCAAATCATTATAGAAGTAATTAATTCTTCGGTAATCTCAATACTATTAATAACTCATCTGCAGAATTTTTATTTGTTTATCATTAACTTTAACTTTTACGATGATTACAATTTTTTTCCAGATTATTTCTACTACATATAATTCAAATATAAAGTCAACTTTTTCTGTAAATACATATGAAAATCCTTCTTGTTTATCCTAGATGGTAATGAATTGTATAGGTATTAAACAATTAATTTAGTTTTAACTAATATTTGAAGTTATTTCCGTTTATTTTTATAGTTTAATGCAGTTCGGTGCGTAATAGCATTTACTGTCATACAAAAACTTATTATTATAAGAGTTGGCAAAATTTAACATTTTATTCAAACAAATTTTTTCTTTAATTTTATTCACAATATATAGATTAACATTTTTTCGGATTAGGGGTTGTGCGTTGTATTACATTTATCTAGATAGAAGATTTTTATAATTAAATTCAGCAAAATCAATTTTCATTTCTCTAACCCCCATTAACACCACACCCGCGCGATTAATACCTATATGTTATTATATAGAATTTCTCATATACAATTATAACTCTATAATTTTATCGGTGCTATAGGTGCTATAGGAGCTATTTCTATAGATACATTAGTATAAAATAAAAATATAAATTCATGAAATCATGTGAAATTTTATTAAACGATATCAATTATTTTTTTAAATTTTGACATATATATATATAGAAAAATGATCCCTTATTATTTGTGTGATTTATGTATTAATTATGTGTATTGTGTACACGTTTTTCTCTGAAAGATCAATTATATGATATAATTAATAGAAATTGTAATAGGTAAGGTTGTTGTACATATAGTAAAATAAAAGGGTAAAATTTTGTATTTATACTCGTCTAATACAGAGAGCAGAACGAAATAAATTTAAAATATTTATAATATAATTTTTGAGATAAATTAATTTAACCTAAATATCGTTTGTATTACAATAATATGCAAAAACCCATAACCCAGATATATATGATATGTATGTAAAATATCAATATATATATGTACCCCACTACTGGTATTTACTATGTGTTATATAATGTTATGTATATGTAAATATATGGTGCTGTTAATATAAATTTAAGGGTAACTTTTCTATATATGTTTGTAGTAAATACCATTTTATATATATATTGTACTATATATTTGTGTACTTTATTATTTAATTATCATTCATAAAGGTGTATATTTTAGTATTTTATATATATATACTACAATATATTATATTAGCTGAAACGCTCTGATAAATTTCACTTCATTTAACAAAGTATGTAGACATATTTTTTTTCGGTCTTGCTGAACATAACAGTAGAATTCCAAAATAGTAAATTTTTTTAAATTTCTTTTGATAATTGAAAGGTATTTTACACATAAATACAATTTCTATAAATTAAATAAATTATAGTATTATAGAAAGTTATTACAAATATTGATGAACTACATCTTCCTTACAATATCCAATACAAAACATTTTGTATCAGATTATTTCAAGTTTTGTTGTTGTTATTTTGAACGATTATTCAGTGAAATGATCGTACGATGATCTATAAATGTGTGTGGTTTCAATTGCAAATGATAATAATTGAGCATCAACCAATATAAAACAATTATAAATTGGTTTAATACTTCTCGAGTTATTAAGCACCCGGATTTTTGTACAATTTCTTCATAATATGTTTGAAGTTATAGGGAATCGAATGTATAACCTTCTTCTGCGTATTGAGAAATGGTTCAAAAATACAAAATTTATACAATTATTATTTGGACTTTGGTGATTACCTAATAACTGGAGAGCTATACTGAAACGATTTGTTTCATATTAATTCTGGGTATAATATTAGATACAATTATTATCTTATTTCTGAATTGGTGTTATACAACGTGAAATTCAACACAGCTATAGATAAACAGTCGTTGAGTGTTACCAATTAAATTCATTTTAATTTGATGGATTACAATTTCATGTAATTATTCCTACACTATACGTAAGTTAAACTAAACTAATTTCATAAATTCCACGTATATATGTGAAAGGTTAATTTTGTTACAACAAATGTACCAATTTAAATGTACTTTATATTTGATTTTATACATTTTTTTTTATTTCTCTCTCAACTTAATTTAAATTAAAGAATAAAAAATCTATTTCAAATATTGTGAAAATGGAAAATTCCATCTTTATAATTTAATTCGCATTTAACTTAATCCATTTTTGAATGTATACACATCTGCAATATGGAGGTATATCTTCTGTATTTAAGTTTTTCACCATTTATGTATAAAATTTGATTATATTTTCGTTTATTTTTTTTCTCTTTGTATACTTTTTTTTTTTAGTCTGCGTTAAATCATAGGTTTTTTTTTTTATAAATAAAAAATCTTATTTAGTTTATTTTATTTTTATCATCTGTATTTTATGTTTAAATTTAGAATTTTATATTTACACAATATATTTAACATGAGGTGGTATAGTGTACTGTGTGTGTGTGTGTAAAGTACCTTTTATGTATTATATAAATAATGTATAAATGAAAATTGTTTGCATATGATGATGTTTTAAATCACTTCTATATATTGTACGGACAGTGTGTTTCACTTGGACACATATTAATATAGGTAGTAATTATAAGGAAATCGTATTAAGTAGAAGTAGTTTATCAATTTTATGTATACATTTTCTCAAAATCTAATATAGTTTTTCAGCATTTTATTTACATTGCAAATAAATATAATTTATTATTATGATTAAAAAATGTTTCAAAATTAATTTTTGTATACAAATCACACCCTGTATAAATCATGTTTTTTTATTTTATTATCACATCATCAAATTAATGTATCTGCATATTTACAAACTGAATTTGACAACTGTAACGCAAGAGAAATATATTCATCATCAATTATTATAATAGTAATTGAATTCTGTATTTTTGTGTTACCGCACACATTGAGTGTACACACAAAATATAAGAGAACAATATAATTTGTTATTTGCATATAATAATATAATTTATAATTGAAAGAATATAATGAAAATATTAAATTAATACAAGTAATTATTTAAATCCATTTGTAAAAAGTATCTATGTCTAAAATTGTTACGCACACTTTTTATAATATATATTGCGGTGTGAATTATTGAGATTCTAATTAATTTTTATATATGAATAAATTTGTGTACTTCAACGATAAGAACAAATTAGATATTGTATAGGAAATAGTTTAAGGTTACAAGATTTGAGTGTTGCACAGGATAAATGGACTTTTATGATATTTAGAATATTTGAATTTTTTGCTATATTTTACTAGCGATTGATGACATTATTTCATTAAAAATTTAACTGACATTAACTTATTTTCAGTAATTCAAATTATTTCATTGTTTCAGAAAACTACATTTATACATAAATATCTCGAATATAATTTTTTGTCATCTATTTGTTCTATACTCATATGGGTGTAGTATAATCCCTAGTAAAAATTTGTCCGTACGTAGAAAAATGAGTAAAATTTCCGTGGAAAAAATTCACATATGTTCAATGGAAAAAATATATTGGAATTTGTCCAAAGAATGCGTCCATAGATTTTCCACTTAATATACTATTGTATTTTATTTAGGTCAATTGAAATCTTTGGATGGTCAGGGTAATATTTCCGTGGTTTTGTATTTATAATTTATTTCATCAATTATTCAAGGCATTAGTTTTACAATTTTACAATTAAATTATTTTTTGCATAAATATCATACTTTTTATTTATTTCTTACGTATTTATTACATTAAATTTTGTTTCAACACATTACAACCTGTAAGATAACAAAATGTTTGTGCGAGTGCACTTGTCACATAACGTATTTTTGTCAAAATCCGTGGATCTGCTCACAAAAAATATAGATTCTACGGATATTCTGTGGAATAATAGCAACGAGAAATAAATGTAAGGAAAATCCGTAGAAAATATCATCGGAAATAAACGTGGATAATCCAAGGATATTTTTTATAAAAATCCATGAACAGGATTGCACTCATCATATAAAATTCCACCGGGCATTCGTAAGAAATCTATGGATATTTCCTCGAATTAAAATTATATGGACTACTACATATAATGTGTGATATTTTGCGGACAAACTACGGACAGTGTTACTAGGGATATAATACCATTTTTATCATTAACATAAAGTTTTTGTTGATACAAAACAAGAAAAACAAAAAAGCACTTTTGATTATGAAAAAAGCAAAACTTTTTGTCTAAATTATAGTTTTTCTCAAAATTATACTCGGAATTGTTTTGAATACACTTCAATAATTTCGACGCAAACAAACCACTAAAAAAAATAATATGATTTGTATATGTGTACACCACAAACACACACACCACCACCACCAATGGACAAAATTGAATAAAATAGTAAAAATTTTTTTGAAAATATGAAAAAATTTATATTAAATTTATTCATCACCACCACCACCACCATCACCGCAAACAAATTCATAAATTTATATAAACCAGCAAAAGAATAAAATAAATATTAAAATATTTATGTGAAAAATAAGGCGAACATATTTGTGTGAAATGTTTTTCTTTTCAAAGTTATTTTTTTTTACAATTGAAAAACAAAATCTTATTTATATTCCAATGTACACACAAACAAACAAAGGCAAAATATTTATTGAAAATGTTGTTTTTTTCATAAGTTATTGTTGTTGCTGTATTTTTGATATTTACGTTTTTTTGTTTTCTATAAAAGATTATATCCATATAGGATTTGGATTAGGATAAAAATTATTTGTTTTTATCTTTCGGAATAAAATATATATTGTAGAACGAACCTAAATTTAAAACTTAGAATAACAATAATAATAAATTTACAAATAAATTAAAAGCCGGATTATTATATTTTTAAGAGGTTTTTTATAATGCTTTTTTGTATTTTTTCGATATATTTATATATTTTAATTTATATAATTATAGATTTTATATATAAAAAAAATAAAATATATTGTACTAAAAGTATAGACCTAAATCCATTTGTCTGACTTTTAGTTTAGTGTAGATTATTATAATATATACCTTTTTATGGTTTTACTAAAACCGGATGTCACACTCACATGTCATTGATTACAATGAGAAATGGGTTTGTTAAAATTAATGATAAATTTTATTTATTTTATTTAATGGAATTATGATTTGCCAAAAAATAATGACATTGTTGTCTTAAATTAACAAAATTACTATGTTTTGTTGGGGAATTAATTATAATACATTTTTCTTTGTGCTTGTGTTCAAAAATTGTTTTATGTACAAAAATATTCAAAAAATTGCTTCCAAAACTTTCCACCATACATTGGGAATATATATTTTGTAAGTATTCAATCAAATACTTTTAAATATTAATTCTATGTGTAAATATTTTTCATACATAAAATTTTAATGTATAATCATAATACCAAAATGATAATGATAAATATTTATTATTTTTCACTAAAATAAACAATTACTATAATTGATTTATATTATTTAAAAATGTATGTTTATTTAGTATCAGACGGCGCACGGTGGCCGCATTCGTATATTTATAAATGAAATATAAAATTGTTGGTTTATTTGTTTTATTTATTTCAAATATGTTGAAAAATTTAATGAATGAATTATACATTTATTTATTGATATAATGATGGTTATATTTATTAACACTAATTAAATTGTTGGTACTTTTTTATCTTTGGTTTGTTTGAAATTTTGTACAACATTTTAGATTTCATAATAATATATCGTATATATCTAAAAATAAAAATCAAATAAATTTAAATTTTAACTACACTACAGCATCGCATAAAAATTGAAAATTGTTTAGCCATGTTCGGCGAAAGTATGCGTTCACGATTGTAAAAGCATATATTGGAATATTTTTATAGAACCAATAAAGTGTTTTTGCAATAGGGATCCTAGACATTCAGCTGTTACAGTGCAATATATCATTTCATTGCATGAATAGATACACATTTTGACACAAAAAAATCATATTCACTGACGACAGCACATATTTCTGGTTAAATGGCTGTGTGTTAACCAGCAAAATTGCAGAATTTACAACCCACAACAAATTCAATAATTGTTTATACATCCAGAAAAATTTACTGCGTTTGGTGACATCTATTTTTCTTCAAGATTTATGTTGAGGCCACAGTTACGGTCAATGGAATTCGTTTTGTCTACAAAAATTCGTAGTATCGATGCAGACGAAATGTGGTTTCAACTATATACAGCGTCACATTTGCCATACAACTAATGAAACAATCAATTTGCTGAAGAAAAAATTTGTTGCATTTATTCTTTTGAACAAATGGACCATTCAAATGGACTCCAAGTTTAAGCAACAAACAACAAACAATGAATTGTAAGACAACATTGAACGTGTTATCGCTGAAAGACAGCATGATTTATTTGAGTGAGTTATCGAAAATTTGATCCAAATAATCCATGCTACAAAACAAAACCGAGGCGGTCATCTATGAATGCTATTAAATTCTATACTTAAGAGTATCAAGCATACTTTACATTGCATAAAAAAAAATCATTCAAATTATATATATGGCAACTGTTATTTTATTACAATTCAAGGTTCGAACGGTTTTAATGGAAAATCCTTTATATAACGTAATAAAATGCTAATCCTATATATGGTGTGCTGCAAAATGATTCCGTTGTTAGTTCGGTTTCAGTATTTTTCATGCTAAAAATTAATTGAATGTTCATTCATTCGTTAATGGAATCAAAAAACGGACAGCTTTGAAGATATATGATATTGTATATTTTTGAAAATACGCAATATTGGACTCTCTGTTGAAATATTAACATTGTCTTTTCTCACAATCCTGTGGAATATTTACTGCAAAAATAATATGAATTGAATTAAATAAATTATCTATAAAAACATAATTACAGATAAATTGGTGAATTCTTAAATACATAAACGGCGATTGATAGACCAACTTGACAAAACTTCGTCTTCCCCTAATCCATTAATGCCGCACCCGTTGAAAAGGCACCAACCAAACATTACAGTCAAATTGATAAATTACTCCTTGTAATGGATATTTAACAATTTATTTATTTAATGCTGTGTATGGGAAGATATTATTAATGTGAGATTAACAGTAAATAATCTATAGTGCTGTGTGTATAGAGACATTGTTAATCTGCCGATAGTGTCCAATAGCGAGTGTATTTTCCAAAATGCCAAATTATTGATTTCATAAACGAACAAACGAAAATTCTGTTAAGTAAATTTTATCATTAAAAATGCGGAACAATTTTTTGTAGCATGTCAATACCGGTACAAATATACGATTTGTTTTGGTTACACTTACACCAACCCTTATCTTTAGTATTCGATTCCCTGTGCTGGTTAATTAAAAAAAATTTGATAAATAAATAAAAGTTTTTTTTTTTTTAAAATAGAAAATAATTAACTTTAATTTATTCTAAAAATATTGTTATACTGCGTTTTGGTTTTCCATTTTCATATTACGATTATAGCGTGGCATTTTTTCCATAGAGGTTAATCTTAACATCATAAAATATATTTATTTTTTTTTTCATTCAATAAAATATATTTTGCTTTTGGGCAATTTGCCAAAAAAAAAAAAAATTTGGGGTTTATTTTTTTATGAATAAAAATTTATACATTTTACTACATAAATACGTGAGGATGTATTTGTATAAATAACATCCCTGCAAACAATAAAATTCTAGAAATTGTAGATTCAAATTAAATTTAATAAAGATTAACCCATACCTTCGCAAGATCGTAAAATATTAGATGAATTGGCAGATTATATTGCCCTTCAATATGACAAATTATAAAACTAAATCAACACCAAAGTTTTGTAATTATTCGGAGTTTAATGTTCGTAACGTAATAGAAACTAATTGAAAATAAATACAAATGGAAATTTGATGCACTTTATAAAAATATTAATTCCTAAATAAATAAAAATCGAAAACAGACAACAACAAAATAAATTCAGTTCTACAATGTTTTAGTGTATTTCTTTTCTTTTCCCACACAAGCTTTGCTTTTAATTCGCGAATTTAGGCCAATATGTTTATAGGGTTTGAATGCAAATACATTGGTATATGAGTAATATAAGTATTGAAAGACAAAATATATATTGTCATATATGCGTTTACAAATAGAACTTGTGAACATATAACAAAAATAATGTTTTCTAAATGTAAACATATACCCAAATCAAACAACAATATAAAAAACAACGATTGAATTAGTTGCTATAAAAATGTAATTAAATTTGAAACAGGATGTGTATTTTTGAGAAAAATTCGGATATGTTTGTCGACATAAGGTGACAGCGTAAAGGAAAAATAAATAAATGTAAATATTTAATCCGTTTAATTAGAATGTCAACAATAGAAAAAATTTTCTATTTTAATTTGAATTTTATCACCTGTAAAATTTGTGTTGTTTTTCTAAAACGAGTTATGAAACTTTGAAATTAATTCTTTCACAAACGATCCTGTAAACACCAGAATTAAATTATACATAAGAAGTGTGCAGTATTTTATCCCAGTTAATGTTTGTATGTAGTTTTCAATCTAGTGGAAAATTTGGAAAATTTTTATGCAAATATAATGAATACACACGAACAGACAAACGATATGTTTATTATTGTGTCTTCAAAAACATAAAATGGAAAGAAAACATAATAAAATAGTCTACGTTCACATGAGAAAAAAAAAACTATCCCAATTTATGTATACAATCTAAGGTATTTTTATTTTCAGTCTACATAAAGGTATTTTTCCGTATATGAATTTTATTTTCAAGGCACGAATTTTATTTTGTGATAGGTTCAATGAATAACAAATTTGAATTGTCCTACTTTTTTTCTTTTGATATATTTATAACAAATACACTATTGCATTCTTTTGGTTAAATTACACAAACATATATCATTTAATTTATTATTTAAAATACCTATATGTAATCCATTAATATTGGTTTGGTGTATTATAGTGTATAGAGATAAATATAATCGAATAATTTACAAATATCAGGTTATAAATTGGTAATGGGTCAAAAAATGTTTACCAAAGCAAAAAAAAAAAAAAAATGATACCTATATCAATTGCGACGTGAACTTTTAAATGGTATTATATATAAAACTAGTAATTTTATTTCTAATCACGTTTCTAATATAAAAATTCGATATTAAATAATAATACATAAATTTTTATAGGTGTTTGGTCTTCCATAAAAGTACCAGTTATTTTTTTTTTTTTTTTGTACTTTGAGTTTGCCTATCCAATAATAAAAAATAAAATTATTGAGATTTAACGACAATAAAATTATTATGGCATGAAATGACTTGGAACGAATATTTGCTTTTTATAACTTTTGATAATGAATGAAAATTACTTTGGTCAGAGAGAAATATAATAATAAAGAATGTAATAATAAATATTTTTATTATAAATATATTTTTACGTATATACACCTCTACTTACAATACTTTATGATATACAAACCGTCGGTAAGTCTAGTTTGCTTAGTTTTAGGTTTAATTTCTGGGCTTGCTTTTTTCTTTTAGTTGTTGCAAAGTATTTGATTCGTTTCCCAAAGAGTTTTTAAAATCAGATGCTGCGGATATTGTTGCAACGGTGGTATCTGTTGTATGGCACTATTTTTATCTGCTGTTGCTGAATTGATTGTATTGTTTGTTGTTGTCGTATTTGATGATAATATATAGATGCTGATAGTTAAATACCGCCGGATGTATTTGTGGGCAATTAACTAGTTGTTGTTTTAATCATATATCGGCTGATTGAGATAGTAAAATGTTGGTTGAAGGTAATTTTATCCCGAACTTATTTATCACAGCAGAACACAACCCTTTGTGAATATAATTTATTTAATTTTGTTTCTGTCTATCGTATAAAACGAAAAGGAAAACTTTCAAACTTAAAATTTAATTCCACCTCTAACAAATCTTGTAGTTTGTGCACATAGATTATATAAATAAATTTTAATCCCTGGAAAATTAAATCCGGCAGAGCTTTTATAACCTCATCATTGAAATCTATGTATAGATATTATCAAATTTTCAATCAATTTTAAAAAATTTTAGTTGTGTTAATTATACATATTTAAATTGTGATAACAGAATTATTTGCTAATGAAGTTCTGCACGCTATACATATACCTAGGATAATTTTATATAGATACATTTTTACGCATCTGTTAAATTTTACCATTTTTCACTAAATTTTTAGTGAAATTTAGTATGTAGTATTCCTAATCATGTTCAATATAACTGGGAACCAGAACGAATTTTCTTATTCACTTCCAGGAAACTGACAAATTTTGTTTGTTCTAAATCAATTCTTGAGTATAATTAATTATGTGCAGATGTAAAATAGTATAGGATAAAAACTGTTCCTAATAAAGTTATGTAAAAATTGATAGCAAGAACATTTTTCCCGGATCATCGCAAAGTGGTTTTGCTAAAATTTATTTTGTAAAGAAAACCGATAGTAAAGAAAATTTTCTTGGTAATCAAATCAAATTGCCAGAACTTCATTATAATAGAAATCTTTTTTTGTAATTTACATTTTACATTATTTATCACAAATCAATAAAAATTTGAATGGGTAAACAATTAGAAAACACATTTTAAAAACTTAATTCATTAAAAAATTACCATTTTATATGTCCATTCATCGAAGAAGATTTATAGAGCACTTACCTGAAAAGAAATATTAAAAAATATTAAATTATTAATCGGAGAAATTATAAATTTGATTATAAATTATTAACGAAATATACTACAAAAATTGTAATTAAAAAAATATTACACACACACACACAGAAATAATGTTCTTTGGATATATGACAAAAATATTGTTTTGGTCTAATCTTTTTCTAATAATTGACAGATCTTTGGGTAATTCAGTGGTTGAAGTGTATGCCATGCATGTTTGCTAATTCAATTCCTGCCACTAATTGTATAAGACGTGAAAAATATTCAGTCTTTTTTCTATATTTACTGAAAATTTCTTAACTGAATTACCATTTGTATACTCTACCAAATTGGCTGCATAATATTAGATAGATGTGGTCAAGTGACACAAAACCTGGTGTGATCGGTTTCGATATTCCGTGAAGCATTTAAAAGAAAAAAAAAAACCTCTCTTCAATATCCGTAAACTGCGTAAATTTACAATGTTTAAATAATAACTGAAAGTTGAAAGTTGAAATTTCCTTCAAGGTGTCTATGTATTGCCATATCACATTGATTGTGCCACCACTCATTTATACAAATATTCGAATAGATCGAAAAGTTTATATTTTGTAGTATATCTACCTACTGTTAAAAGTTAAAAATATCTTTTATTATAAAAATAAATAAAATACAATAAAATAAAAAAATTGAACGTGAAGCCAAAAATCTCATGGTTTTTTTTTTATTCATTTTTCTTTTATTTGGAAACGAAAAAAAGTCATCAATCAAAATTTTATTCACACATTTTTTAACAGAAAAATAAAGTTAAAGGAAATCATGTTTTTTTTTTTTTTTTTTATTCTCATTTCGATAAAGATAATAATATTCCATTTTAGATATGCTTTTTTTCGTTATTCATTTCATATATGGAAAAAAAAAAACCAACTAAATTTTCACATATATATTGTTTGTGTTAAAATATTGTACACGATAAATAGTCTATATATATGTATTTTTCCTTTTTCAATATAACAATATAACAAAGCTCACATCACATACAACATTTTTCACACATAAAAACCTTAAATTTTTACACATGATTACCTTTCAATGATAAATATCCAAATACTTTGCCAAATAAATAAAAGAAAATTTAAGGAAAATTCATAAAAAAAAAAGCTTTTTTGCATCAGACGACAGTAGCGGATATTGTGAAGAAGAAATTTCATAACCTTTAAGGTAAAGTTTTTAAATGACCATAGTATGGATTTTAATTTTATTTTTTCGGTATAATACAAATTAAATCTCAAAAATTGTTTTACGTGTTCAGAAAGTTCTAAGTTTTAAGTGAATTAATTAAAATACAATAAAACCGACTATTAAAAATTTATTAACTATTAAATCAACGTTAAATCGCTGATGATAATAATTATTCTAATGAATATGTTATGAAGGTGTGGAGGTATCTTCAGAAGTTTTCATGGAATGCTTCAATTTAAAAATTTAATGATTTAAATGTTTGGAGTCGATGGCAGAAGAGAAACGGTGTAGTTATACCCGTTTCCATCAAATCCATAAAACCATATAAAATACTTTAGTTTAAAATTTAAATAAGAATTCAAATCAATGGTGGTTCCAATGTATTTGGAAACTATAATAAAAATCTATTATCTATTACATCCACAATATTATTATTATATTAAAATATAAATAGTTTTGAAAATGTTTACCCGTCTCTGGATTAGAGACGAAATTTTTTACAAGCTGAAAAATAACAAGAATAAAATACATTTTATGATAATTCTCATTTTGTCTATATACAATATATATTTTATATCAGTAGGATGACTTTGTTCCTATATATTGTATATTGTACAAAAAAAGTTTGAATCAAGGATGGGTTAATAAAAAATGTTTAAATTTTAAATTCAATTAAAATATATAATAAATAGAATTTTTTTTTCGGATTTTAAAATAATTATTATAAAATTTTTTGTGATATTGGAATACAAAACAAAGAAATGGTTATATATTTTTCATAATAATTATATAATTACACATAATTGAATTGAAAACATGATGCCATAAATAAATTACATTGCATTGTATTGTGATTTAATGTTCTTTTTTCTCATATATATAATCTCTCAGTCCATCGTTCATCCATAGACGGTAAATATATAGCTAAAGATATAGATAGATAGAAAATATATGAATGATAAATTCATAAATTGTGTGACACTGAATTATTGGATTACATTTAATTAGATTAATAAGCATTAAGATTCCAAAATGTCTCTTTTTATGTAGATCATCAGAAGTTCTATGTGTACTTATTTGCAAAATCTGAATTTGTCATTCCGCCTATATAGATTGATGTTTTTGATGTGTATTTGATCATCTTTTTCAATTTCACACTATTTAACGTGTTTTTTTTTCTCAATTGAAAAATTACGATTAAGTCAAGAATTAATTTACCATATATTTATCGTTATAAAATGCAATTCTAAGTTTCTCAAATTGAAATGTTGACGAACTAAATATAATAATCGATATTATTTTCTATACATTATCCACAACAACGCACATTCATAAGAAAGTAATTGATATAAATATTATATGGATTATATAAAGAAATGGTCTACATTTCTTTCTACAACACACTTTTTATAAATTTTATTCTTTATCTTTTAACATCACATTTCCTATTTCTTAGTCTTTATAGCATATTTTTCACATATCTATATTTTGCATAAATTTATAATACAGTAAATATTTGCGTGTGGGGTGGTCACACGTCGCCGAATTAAATTTTGTAAAAGAATGCCATGACGTACATATGGCAGAATGTTAATTTTTTTCAAAATATGATACATAAGTAATATGAGCACAACACATCATTATTTAAATTTAATTTGAGTAGAACTAATGTTTTAAGATGGCCAAGGATACGTATGATAAGGACCCTACAAGGATAATTTTGAAATTTAGTTAATATCTTAAATCTTTAAAACAATATTGGTGTCAGTCAATTTTTTTTCTTAATTCTTCTTCATATCGCATGTCGATATTCAAAAATTATCCTTATAAAGTGCTTAATCCTGTAAATATAATTTCTTCTGAATGTCATATTGTATGTTTAATTCCTAGAAATATCGTTTATCCTATTTAAAACTTCAATGAGTTTCTGTAAATTTTTAACGAATCAAAATTTGTTTATTTAATATGTGCCAAACAAATCAATTTATATTTTTACATTATATGCAATCCTTAAAATATTTAAAGATGATACTTATCGAATAATATAGAATTAATTTTTTAATACTTATCAAATGTTTACTGTATTTATTATTTATTGATTGCAATCATATATGGTGAAAGACAACTGCATTTTCTTTTAAAAATTTCATAAATCATCAGTTATGCGTTCAAGGGAATTTTTTAATTTAACATTATACAGGTCGTCGTAAACGGTACCGGTCATATTCTGCATTAAAATATTAATTATATTATTCATAATTATATATAAAGATATGGAAATATATTACTAGAAGTTAAATTAATTATAAGTTAACACGCTTTATAAAAGTATAATAATAATATATAGAATAAAAATTATAACCTTAAAATTAATTTAATCTAATTTGTTGTTACAATATTAAACTTATTACTAAATATAGAAACATAAATAAATAAAATCACTGTATTGACTGGAATGTATGTCTGGTACCTTTTAATGAACTATATTATTACATTTCCTATACAATTTTTTTTATGATGTATTCATTTCTCACATAAAAAAATTGTTCATGCATATATTCTTTTTATTGGAAAAATATTTGCAATATAACAATAAAATATTTGCATCAATAATTTAATATTGAAAAAAATATTGTACTATAAATGAAAAAAATATATTTGGTGTGTGTGTGTGTGTCTTTTTGATATATGTTTGGGACAAAATTTTTTCGAATAAATGTATATTCTTTTTGTGTTATAAATGTATATTGGAAAGAATTTATGTATTTGAACATTCCTGTACACGAACGAGGAGAGACGGGCTATGCCATGAATTTGAAATGAATTTTTATAATATTTTTAAACATATAGATTTTAGTTGGATATATACAAATTTTAAACGTACAATTTTTAGATGTCATTTAAATATTAGATTATTTTTCGGAACTTCATTTACAAATTATGTGTTGGTTTTGTTTATTGGACACCGCAAATAAATCTCCTTCCACCAAACGGGGTTTTTGCATGTCGCAAAATCAAAAAAATTTTCAGGACACTTTCAACCTGCCCTCTCGCATTGTGTTTGACAAATATTTTATTGATTCTTTATTTTTGTATTTCTCTGTGCGTTTAAATTGAATTTTTTTTTTTTTTTTATGCACATACCAAATGTATAAAATATCAATACAATAAATATTTTGATGTAACCGCACCACCAGAAATCAAATAAATGCGAAATTTTATTAAAAGAAAAATAGAAAAATAAAATAAATTCTAAAACGTTTTCCTTTTTTTTTTTTTTTTTCTCTCTCCTTTTGCTGGCGACGAAAAAGATTTCAATAAAAATTTTGAACACAATTCCACATTTTCTTTATGTCGTCATACATTCTCTATTGTATTATTATCCGCATAAATATACATATTCATTTATATATGTGTGTGTGTGTGTGTGTGTGTGTGTTTTCTTTTGTATGATAATGAATTTAATTTTATTATTGTTGTGTGGATGTTAAAGAAAGGAAAATGTGAAAAATACTCATACGTTTTCATGTTTCCTTTCTTGGTTTTTCATTTTTTTTTTTCCTTGAATTAATGGTGTGCACACGATGGTGGTGTGGCTATTTCAAAATGAAACTTATGTACAATTTTGATTTCCACACAACATATAACCATTATAAAATAGTATAGCATATTTCCATATTATTATATGCGCTGCTGATATGTGAAAGAAGAAGCCGCATTTAAATTGTGTTATACCAAACACAATATATATGCGAATATTATTGTATATATAATTTACATTTTCATTTTATTGTATTATAACAAGTGGTGCTTTAAATTTATGTGTAAAAAGAAAATAATTTTATATAATATAAAAGGATATTTTTGTGATTTCTTTAAGAAAAAAAAAGAAACTATATAATAAAAATATTCTTAACATGTTTTAAAAGCAAAATGTATAATATAAAACACATACACATTTTATAAACTATATATATATCTTTCTTTATAATATATGAATGTGAATCTCTTGTGGCTTGTATTTGAAGTGGAATATGTGTGTATATTTATAGTTATTTAAAGGGGTTTGTGCATTTGATGCAATTTTCTTTTTTAAATGAACCATTGAAGAAAAGAAAAATGTTTTCCGAAAATATAAGAGTTGAAATATACATGATATAACTATTATATTATATAATACAATATACAAATGCATATGTGTTGTGTGTGTGTATCTTTGTATATTTATATAATATAAATTATGTGTTTCTATACCAATTATGCAATATAAAGATATATATCTGCAATGCCGAAATTGTAAATAATACAATATATCTGCAAATTGTCGGTAAGTTTTAAGACATTAATATTTTCCAATAAAATATTTAAATTTGACGCCAAATTTCTAACGGATTTTCAATTACTGATACAAAACATATATAAACAATTTCCAAAATTTTCACAGAATCAATTGTTAAATTCTTAAAATTTAATGAAGTTAAAGGCAACTACAAAAATAGTATCTTTCTATTTTCTGAAACATTAATATATTTACAAATTATTACTTTGTTGATAATATCTTTTAATTCAATCATTGTTTCTTTACTTTGGACGGGTAGAAAAAAACACGTATATATTATGTTTATTGATACTGAACTGAATAATGTACACTATATAAAATGTATAACCAATTTTAATGGACTGACCTCATATTCCTTATGTTGTTATTGATTAAATATTATTTCCTGTATGTCATATTTCACTTCAATTAAGCAAAATGTATTTTATTATTATATACATAGTTTTTAACATCGAGTATGGTATACATTTACTTGTTACACATAAACGACGACTGCTTTTCTTGCAACATTCATAATAAAAAAATCATCAATTAACAGAAACTTCAAATTATAATTAAATTTATAATTATAGTAAATCGTTTCAATAAATTGTATATTATGTACACAAAGAAATTATTGAAATATTTATATTTATTTATGGTAAATTAATTGCAATCAATCGAATGCAGAGAATTTAAAGTTATATAATATATTTTTATATATATATTCGTAGTAGGACTTAGTTTCCGTTTGTGGAAAGAAACATTCATTGTGAATAATTGGTACAAGTTATTTTTAAACAAACTGCGTATTCCTTTATTGTCTACAACTTTCTTACATCTCTTTGGCTGGCAATGTCGACTTCGAGACTATGACAATACCTACAAAATTACCACAATGCAAATAAATTTTCTAATCCATTATTTGCGTTACTATAAGCTTGATCCCCATAAGATATATAATACGGAAAAGCATATTGTAAAGTAAATTCCTTGAAATGTCTATATAAATATTGGAATCGTAGAAATGGTTCCAGATATATTCCATTTCATAATGCCACAGAATCGTTTAATTTTTTTGTTGGTAAATTTTTAAATTAACGCAATTATTTAAAAAAAAAAAACAGTTTTGCGTATTAATTGATTCATTTTTCAGCACTTTATATTATTATTATTAAATAATATGCCTTATTAATTTAATTATATTTAATATCTAAGCTTTTATGTTTTTTTATTTTAATCAACACATTAATTATAATAATATACAAATAATATTTTTATATTATATATTCTTACAGTCATGTTCAAAAGTGTATAATTTCATAATCGAGAAACTAAAATCTGAACTAAAAAATTTTGGACCAATTTTCATTACTTCGGCGATATCTGTGGAAGTAATAAACTTTTATATGTCATCGTCAAAGTGAATAAGGTGATTTTACTTGAAATATAATGAGACATTATTTTCTCTTAGCAAGTCCTTTTTTAAATATAATTATTATTTTAAAAGATATATGGTTAAATAAATATCCTTTTTCAGTTGTGCACTTACTTTTGCACCTTAACTGTATGCATTTCCATTACTATATTGCGTAATTATTATGTTTTATTTGTATATTATATGGTATACAATACAATAAATTTATAAATATGAAGTAATTTTAAATTATTTATAAAAACATGAAAATATAAATGGTATAAATAAATCTATTAAAATATGTATGAATAAAAAGGTATCGCATTTACATATACCCAAATAATTAATTTTTAATTATCGTATATATTTATTGTATTTACAATTAAATATATTGTACAATTATGTATGCGAGTATTTTAAATATATTGTATATATATGGTATAAAGTGTTTTCCAATAGGAACGCTCGATCATTGACATCCTGCTTTGTGGCAATACTAACAATTTATCGTCCGCATTTTGGTGACATTTATTGTCAGTGCCGTATACCATTTTATTGCGAACAGATCCACACAATTGAATATTATAATCGTTCAGAAAAATTTACTATTTGCTGTGGTTTTTAATTTTCTGGTGGCATCATTGGTATATTTTACTACAAAGATGATGTAGGGGCCACAGACTAGCGGTTAATTATTATAGAATTCGTTGCAGAACATTGATAAAATGAATGCAGGCGACACGTGGTTTTAACAAGATGCAGTGTCACACAACTTTGGTGTATCCATTATTTACTGAAATGGACCATTCAATTGGCTCTTACATCGCATGCAACTTAACACCTCTAAACTTTTTTCTATCCGGCCTTATGTAAAGTGTGGCCGTCATCTGAATGATATTTTATTCCATACTGAATGGCATCCAACAAACTTTACATTGAATAAAAAATATAGTTGAAAGAGTAAAAAGTTCGAGCGTTTTAAATGGAAAAACCCTGTACTATATATAAACATACAATACCATATCATAAAGTAATATTGTAGGTTATTTATATATAGAATATAGAACTACATATTCTATTAAATTATATATTATATTTAATAACGATAACATTTACATATATATATATATATATATATATATATGTATTAGATCCTTGAAGAATATATATTAGATCCTTGAAGAATATAAAAACATATACGAACATTTTCTATAATTAAAGGAATTTATCCAAATATGTGTTGTTCTTAAAATATATATATATATACAATATTATTAACCTATACATATTTGTACATATAATAATATTAATAACATATGATATATTTGAACTATAGTATTAGAAAATATTTTAATGACTTAATTATAATATATTTATATTATATGCGTGTGTATATTTACGCATCTAGAAAATTATATAATTTATTTATATTTTATAAATACGAGACGACATACAACTTCTGATGTTTTTGGTACATATGATACATAATATTTATTGTAAATTAGAACGTATAATTATATAATTTATGGATGAGAAATTTGAAATTTAAGTGTACTTATAAAACATAAAGTAATGTATAAAATTATGTATAAGAATATTTGGGGGTAATTCAGCTAATAACCCTTTACGACTCAGTTGAACCGATTGTGTATTATATGGGAAGTTTTTAACTAACCACAAACTATCAATAAACATAATGTTTATGTTAATTATTAATTATGACCGACGTGGCACAATTTTGTGGGCTCTTTAAAATTTCTTGTTTTTTCTATAAAAAACACGAGAAATTGGGTTGTCGTAATGGAATAAATATATTTGCACACAAGCATGCAAATTTTCATTACAAAATTCTTTGAAGACGCAAAACCTTATAATTTATTAATATTTTGTTTTATAATTTTTCCATTATCAAAGTATTTTACAATGAAAAGAATCATAACTAACATATATTTATTTATTAGCTGAATTACGCCAATTATGTGTTTAATTAATATATTGTACTATATATGTTTTGAGTACATAATTGATATTGACAGCAACATATTTCTTTAAATTATATATAAATATGATGCGAATTGGTATGTAATAATAAAGACTTATTACATTCGGGATTAATTAATATATATGTCCTATAATTTTGTAAGACCTTATAATTGCCTGCGTTATTTTAATTTTTTAACATAAATATTCATATTTTAGTAGTTGAATATACATTATTTATAAGAGAAAAACAACAATGAACGTGATCATTTAAATAATAAATATTATGTATCCAAAAACCCAAAACCAAAAAGTCTCTGATTTTTATAACTGAATGTTTTACTAGAACTTTTCAATATTTCATACTTAAGTTAATTGTTTTTATTTATTTTATTAGAATTTCAGTAATAACATATTTATATATATTTGGCCATCATTCAACAGAGCTCTTGCCAACATATTACCACTTTCGTTAGCATTTCTATAACGTTTTGTACAAAAGAAATTCTTCAACAATCCGAAAAGGAATTAATAAGCTAATAATTATTATAGTTATATTAGAAAATTTCTATACGTAACATAAATAGTGTAGACTTTTTCCGTGTATAGATTTCTGTATATAAAACCTATCAGCTTACAAAAAGGAAATATAATAGTAAAATTCATACATTAAATTATACTGTTATTGAAAATTACCAGAAATAAGGTTCTGTAAAATTCGGTGTACCGGCAAATTATCATCCAACTTAACTATCAGTACGAAATTGTGAATTTTTGATTTAAAAGTTAAAATGTGTTTTTTTATTAAACTCCTGCGAAAACTTCTCGTCTATGTGTACAAAGTTTTTGGAAATAAGTGTATATCCATAGAAAATGCACTGTGTGTTTGATGGCCTGAAACAATTGGTAATGATAAGGAGAAGTTTTGGACGAAGTACAATAAAAGCAAGAATTGATATTCAAATTAAACGGGGAAAATGGGTTTGAATCGGTTATACATTGTGCAGATATATGAACGATAATTCACAAAAGAATCCTTTTAGTGGATTCCACAGATAGGTGGAAGATGATGGTTTTTAGCTTGACATCGCTACATCCCAAAGTAATACAATTTAATGATGATGGTAATATGATTTCTATATGTAACGCTGTCTTTGCTATCAGCACAGACCTTTCACATCTCGATCTGTATATATATACAATTGAAAGTCAAGCAGACAAATTATTATTATACATCACCACTAGTTTAATTCCATTATACGTAGATATTGTATATGATTATTATAATGACTTATATGTGAATTTTATAAGTTGATATATGTTTATCTAACTATAAAAGTTATTATACAAAACACTAATATTATACAGAACTGTCTGCTGGAAATATTTTATTGCAAACAAAAATCTACATTATTTAATCGTCGTTATGCCATAAATATATGAAATATTAAAAATATCATATATCGTATAATTATATGTGCGTATAGTTTTTATAGCTACACACAACACCTATATAAATTACATAATTTATGTGTACACAAATTTTCGAGATATCTATATTTATATATATATTATTTTTATAATTTCCTACGTTCGCCTAGATGTAAAAATAGAATTTCTATATATGGAAATGTATATAAGATAAATTATTCATTAATTAATTTTAAATTATGATAAATTTAAATGTATGAATATAAAATATATAATTATAAATATACGCAATTTATATGGTAACAATATGTCACGCACACATATATTTAATCCATTAACATTATAATACAATATTTTGTACTATACATATATTTCGAAAATAAGGTTAACGAGAAAGTTCAGAAAGGATTAATTTCAAATAGACATTTTTTTTTTTTTTAATACATATACTAATTTAACTTTTACCGAATATATTTAGAATTCTGTAAAATAATTGTTTAATTTTAATACCTTCAAAATATTATTTATATGCATTCGCAAAGAAAAAAAAACACATTTACAATGATATAACTTTTTTCGCAAATATTTTCATATAATAAAATATTAAATTTATGAATTTTAATATTTAAAATATATCAGTATTGTACTATAGAAAATATAATATGTAATCTACGCAAATTTTATATTACAAACTTTAACCATTTAAATATTAAATTAACTTTTCAGTTTTTTATATACATTTTATTTTATTTATAATTTAATATTGATAGCAACAAATATTAATAATAACAACAACCATAAAACATTACCATTTTTATCAGCATTGGATGGTTTGTGGTTGGGTGTATAATAATAATATTATAAAAATAATATATAAATAACAAAATATATGGAGGTTATTTTTCTTTTCTTTATGATCTGTGGCCGACATTTAAAATTAAACGTGAAAATTTTATTAAATAATTATATTTTGGGTTAATTTTATTCAAAAAAGCATTTAAAGATTTAGTCTTGTAGTAGTAGTGCCTCCTATACATTTTTATATTAAAATTTATATTATAATTTTGATACAGCACACACATTTTATATTGTAAAATAGAATATATACTTCAGCGAAAATACAATTATAAACTCAAGTTTATAAAAGCAATTTTATTGAAACTACATTGGTTTTTATTGGAAAAATTCTTGTAGAACATAAAAGCTTTGTACCAGACATTTCAGCTAGACATAACGACAAGTCAAGTGAAACATTAAATACTTATGAATTTGTAAGAAACACCGCCGGTGATCCATCTTCACATTTAATGAAAATGTTTTCTTTACATCAAACAAAATAATTAACTCGTATTTTTAAAAAAAAAATTCTATTTAATTTAAAATTAAAAATCACGAGAAATGAATTTTTAATTTTAAAATATACGGTGTCTAAGTTTAAGTGGTGGTTTTGAAAATAATATATGTGGCTTCGGCACCATTTAATTTTATAGGCCCCAGCGTCGAGCCAAATTCGGTATCACTAAATGCATTAATTAAAAATGATATTTGTACACGTTGGTAACCAATTAAAATCGAATTTCAAATGTATCAATGTTTTCAATAAACTTGACTTTAACTTTTCAATTACCCCGAATATGTATTTTGTAACTATGTATTGTAAATCTCTCCCTTTTAAATTTAATTCTATTTAAATGCGAATATACAAAACGGTAAGGGTATTTTATAAAAATTTATATATTTATACGAGTATTACTATAATTCTACACTTTATTCAAACGCACTGTAAAACAATAGTACACAAATGTATTAAATTTTACAAAACAATTAATATGACAATAATTTAAATTTATTTAAAATTATAATTATATTTTATTATATAATATATTGTACTTTAGATAACTTTTGCACAGCACACACATACACAATTAATTAATTAAATGGATTTATCATTTATTTTTATAAATTTGAATTTAATAAAATTAATTGAATATCTTTGATTGTGCGGTATGGTTTTTGTAATATAAATATGAATAGAATTGTATAGACAAGGAAATACGTGCTTTAATTATGTAATTGTATTATGTATGGGTGATAAACTTATATAGGAAATAACTTTTATAATAAGCCACATATAACAGATATTCTACTATTTATAAGATACATTATTATATGAATACATTATACAGAATATTTTAATATACACAGATAGATAGATATAGTTCAAAAAATATGTACATTTTTTGAATTCACAATGTATCTGGTATATAGATTTTCTTTTTAATCCATAATATAGCTTATATATATATCTATATATGAATTATCCATATATCGTATACTTGGAAAATATATAGATAGATATATAATTATAATATATTTACCCTGGATTATATTGGATATGTAAATAAGATACAGTATGATTTATATTTACAGATTTACCTCTATCCATAATAACTATGTAACATAAATTACTTATATAATACAATATATATATTAATATTGTTATAGGAATGATCGTTTTATATTATATTGTAAATTTATCGATTTTGGTGTAATATAGCTAAAAAAAGAAAACACGGTTGGTACTGTAAACCGACGTAAAAGAAGATTTTTCAAATTGTGAAAACGAAGTTAAACTCTAAGAGAATACTAAATACTTCTGCTGCTAATATAATTATGTTTTGTGAATCGATATAAAATTATTATTACTATTTCCTTTCAGGTTAATAACACTTTTTTAAATTTCCTTAACTTTTCAAAATTTCAAGTACATTGAATTAATCGATTTAGGATTGCTATAGATTTTAGGATATATGAGAAATTGATTGTAAATGATTCTAATCCTTGTTTACACATTTTACCAATCAACTATATCTAAATTGTAATGATATTTTTCGTGCAAATGTTATCTTCGGACGAGTGGCGACGAGTGAAAAAATTTTTCCAGATTACAATATCACTATATTTTTCTGGTAGACGAGTTGAAAGTAGATTTTATTATTATGAAAAAAAATTGAAATGTTCTCTTACTAAATTTTCCGGAAAATCGACTTATAAGAATTATCATTGTTTATGAATTACGGTCCATCCAGTTTTAACGGATTTCCAGTTTTGTATACAGAATTTAAAATTATAATCAATTTCCAATCTTTCATATAAGAGATTTTTAAAATAAATTCGCACACATTCAAAAGATATGACCGAATTTCCATTTGAAGTCATTGAAATTTTGTATGAAATAATGGTACTGTATAAATTGTTTGTACCATTCGGTTGTCAACTTTATACAGTGGCACGAATTTCTTTAAATTTTCTCTGCCATCGATTGGAAAATCGCGATCATATCTTCTGTACCCAAAAATGGAAATCCGTTAAGACTATGGTTCGTAATTAAAAAAAGATGATAATTTAAATGAGTCAATTTTTCCGTAAAAATTTAATTCGGTGAACAATGAGATTTTTTTTTATAATTTAATTTAATTTATAGTATACCAATATTGAAAACTGAATGCTATTTCTCAGTCTTCTACGGATCAATTTTAGTTATATAAACACATTGAATTCAGGTGGCTTTGAGTTCGATTTCTATTGAGAAAGAGTTTTTAGTGACCGAATAATTAATGGAAATTGATGTATGAGTTATGAGGAAATAATTTAAAAAGGTATTTTATTGAACGACCGAAGGATTTAATTTATAAAACTTAATTTATTTACACAGTTTTAAAATTCTAAAGTTTTTAATAATTGTTTTTAATATAAACTTTACCATTGATTGAATGTGAATGTGTTTAAGTTATATTTTGCATACATTAAAATTATAATAATATACAAAAATAATAACTCATTTTCATATTTTCATAGTAATAATAATAATAATAATAATAATAATTTATTATAAATTAATATATGTTTATTATTACATATGTTATTATGTTCTTGTGATGAAATGCGATATATAATTATGGTGTATAAATAGGTACCTCTTACCAATACATTATTACATATGGTTTTGTACAATGAATATCGTTTATATATATATATAGTGTTTATAAGTAGAACATGATAAAATTTGATCATGTATAAATGATTTTAATGAGAAATTAACATCAATTTATTAGAAAATTTACATAAATTTATTGTGTGTACGTATATGTGGAATAATATTTATTTTACAGTATATGCACATATTTTTGGTATACTCACGAATTATACGAATCTTAATTATCGTCTTAACTAAATGGTTATTGCCCTATATAATAATTTATTATTAGATTAACCAATGTAATGTGGGTTAATAATAATAATAATAATGTAATAATGTCAATATACCTCGTATATATACTCGCCATTTAATTTACATAATTAATTTTATAATTTAATACATAATTAATTATTTAATTAATTCGTAAATAGAAGTAATTTTGTAGTATAAAAATCCTCTGATTTTAGAAAATAGTTTCAACTTTGGTAACGAGTGAAATGCAATCGTTCAAGAGTACTCTGTACTTTATGTTCGTAGTTACAGAAAAAGCATAAATAACATCTGTTTTTGGTTTAATTAAAAGCCGTTCATGATATTAACTAACACGTTTATTTGTGTGTTAAATATTTCCAAATATTTAAAAATATTCATCTTTAAATCTCTTAAAATTAACATTTTTGTATTTTGAAAACAGATAATCTTCAGTTCTAAGATAAAATATAAGAACAATTTTGACATTTCTTATATAAATATACACACACTTATCTACATAGAGTCCCATATTCTTATCGATCTTGAAAAGCATGCTAGAGATTTTCCAAATAAACGTACTACTCTTTAGCAAAAATCAATTACTCTATCTATAGTCTATATACTGAAGTTCATGGTATGATTGTAAATATATTATTATATTTTGTACATTGGAGTGAGACAATTTTTCTTTTAACAAAAAAGCTTTATTTAAATTCAATTATATTCTGTTGGTAAACCGTTTTATTTTAATTTTGTACAACATACTTTTATATACCATATATTTGCCCTTTGTACGAAAAATAATCGGAATTGGATTCCGAAAAATACAAACCATTAATTATTTTTACACAAAAATAATACAATTTATTCACAATTTAGCAGAAATGTTCAAAAATATGAATTTTTTTGTTTTTAAGGTCACTGATTGAAATGTTATTAATTATATCTAATGCGATCCCATGACTGTTCTATGTGTTCAATTAATGAAATCCCTTTTTTCTTTTATCACAAAATGTAGGTTAGAGAACAGAAAAATAGTCACGTGGAACTAAATTATTGGGTCGATGGGTGAATAATCCACATTTGATTTTTAGTATATAAAAGAAATCAATGGTAATTGTTTAACGATGAGAATGTACATACGCAGTATCGTGAATTAATCACCAAATGCTTGGTTTTTAGTTATTCAATACAAAAAATACGATAAATACTGCTTATCAATCGAGTCAATGGGTAATATATATATATATTACAATACATTAACCATTGTGCCATTTGTTAAAACATTTAAAACATAATTTCGTGACCGCAACTATTCACCATACTTTGAGGCTTTAAGTTTATGCTTCGGATTGACCATGTTTGATCATCAGCTACAATGGTTTTTAAGAAATTATCGTCACTTCCAACGTTTCTGTAACAATGTCATTGGAATGATCAATTCGATGCAATTTTAAACTCATCAAAACTTTGAATTTATGATACATTTCTTCTATAGATCATATTTTATACATTTGGGAATTGTTATTCTTTTGTATACGGAGTTCCATTTTCATAAATTTCACTGAAGATGTATACTTTTATGAAATCAAACACTTTTAAGATTTTTCTCTGATAATCTTTAAATATGAACGTTCATCAACATCAATATTTTCTGTGTTGCCTTTGCACGTATCGATGTTACTCTGTAACTTTGGATATTTTGGACAAAGATTTTACACATTTCAATGTTTTATAGGTAGCATTTTTTTTAACGATATCAAAACTAAATTTTATGTCTTTATATACATTTTTCTACCGATGGAGGTACAAAAACTGCTGTAACTTGATGTATTTTGACTTTCACTATGTAAAAAACCATATTCCTAAACGGTTTTTTTTTAAGATCGATTTGGAATACATGAATCAGTTGGCAACCAATAGTTAATTCACGGTTATATTTCGAACAGAGGGTGTATATGTATATGGTATATGTATGTGAATCCATATAGTATATAAATTCAGTTAGCCTAATTGAAAGGAAATTCTCATTTAAATTTGACTTTCGTTTAACCAAAATAAAATAGAAATAATAAAAAATAAATAAATGAAAATAAGAAAGCAAATTAATTCAATTTTATGACATATACCAAATAAATGTACAAAAAAGCAACGATATTTAATAAGAAAAATGTCTTTTAAAATATGTGTTATATAATAGCATTTATTTATTATTTTTTATATATTGTATTTGGTATATGCAAAAAAAAAATGTATTATAAAATGCCTTGTATATCGATTCAAATTTAAAATACTATAAGGATTATAAAGCTTTCAATGAATTTTCTCTTCGTTAAATGAAAAAAAAAAGAAAATCTTCAATTTTTGTCTTTGTTTATTTCAAAACTTTGTTTTTGGTTTTTGTTTTTACTTTATCGTATCCATATAAAAATTTTGTTATAAACTTATCCTTTTTTCTATTGTATTTATATAGTCAATTTCTTATAATATTCGTATATCGTACATTATAAACATATACAAAATATGCTTAAACATAGAGTTTTTATGGTTGTGGTGCGTGTGTATTTCTTATATATTATATATATTTTGATGTTTATCTAATCGAATGTATTGTTATTCATTTCTTCATACTCTTTTTATACATACCATTACCATACCATATATATATATTATATGTAGAATCAAGAGCAGCAACCACAGTACACTGTGTGGGTACACATGTATTTGGAAAAAGAGTAAAACCTTTTTTTTTTTTTTTCGTCTTATGCCTATTTTTATGTTGATGAATATAATATGATTTGAAAATGTCTAAAATTAAAGTGTTAAATATAAAAATTGGGTTTTATATATGCACATAAAAGGAGTATAGATAGATTGGCCCATATTCTATAGATTATTTCTTATGTATAATACATCTATGCGGCAATATATAGTTTTTCTTTATGTGTATCTCCATACACAAAGGATATAAATATTCTAAGTATCCCTACATTATATGTGAATCTATTATTTATATATATACGTGTCTATGTACATTACATATTTATATGTATATAGCTATATATCATAGTATATAAACAAACAAATGCGTAAATTTATCAAGTATATATAGATATATATATATATAGTACAAGTCACTAAGGACACATATATTGCCCATTTTGTTAAATCGGCCTTTAATCTGATTATATGATTTATTATCTTTCTATTATATGTTATAGTTTATTTTGATAGGTTATATTTATAGAATATTTCCTAAAATTACAATAAACACATATACTTTATTTATTGTATATGCGTTAAGTATTCAATATAATATACTAGTTTTTCATAATATAATTTGATATATATATACGGAAATTCTAATTCTATATGTAATCAATATAAAATTAACCCAATTGTAGTTTTAGTGGGATGACAACATATAATTATGTTATACAATAAAATAAGAAAATATGTCCTTTCTATTATTATGGATTAAAAATTTATAACAAATACTGATGTAATGTAATTATTATAATTATTATGTAAATATGATAAAGTTTTTGGAAAATTTTCACTAAAGACAATATGTGATAAGATTACCCTAGTAACAATTCCTTCCGTACTTTAAAAAATGAGGAAAATTGGCGTGGAAAAAATCATCATATTTCCTATGGAAAAGATATATTGGAATTTATCCGAAGAATGTCCATAGATTTTCCACCTAATATAATAGCATATTTTATTTAGGTCAATTGAAATCTTTGGATTGTCAGAGTAATATGTCCAACATATATCCGCGCGGTATTGTATATTCATAATTTATTTCACCAATTATCCAAGACAGTGGTTTAAATTTTGTATATTTCGCTTATCTATTATATATAATTCTCACTCTTTTTAATTTCATTTCATAATTTTTAAATTAACCACAGCAACTCAAATCGGAAATATATTTCCGAAGAATTTTGTAAGACTTTACATGGATTGTATCAGAGGTTTTTGTTTCTTATTTAAATGGAAGCTGCCAAAGTTCTACAAAAAATTGTACTATTAATTTATTAATTTAATCTTACAATTAAATTATTTTTTACATGAGAAAATATAATTATCATGCATTTTATTATTTATTATGTATTTAGTACATTAAATTTTGTTCGAACAAGGCACAACCTGATCTGCTCACAAAAACTATGAATATAAATTCTATGGATATTCTCAATAATAGCAATGAGAGAAATACTTCTAAGGAGAATGTGTAGAAATTATCATCGAAAATTTATATGGATAATCCAAGGACATTTTTTATAAAATTCCATGGACACAGTTGCACGCATCATATAAAATTCCAGCGGACATCCGTAAGAAATCCATAAATATTTCCTGGGATTGAAACTACGGTGTACTAGATATAATGCGGAAATTTTGCGGACAAACTACGGACAATGTTACTAGGGTATATAAAAATATTTTATAATTTATTGATTTTTTTTATATTTGAGTATTTATACCGCCTATATATAGTTAAAATTCATTTGTTCCTCACTTATATACCATATATATATATGGATTATGAATGCCACACACTTGCGAACCGAGAGGCTATAACGAAAAGACACGTTCGCAAAATCTACATTATGTTGAGATTAGATTGCAAACTCTACCAATGATAATTAAACAATACATTGTAAAACTCTATATATGTTGATAAAAAAAAAGGCAGTGTTAAAATTGATTTACTAAATTTTGTTCTGACGATTTGTTACTGAAAAATGAACAACATTTAGTTGATGACGACTAAAATCAAAGCAATAATCGACGGTACGGATATCATCATAGCACAATCTACATGAATTTAAATAAATTAACTTAATACAATGCATTAATATAGCATCTGCGATTTGTAACGAAAATGATCCATTATTGAAACGATTGATAAGTGTTGATGAAAAATGGATTGTGTACAACAATGTCAATCGAATAAGAAATTGCAAACAACATATATAAAACTGATATCCATCAAAAGAAGGTTTTGTTATCAGTATGATGCGATTACAAATGTATTTTAAAATTTTATCACGTAACCAAACGATCAATTCAGATGTGTGCGATCAACAACTAACAAAAATTGAACAATACAATACGAGAAAAGCGACCAGAATTAGCAAATCGAAAAGGTGTTGTATTACACTATGGCAACGCAAGGTCACTCGTCCAAAATTAGAGTTTAATGTGTACGAAAGGAATATACCTACACAGATTCATATCATTAGAATTATACCGCAAAAATACCGTCCAGTAATAAATATCGCAACATAAGCAAAATGTTATTATAAGAATACGTAAACCCATAAGAATTTTTAAGATCACGTATCAAAAACAATTATATATTATTATATAACATAAATTTTGTAAATGGTAATGAATGGATTATATGAGAAAAGATAAACTCAATTATATAGAGCGTTAATTAAAAATTTACCTGATGAATTTGTTAAATTTTACAAGGAAAAAAAAAAATAAGTTTTAAGCTTCTTACTTTCTTAGACGCACGTCAGATTAACCGCTTTTATTTTATTTTTATTTTTTTTCTTATAAATATTGTAATCAAAGTATCAAACACGTTAATGTACTTAATATTATTACAACATATATATGGAAGATTCTGTGTGTCACAAAAATTTTCCGAACTTTCATAAACCAGAGGTGATATTGGTTGTCAGCATAAGACATATATATTTGAGTTTTGACTAATGTTATGTGAAAATTTCAACACATTCTATTGTTTTCAATCTGTAAAGTTATTGTGCTCAAACCATTAGTTAGATATTTCAGGTTTTTTGGTGACTTTCTGAAAGTTCGGAAATTTTTTAGACAGACAGTATATTACCTTCAAGTTTAAATTATACAATATTGCACTCGCATATTTATTTTCTTAAATATAACATGAAATTTGACTTTCGTTTTATGCTTACGAATTAGTTACATTAGTTATTTATAAAATATATATATGTATAAAATATATGTTTTTATGTCTTTAAGGTGTGCGTAGAACAACGAAGAAATAGATTACGTAAATAAAATATAATATGGAAACAAAATTGTGCGGCGTATAAATAAAGCCAAAAAAATATGTGTAGGTATAGGGTGCTGTCTTTAGTCGTCGATCATTTAGTATACAACGTACTGTTTAAAATATAATTTTTTGTTAATTATACTGCCAATGTATTTCCCAATTTCTATTTATATTGACCACCAAATTAAAAACGGGCCATTTAAAAATAATGACATTAATAAATAAATTCTAATTTTCTTCACCATTCGGCCACTTTTACAATTATAACGTTTGATGATAATTAATTTTGAAAGGAAAACAATGATTGTTAAGTTATTTTTAATATTTTTTAACAATATTACAAACGCATACATATATTTACCAATGTACAGAGTGACCGAATATTTCTGGGATTGGCCGACAATAAGAACCACTACCATATATAAAATATTATATAACAAACAAACGTGACATAATAATGATAGATGTTTGTGGAATTGTGATTATATGTTGATATATATCGTCTGTAATTTATCCAGGTCATTCCATAAATAATATGAATTTTTATTACTTATTGCGGACTCTACGACTCTACTATATACAAAAATAAGATAATATTTTCTAGATTCTATTGAATTTACTAGAATCCGCCTGTGCGTATATATTTATTATAAAATAAAAAACAAAGAATTCTGTTTGCAAAAGATTATTATGGAAATCTAAATTTTTATTATATTATTGTGTTTACATTATAATTATATGAGAAGATGTTCATCCATCCAACTATAAAATGTATAATCAAATGTATAACAGCTATTGATATTTTAGCTATACAATTTTATAAAATACACATTAATGTAAGTTTTAAAAGCTAAAAGCTCTTTGCCATATAAACGTAAATGTGTATTTAATTTTGTTACGATGTAATTTAATACTTTTTTAAACTTTTCAACAGCGAAATATAATTGGTAAAATTTATATAAATATAATCATTTCAACACCTTTTCCATATAAATATCCACATTTAATACATTTATATATTTTATATATTGTATATTGTATAAAAGGTAAAACATATAACGAGTAATAAATAAAATAATCAATCAATATTTTCATTATTTGTACGTATTATTATTTTTCATTTTCTCTGATGCTCTATATATTGCACCCTTATTATATATTTGATAAAAATGTAATCACTAAAAATATGTTGATAAATATATAAATCCGCATAGTAAAAATCGTATCTCAAAAAAATAACAGATGTAAGTATACTAGTACTAATATATAATATTAAATGTATACAGGGTGATTCTGTATTAGTATAATGTAAGTTTAAAACGATATATTTCAAAAAGCTATAAATTTTATACTAATATTGTTTTACCATCCTGTTCCACAATCCTGTTTTACAATATCCTACTGAACTAATGGTCGCTAAAATATTTTACTATATATTAATACTATATCTAATATTTTCCATATAACACATACTTCTATAATGGATGGGTTAATCACTCATTTAAAAGTAATGGAATTAAGGAAACATCTGCATTACTATAATGTGTGTGTATATGTATCAATTGGTGAATAGTTATATATACTCTGATGCGGAGTAATTTACCAACTTGGCTGTAATGAATGTTTGATAGATGCCATGCTTACGCTTTCATTATACGCGATGTATAAACATAATAATTAGACTGGAATATTTTTGAAACACTCACTTACCTATCCTGCTCATCCTGTGTACAATTTTGTTGATGGTGTTTTATTAAATTCCTCCAGGGAATATTTTCGATTCAGAGAAAATGTATGTGAAATTGATAAAAGTTATTACAATAACAATACGAGTAAATATAATAATAGTATGTATTTATTTATATTTCTGTTGTTAGGATACACGTATAATACTTGCATTATTATTATTATTATTATTATTATTATTTTATTATTTACAAAAATGAATATTACTTTCAGTTTCGAAGCGTTAATAAAACATGTTTACAAATATCGTTACAATTTATAAAAACGAAAACCTACAAAATTTTCCGGAAAATCATCTATTTTTGACTTATTAAATTTTTTTAATTCTGTTCCATAGTTTTAACTATGGTTTCTATTTTCATATACAGAATTACAAATTAAATTCAATTGCCGCAATCTTTCATCTATACCAATTTTCCGTTTGAAATATGAAATAATATGATAATGTATTAATTTTCTTTACCTTTATCATACAGTATCACCAATTTCTTTGAATTATCCCTGACATCGAATGGAATACGGGCTATATATTTTTAAACAAGTAAATCGCTTTTAAACATTTTATTTATTCTAAAAATAGGTTGTAAATTGATAAAATTATTGGTTAGTTCGGTAACCAAAAATGAAAAGAACTAACACCTGTAAATAAAAAATAGTCGATTTTGCTGAAAATTTAGTTGGTGAACATTTACATTTTTTTGTAATAATTTAGTTTACTATATAACATATTAATATTAAAAAGTTAATGGTTATTTCTAAAAAAATGATCATGAAATTTAGAACCGACGTTAAGCTCTAATGATTTGTTGTGTGTTGGAAGTGGGTGACATTATTTCGCAATCTTTCGCAGTGAGCTTTTAAAGAATTATTCAAAATAGAAATGTTTATAGATATCATTTATCCGCGTTTCTTGAAATGTTTAACTTTAATTTTTTTTATTTGAAGTGTTATATAGTAAATATTGTGTTTATAAAAATTGTCTTACATCCCCTAATTACCACGAAAATTAAATTGTTGTCACAAACTGTATCACAATAATCATACTACAATAGATTTTGCAGGACATCAACTTTCCCAGTTTAGTTAATGAAGAGTTTTTTTTTCCTAGATGATTGAGACGAGGGTAGACCAGATATTGCGGGCTTAACTACATTATAAATCTTAGTTAAATAATATTTAATATTTTCTTATGGTCTAACTGAAAACCGTTCCCATCTCTCCTACAAGCTATGGTTGTTATTTAAACGATACCTAATTAGTAATTACATACATTACTATGTTATTGTTTTTGTTTGCCAACTCATAACACATAAAGCATTGATGAAGTAATATGAGAATAACATTCTGATCAATATATTTATTATGTTATAAAAATTGTGTACCCACTCCCACATGTTTATACAAGTGTATATCGAAAAACAAAAACATAATTAAGTATTATATGTCGCAGTATAAAAAAGATTTGAAAATTGTTATATATTATAATTTTTATTTACTAATAGGATGGATGGATATACGTTCTTGCATAAGCATCAATGAGATATTTACAATTTTCATAATAATAACATTGCTTCTATTATCTTCCACTTGCTACGTCGATTTTCAATATATTGTATATATGCGTATACTCATATACCTAATATTATTACATAATATATTATGCTAAAATAATATTATACATCGTTTGTTCGAAAAATAATCGAAATGGAATAAGGATATTTTTACAAAACTAATTTAATTTATTCGAAATGTTTTTCCGTCAACTGCGAAATTCAATACATCGATTTCAACGTTCAACAGCATGTGCATCAAATGACATTTTTATGTTTTCTAATTGGAATATTGTTGAGAATGGTGGTCATTGACTGTATTCAATGCATTCAATAGATGCAAAAATGTTGATGATTGATGATCATATCACCAAATCAAGTTAGGGGGTATGGGATAATATTCACTTGGAATCGCGTGAATAAGACGAAGCAAATATTTGATTTATTTATAATTGTAAAATTAAATCAGTAATAACTGTAGCCTATTGAAATATTCAGTTGTACAACTTTGAATAAATTTTTTTGTGCAGAATACCTTTGGAATCTTAAAAACAAATTAGCATTTTCTATTTTCGACTTCATTTTTTTTTGAAAATTTCCATCATGCAGCACATTGACTCTTTTAGTTTCTGGTTCGCATTGAAAACACTGAAATTTTTATCACCAGTTACAATAGTTTTTAAGAAATTATCGTCAGTTGTAGCATTTGAATGATGTCTTGGAATGATCAATTCGGTACAATATTTGATCATCTGTCAATTGATTTGTAACGAATTTTGAAGTCGCCTTTCGTAGACCAATTTTGTCAGTTTTGCCTTGCAAACTTTCATAAAATGTTTTCAACGGTAATCGTTGTTGATGTTCAGTCCCACGTGTTTTGAATACACAAAACCACCATACGCGATTTTAAACATTTCAAGTGTCTCGTTTGTGTTTCCACTTACATTAAAACATGATGCTTTCAAACGAATGCATACAATTTCGATTATATTTCGAACAGACGGTGTACGATGTACGCATATTTAGTAATGTCTTTTCAATAAAATATGAGATTAGTTACACATAAATAATGTATTCATATATATTGTATATACTTAACTTATACATGGATGTATTGTAAACATAATATAGTTATATTTATTTGATTGATTACTGATCGCATTTATCAAATGAAATGAATAATGTGATATATGTGATATAAAAAATAAAAAAAAAACAAAGACTCTTATTACGTGAAAGAATAAAATCAAATATAATAACAATAACGTACGTACGTAAAATAAAATAAATAAAAAATGTCAATCATTTGAAATGTTATTATATTGATATTGATGTTATATTTCTAGTATATATGTGACACCAAATACTCTACTAATACATCATGTACACAAAAAATAACAATTAATATAAAATACAATTTTATTATAAATATACGTAGACATTACAATGGTTTGGTTGAAACTAACAAAAAATTAGAAATTAATGTATTTTTCATACATGGAAATTTGATTTTATATAAATTATAATAATTGTAAATTCTCAGTCATGCATACAGAGTGACATGTGTGCATAATGACTTTGAGCACACATACTCCATAATATATTCTACAGATTTGTGTGTGAAATCACACGATTTCCTTGAGTAAACATTGCATTTAAATATCGTTGACGCAAAACATATATTTTTAGACGAAAAATTAGTCATACACCATCGTACATCATACACCAACCTTTTACGAGTCTTCGTCTGGGTAATGTAATCCTCCGTACATATGTCATCATCGTACATATGTCATCATATATTATATAAAGAAATAACCCAATCGATAAACCAAAAATAATATCCAAATAAAAAATGAAGTAAATTTTCTGGACCAAAAATCACTGTCTCTATGTATATTTTATTGTAGTTAATATATATAAATAAACCCATGCAAAAGTTAAATAGTAAATGTAGTCTCTTGTATATGGTACAATAACAGCGAGAGTGTCATGATAGAAAAACCAATGCAAGTTATAAATAAAGTTTTGATATGCGGTAATCATTATTATCATCATCAAGTAATATGCCATTTGAAGTGTAACATATTGCATTTACCATACTTTCAGTATGTACTGTCAAAAGTTGTTGCATTATATATGTCACATCTGGGAGTATATAACAATCCATCAATTATATACCAAAAATAGATATTTTCATAATTTCAATATTTTTATATATTATTTCTGATTAGATCATAATGGTGTTTGCAGACATTGTTAAACGTTGAATAGTGTATCCAACACTTATATATTTTCAGTATTAAAATAAATGTGCCAGTACTTCACAATCGATTAACATAAACACTATCAACTGCTCGCCGCACTAATTATGAGTGTCATATGGTATACGAGGTACGATAATACAATACCAAAAATGGTGTGAACATTTTACTAAAAATTTGGACCCACTTAAGTTAGGAGCTGTTTTTATGACATATTATTATAAATAAGTTTTTGGACTTTGTGTGAAAACAAGTTCGTGTCTCTTCATTTTCAAATGTATAAGTTTGTTGCTTTAACATCACATTTAAATATATTCTAAATTCCAATTAAAATACCCATGGCACTATTTGCAATTCCTTTGTTTTTTTTATTATTTGAAAAACATGTCCATTGGAATAAATACTGGGAAAATTTGCAGATATATACAATAAATAAATAAATAAATAAATAAATAAATAAATAAATAAATAAAGACAAGAAAGGAAAACTTAACATAAAATATAGAATAAAATATTATACAGATGGGAAAAAATAAGACAAAGAATTAATAGTTTTGTTTTGTATTGAAGTGAATAGATTTTTGGTTGGTTCCTATTTTTCCTTATATAGAGATGTATATTGAAATGGAGATCAATGTGTGTACGACTTTACATTTTCATATTATATTATTGTTGTTGTTGTTGTTGTTGTTATTATTATTGTTATCGTTGCTCAGTAATATTATATTATTACATATTATATGTGTATAGATAAGATGTAGTAAGTTAAGTGAATTGACTTTGAAACTGTGCGTCTATTACTGTGATGATGGTGGATGCTTTTGTAATAGAAATCTGCATTAAAAATGGAGAGCAGAATAATTGATGGCGTTGGGTTGTTGTTTTTTTCATTTCGTTTTATGGACTTTTGATATAACAATTGATATGCAAGAGGAAAGAGAGAATTTGGAAAAGATGCAAAGAAAATATATTTATTTTTTTTTTAAAATATAAAATACAATAAAATGGTTGAATTTTTTGTATGTTATTTCTTATGTTTTTTTTGCGGGGATGGTGCACATCCTTTTTTTAGCAGATTTATTTATTCATTGTTGTTATTGTATTGGAGCATTGTATATAATATATGCAAATATATATTGTATTTATAGACTGCGTATAAAAATGAAAGTAAAAAGCGATAAAAAAAAAACACTGACTTTGGTTGTGTGTATATTTAAATATATAAAGTAAAAAGCTTATATTTATATGTTGATAAAATACATAAATATATTATATAATATATAGGAAATAATGCTTTTGAAAAGGCATTATTTTATCGATACACATTTATAGGAATGAGCATTATGTTTTTTATATAACTGAGCAAAACATATACACTTATATAATTTGAAAAATCATTGCGATAAGTAGATTTTAAGAATTATTTTCCTATCTTAAATAATTCTTATAAAAGTCGCTATATTTTATTGTCGGTTAAGAAAATGTACAATAGTGTATTTAAATTTTTATTATTTCTTTCTTTCTCTATAAAATGATGCAAATAATTTTGATAAATAAGACTTAGCATTTGCTTTAACCACTGCATTTAATGATTCTACCATATATATATATATATTATCGATGAAATAGTGGCATAGCATTCATGCATGTGTCAATCTTGAACAACGGGCAGTTCAATTCTTGAGTATTTATTTATTTTATAGTTATACAGAAATTTTTCAGCTGTATTACCATTTGTTCGTTGGACGATATTCATCGAATAACATCGTCATCTCACACCATACAATATGGCCTACGCACACATGCTCTCTATTTGATTTGCTATTGAAACTTTTCGAAAGATACATATACGCATTTCATCAATTGTCACGAGAAGTTATAGTAATTGAGTTGATAACTATAAATTTGATTAAAAGATAGTACATTATTTCAACAACATATCCTTAATTATTCTATATGGTTTGTATGTTTTGTCTCTACACCATACAGGGCATATATAGTTTTATAGAACTTTCATATGGAAAATAACAATTAAATTTGAATTGTAATTGTAATTGTAAATTTATTAAGTATATTATTGTATAAATTGACTGCGATTTGACCCTTGGTAATTTTTCGTTTATACTTTACATTACTATTACCAAAAATACTAAATTTTAAATTCAATTAAATAAATTCAATTGTCGAAAAGGTTTATATTATTTATTTATTAAAATAACATAAAAATTTGGCAAAACAATTATGTGGAGAAAGAGTAGAATGTTGTATTTAATAATTGGATTTGATATATTGTATAAACAATTTACTTACAAAATATGTATATACATATGAAACTATATATTGTATATGTATCCTAGCCTTTGGGTGGGTTTTTGTGATTTTTTTTATAATATATTGTAAAATATATATAAAACATGACTTATTTAACATAGTATATATACAATATATAAATATAATCTATATTAATAAGGTCAAGCTATCAGTTCGTTAACATTATACGACAAAATTGTGTGTATTTTAAATGATCCGATTAATTGTTTCACTACTAAACACTATATAACACAATATGAATAATATCAAAGTAAAATTAACAAACGTACCAATTCTTATTCTAAAATAGTGCATAGTTTAAAGTACAATTAAAATAATATTATAAGTTTTCTGAAGCGAATGATGCCAAAAAATCCTTTAAATCAACTTTGTTATAACATAAGTTAACCTCTGTCTGGAGAATATATCATTTTTAATAATATATTCGAAATACTATAATATTTTATTGTAGTATATATATATTTTAATTTAAAATTATTAAATTATATATAGAATATATGGCAAATACACATAGACAATTATGTAGTGAATAAAACATAAAATAAATTTAAAAAAAAACTGATACTTTTACCTTATATTTATAAAAGAATTATATATTGTATATTATTATTTTATATTACATCTATAAATCGAAATTAAATATTTATTTAGGAACAAATTGATGATGAAATTTGTATTTTCTTAATATTATTTTATTATATTGTCTATATAGAATAATACAATTACATTGTATGGTATGTATTGGGTTTAGTTCAGAGAGTGTGGGTATATAGCTGTTGTAGTTTCAGTGTAACAAAATTGTATACAAATCAAAGTATATATATATAGTTTCATACAGTTTCACTATAAACATTACCATCGAAAACTTTGAATAAATTATAATCACTAAGATGCGAGAAACTGTAGGTATAGATTATATACTTAACGAATAATTGCAATCCTATATAGAAATAGAATAATTTTTAATAATATTTGAATTTTTAAATTCATAATCCAACCATAACTTTGGATAGGTTACATAAATTCAATTAAATCTGTTGTCATCCCCTAATCGAAAAATAAAAAACCATTTTCCAAAATATTAAATTCGTTAATATTATTTGTATGACAAAGTTATAGCAAAAATATTAAATATATTATAAAGATAACGTCGCAAGAAATATGAATTAATTTTTTTTTATATAAAAACATATAAAATACTTAAAGTGCATAATAAAACATATTTACATTAACATTCATTTCTCCTAAATTTTATTTATACTCCCATAAAATTACATATTTCATTTTGTCTGAAAATAATTGGAATATGGTATGGAAAATAAGTTGATTTTTATATATGGTAAACCTCTAAATATACCTATTTACAATATATATATATATGGCAAAATAAAAATTAGTTACACGGTTTCATAACCATGACAATATTTCATGTATGAAATAACAACCGAAACACATTTAAATATAGGAAATACATTGTTTTTTTTTTTTTTCGTTTCAATACTATTATAACAATAAGCATTATATATTTTTTTAACGAGCTGCATTATATTGTAATAATAAAATATAATTTTAAACTTTCAACATCTTCATTAAAAAGTATAAAAATTCTTGCAATTATGGTATTTTGTTAAAATAACAACATATCACAGAAAAGACTTATTATTATTATTATTATAAAGTTTATAAATTATAATATGAATAAAATTAATGTTATGTTTCATATACACGCATACTTTGTTGTGTTACTACCGCAGTAACACTGTCCGTAGTTTCAATCCGAGGAAATATCTATGGATTTCTTACAGATGTCCACTGGAATGTTATATAATGAGTGCAACCCTGTCCATGGATTTAAAAAAAAATGTCCTTAGATTATCCGCGTATATTTTCGATGATAATTTTTTACGGATTCTCCTTAGAAGTATTTCTCGTTCCTAATATTCCACAGAATATCCACAGAATTTATATTCATATTTTTTGTGAGCAAATCCACGGATATTGACAAAAATATCTTTGGATCGTTCATGTATTTTGGCAATAGGTAATACCCGTGAATTGTCCGTATTAGCAGAATAAATTTTCTTATGACGATGATGTCAAATCGCGGTTAGATTGTTTTTTTTACCGAACCACCAGAAGTTCTATGAGCACATCGGAATTAAGATGCCGAACGATGGCAAAAATTCATCGATTGTGTATTTTTTTTTTGTAATAAACAAGGAAAAAAAAAACCGCGGATAAAATCCATGAAAAGTCTTACAAAATTTTATAAAAATATATCGATTTGAGTTGCTGGTTGTTTTAAAAATTATGAAAATAAATTACGAAGAGTGAGCATTATATCTATAGATAAGCGAAATATACAAAATTTGAAACACTATGTCTAGGATAATTGGTAAAATAAATTATGAATACAATACCGCGCGGATATATGTTGGAAATATTACCCTGACAATCCAAAGATTTCAATTGACCTAAATAAAATTGTATATTATATTAAGTGAAAAATCTATGGACATTCTTTGGACAAATTCCAATATATCTTTTGCATGGAAAATATTTTCCACGGAAATTTTCTTCATTTTTCAAAGTACGGACAAATTGTTTCTAGGGTATACATTATAAAGTTATGTACTCACATTGCTTAAGATTAATTAACTTAATTTATTATATAAACTTTAAAATCAATTTCTTAAAATTTTACAATATTAATTATATAAAAGTTTCCAAAGTTTTACGTAAATGAAGTGAAACTTATACTGATAATAAGATATTTTCGTTATTAAATATAATAATTTTACAATTATACGCGTATAATCGAATTAACAATGTCGATATAAATATTATGAAATATTTTATATTCTATAAAATGAAAATTTAAGTTTTAAAACTGCACTTGGATTATGATCTAATTATTTATGAACATTATTATATACAATAGAATCATAAAAATAGCTTTCTTACCATACACCATAGAAACTTTATTAATTTGACTGTTTCTTCAAACAATTCTGACTAAAATTATACGTTTTGTATTGATCTCGATTATATGTAAGCATTTCCTAACGAGTTCCTTCAACTTTGTGATTCACAGAGATATAATGTGCTTTATAAAAAATTGCAATCTCACCATATAATTTAGATGAAATTTGATATACGAAATTAAAATCTATTATCGAAGTATATAATTACAAACAAATTACTTTAAACTTGATAGTGTAGAAACATCTTTTGAATATAGAATGCATGCAACTGGATGATTTTGATGAAAAATTAATATAAGGCGTTTATAATGCGATAATACACAGGTATTATTAATTTAATTTTTACAAGATCAATGGTATTTTAATGATAATTTTCACATTTTGTTTTACAGCACCAGATGTGAAAACAGAATTTTGAAACACAATTGGATTTTTATACATTTTTTAAATACTATTTAAAATATACATGTTGCGGTGGTACTCATAATTCTCACTTATATGCGGTTCAGAACGACTAAATGCTCAAATTCCTTGAAATATGTCATTGATTCTTAAAACAACATATATATAATTGATAGTTTAATTTACTTTCATAAAGAAGGAAGTATAGCAAGATTAATTATAAATGTAGAAATTATTCCTATAAAGTCCTTAAAATTTCTCGGATCCTTGTAACAATAATTTCAACCAATTTCCTGTTTTGACAAACTTTTTTTTCTTTATACTTAACAATTTAAATCCTTCTCAAAAGTTATGTACAATAAATTTCCTATTTTCTTCATATTTTTACATTGTTAAAGTATACGCGCAATACTTTAAATAATCGTATACGCGTATAGCTACTCTTATACGATATTATACGTATACATTGTTTATAAAATACATTGTAATATAAAATTAAGTACCTAAATCAATTGAGAAACATAAATTTAAATAATTTATATTTCAAGTATATGGGCTTATTGATAGGGAAATTTGAGAAGAAAACAGTTTTATTATTGTTGTTATTATTATTATGATACGAAATAAAATATTATCGATTGCCTAATAATAATAATAATAATAATAATAATATTATCATACTAATACACATAGAAGGCAATATATGTTATAAGGAAACTGTATTGATATCGGAAGAGTGGTGTATTTTTAAATCTTTTCCCAAATAACCTTGCTTTGGCTATGAATCTTGAATAGTTTAAACTATTTTTATAAAATTAAGGATATTGTAAATTTGTCTTCCATCGCCTGTATAACTTTATTCCAATATTTGACAAAATGATTACACGTACCGATTTACCACAATATCTCGCAATCGTATATAGTCGTAGAACGATTAATAATGAAAATTTATTTAATTTCATTGATTTTACAACCTAAATCGTATTAACAAATAAACACACGCCAATTCTTCTACATATTTTCCCAAAATATTGATCTTATTCCAAATTTGAAGCAAACCCGATAAATATCATAAATCTATACCATATATTTACTATGGGGAAAATTTTAGTTTTCAAAACAAACACTCAATATACTTTTAAGTTTTATTTCCAAATAAATTAATAAATTTGAATGGCACAACAACAACATAAAAATTAAATTATATATTTTGTTGTAAAATAAGGATATATTTATATATATTGTAGAATAGATATAGAAAACATCATCAACGGAATACATAACTCACATTGAATTTTATTAATAACAAAAGAGAGTGAACAAGTGTATTTTTTGTACTTAATATACTTGTAGAAAAGGACTTTCTAAGTGGATGTTTTACTTTCTTATACTTAACTTATTGTATATATATATATATTGTGCATAGAAATGTGAAGTGAATTAGATTGTAATATTGTTATATGTAAGACACAACACGTGCCAGATATGTGTGTGTACTTATACTTTTTTTTATATATAATTCCAAGTATGAAAAAAAGTAACGAATATTTTTTTTTGTATAAATAAATAGCATTAAATCACATTGAGCGTATTGTTAGAAAAAAATAGAAATTTGAAAATATCAGCTAATTCTATAAAGAAAATCATGTTTGTTGCTACATTAGTAATTGGAGGTCGCAAATATTCGAAAGGAAGCATAATAACAATATTGCCGTTTATTATAATATTTCTATAACTTCAAAATAGATGATTAGAATTTAATTGTAAGATATCATAAAAATTATATTATAAAAATAATAACATACATAATTGTTCTTCAAAGAAACTGCACTGATTTTATATATGGTCAAGGACATTTAAGTTAAGGAGAATAAATAGACTATTACAGTTATATAATATATATTGTAAAATTTATAAATGTAATACACAAAATAAACCGTGATTCAATGCTTAGGTTTCGAGTTCAATCTCGAGATATACTTACTACTTACTACATGGCACTACAATCCGGGTGCGGTTTTAGCCTTCTCCAACACGCTTTTCCAACCTAACCTATCCGCAGTCAATGTCTTCCAATTTTATGGATCTTTATATCACAGTTTACTGCATCTAGCCATCTCGCCTTAAGTCTTCCTCGAGATATATATATGAAAAATTATACACTTGAATATCCGTTAGTTCGTTTATGAAATCGAAAAGCAAATATCTTTGAAAATATCATATTGGACGCTAGTCAGAGATTAACAATGTGTCCGTACACAATGCTATTTGCACAATTAATTCATAAAAATACTTCACCTAAAAAAAATTGTTCCATACTCACATGTACAGTAATTTACTAAACCTGACTGCAATATATGACGATATAGATATGCACTATTTCGGGCGGATATGTCTAAGTAATCAATTTGGTCCACTCTGTAGCGGGACGAAAATGTACTCAAACTTTTGATCTAATACTTTATCCATCGAAATATTTAAATTTATAGAACACACAAATTGTATTCCTCTTTTTACCTAATTAACCTTATCATATATATAGACTTGTGAGTAGTTGTGCGACTGTTATACCAGCTATAAAACTATAGTTGAAATGTTGAAATAATATATAAAATGAATGAGTGTTTGTAATAATGCACTTTCTAGCAATATAATCTTGCGTATTTTTGAATAATATCGTCAATTAAAATTTCTAATAAAATAAATAAGTCTAAAATAAAACAAATCATAAATTTTAAGATAATAATTTTTTGCAAACCCCTTTCAATTATTTAATTTCAAAGAAAAAAAAAACGAATCCTAACTGATTATAAAGTTGTCGTTTGTAATCGATACTTCTTATTATATATACGAATTTATAAAATGAGCCAAATTGCATGCGAACCACATCCTTCTTATTATAATTATTATTACTATTTTTTCCTTTTTACATGGTATATTTAAAAGTATAATGTTCAATTTGCATGTGCTACTGCAAATGCAAATAAATAAATCCTATTTCCTGTTATTCATAATTGAATGATTGATTGTGTATATATGCACACAGTATTTTACAAATTACATGAATAAAGTAGTAGTTGCTGATAGAAATGAAAAAGTTGAAAATTGAATATTTTATATGAAAAGAAAGCATTAAAAAAAAAATAAGTTTAAAATCAATATTTACGTTAAAATTATAAAATTGGTATAAGTTTTGTTAACATAAAACTTTTTTTACTTTATTGTTGCTTTAAAACTTCAACAAGTATTTATCTTCAATAATTTCTTTCTTTTCAATAATAATATAATGTACCAATGTACTCGCGCGTATATACATAAAAGATTATAGCTCGTTATTTATATAGTAAATGTATAATTGTAATGGTGGTAATAGTAATAACCCTATAAAGCATCTTACGTTATCCTTAGGACGCATGTATATGCGCATTATTCGTTTTAATTACAATTAAAAAATTATAAATCTGACATAAATTCGATTGGTTCTTATATGGTAAAATATTGGCAATTATGTTAATGCGACCAACTTCTCAACACCGTCGATGTTTGTTAAACGATTAATTCACGCTAGCATGAAATTAGTTTTTGTTATTTTTTCTTGTACAACTATACAATGTGCAACCTGCTAACTATTCCACAAGCAGTTTTTTTTGTTGTGTAAAAACCATATAGTTGGTTTTATAGTCGTATAAAAACTATTTTTCTTTAAAGAAAAAAATAAATAAATTAAATCATTAGAATTAGATGTTTAAGTGTACACTACTTGACTATGCATAAAATGGATACACTTTAATGTACTAATATTTATATATATATCAATGTGAATATAAAATTTTAAATTTTGTATGCCATTGTGTATACAATAGATACATATAATTTTCATGTAGATTTCAATTAGTTCAGTCGAAAATACAATTATAATTTAAATAAGTATATTATAAATTATAATATAAAAATAAACAAAGTAACGATAAATTATATCCAATTTAAACTGAAAATTTAATTAGAAAACTTTAGTCCTTCTTATATTATTATATCGCGCATTCAGTACACAAATAAATATTATTAAATATATAATGTACAATACAAAACAATGTAATAATATTAAATTGATTAATGAAAATTTGGTAAATGTACATATTTTATGAAATAAATATCCATTAAATAATTACCAATTTTGAATTTAGTGTTTAGTATATATACCAATACCAATACCATTTACGTGGTGTACGTTCATTTTGCTCTTATTATATAAAATGTTTGTTTTTTTATCTTATCGATACACCAAAGTTTTGTTTAATGGGTCTTTATACTAATATATTTATTTGTAGCAAAAGTTTTCTGATTGTGTGTCTCCATTATAATATCTATATATATTTTTGTAAGTCAATTTTCAACCATAAGTAAAATACAGTTAAAACTTTTAACAAACTTCATTTATTAGTTTTGTTTTAGTAGAAGTATAGTATATATACACACTGTATTGTACGACTGCTATATACATTATAATACATATACTTAAATAATATATATAAATTTTCTTTGATTTTAAAATTTTTAAATAAATATAATAATAATTCTTTACACATTCATTAATAAATAACAATATATCAGGTGTACCGGTATCAAGTGAGTGTTTTTTTGTGAAAATAAAACACTAATTTTAAAGGGGAAAATGAAAAACATTTTATTCAAAATATTATGGTCATTGATTTCTACACATTTTGACCACCTTTCTGGCAATTTGTGGATACTGCACGCCAATAGAATTGTTCGTCGTTTGAAGCCTACCAATTAGACATCCAATTTTCGACTTCTTCGTGAGGAATTGAAGTGCTGCTCAGCCAATGGGTGTCCCATCGATGAAAATAAATGGTAGGTGGAAGGAGCAATGTCTGGTGAATGCGGCGGCTAGGGTAGCAACTATAAGCCAAGTGCTTTGATTGTATCTTGAACCGGTTTTGTGTGCAGGTGCATTGTCATGGAGCAAAATTGTCTTGCCGCGTCTTCTGGCCCATTCTGGTCGTTTTTCGATCAATGCATGTTTCAAATTGATCATTTGTTGTCGGTAACGATGAGCATTAACATTTTCACCAGGTTTTAGGAGCTCGTGATACACCTGATCTTTCTGGTCCCACCAGACACACAGCATTGTCTTCTTAGCCGAAACGTTTTGGTTTTGCAGTCGATGTTGATGATTGTCTTGGTTTTACCCATGATTTTTCCGTTTAGGATTTTTAAAATAAATCCATTTTTCATCGCCAGTAACAATTTGATATAAAACTGATTTTCTTTCGTGTCTGGCCAGTAAAATTTCACAAGTGTTTTTTCACTGTTCTATCTGTCTTTTATTTAATTCATGTGGCACCTATTTTCCACACTTTTGAATCTTTCCCATAGCTTTTAAATGGTCAGAAATTGTTTGTTGTGCAACATTTAACATTTCTGTCATTTGCTTTTGATTCAAAGTGTCATCTGCATCCAATATTGCTTGCAATTCGGCGTCTTCAAATTTTTTTTGGAGACCTTTCACGTTCATTATTTCTCACATCTCATGGTACACCAGACTTTGAAAGTTCTCTATTTATATATATCGAAATCATAATTTTTTAATCGTGAATGTTATCATTTCCGCCAAATTTAAACTCTTTAATAAATTAATGTATTGCAGTAAATCAATTAAATAAAAGTAATACTATAATAACATAGGCAAAAAAAATGTATAAAATAATAAATTTTGTAAATCGTTTTAAATTCATAAACAAATACGATTCTGTTTTGTATATCGCCTATAAATAAGCAAAGATAAATTTTAAATACTCAATTATTTTTTGTGATACTTTATTTAACATTAAATATTAATAATTTATTTATTTTAACTTTTATAGTGCGTATACACAATTTAAAATCCATATATGGAAATGAAATTATTGAATTATTTTACTATACTTACTCGAATAGTATGTATCCATAAATGGCACAATTTATAATGTTAAATTTAGTATGTATTGTGTAGGAATATATAATAACTCTTTTACATGTACATTACATCTTGGGTGTCTCAGCTAAGGTATGAGATTTTTCATTACATGTATTCCTATATATACTATACAAAATACGATACGATGTGTACGTACTCATATAAGTATAAAATAATATATATATTTATAGATAATGTATATTTACGCATTCCATAATACATATTTTACATTATATGCGGTGACATCATTAATTATTTGCTTTCAGCAAGCACTTATATATTGTAACCCTTATTCCCACAAAATTAACACTGTCTAGGTATATTACTATATAGATATATAACCTTTAAATATATAGCACAACAAACTTTATGTATACGCATATTTACGTTACGTATCATATATAATATTTAACACCGATATATGTTATATATGTACTATTGCAATATATATTGTATTTATAAAGTGTTTTCAAATAGGGACGCTCGATTTTTAACATTCTGTTGTGGCAACAATAAAAATCTATTATCATAATTTATTGTCACTATACAATTATATCATTTCATCAAGAATATATATAATAACAATTGTTAATGCATGCAGAAAAATTTACTGGTGGTTTATGATGTGGTGGTATCATTATTGGTTTATTTTTTATTGTTAAGAAAGTTGCAAGACCACATTTACGCTTAATGGAATTCGTTAAAGATTTTGTTTCCAAAATTTATAGATATTAATGCAGATGAGATGGTAGCTTCAACAAAACGCAGTGCCACAACATGCGCCATATAACAAATGATACAATAATTTTACTGATGGAAAATGTTGGTGTATCCATGCATTATTTGGAAAAAGATCATGTGACTTAACACCACTGTGGACTGTTTTTCTATGGTATTATGTAAGGTCAATGTATTGTGTCAACAAACCACAAACATTAAATGCATTGCAAAACTACAATGAACGTGTTATCGATGGATTACAGCCTGATTTATGTGAGAGAGAGTCATCGAAAATTGTTTTCTAAAGAATCTAAGCTACTGAACACGGAACCGTGGCGGTCATCTCCGATCAAGGATGTTATTTCATTAAAATGTTCGAGATCTCTTAATGTAAAACCCTTTGTAATCTATACGATATATTATCAAATAAATATATTTTAAGGTATTTTATATGAATGTTGGAGGATATACATTACAATATTTAAATAGCTGATGAAAAGAAATGCTATATATGGTACATGTGCATAAAGATATATTGAATACAGATCCGTACCTATACAGATTATTTATATATCTGAGAATTATTAATTATGTACCCTTAACTATATATAATTCGTCCATTTCTTTTAAAAGACATAGAGGTGTACATACAATTTATAGTATACGCACAATGTAAATAAGATATAAAAGCTGTAGAGTTGGATTGGCAATAAATTAATATTAATCAAATTATTAACATTTACCATTAAATGGAGTCGAAAGTTTTCCTAAATATATATTTATATTAACAAAATATATACTGCTGACGGCTCTCTTCATTAATATACAGATTCAGGCAGTAGTAATATTAGTACTGTAATGTATTATGCAAAGGAGTGTTATAGTGGTTACTTCCTCCGTATATGCATATATAACCAAACCGTATAAATTTAATTTGGAATTTATATATATCATCGGTAATAAAATTGTCAAACACATATATTATTTACTGTGGGTAAAGATAAGATTGTATTGAAGAAATTCATCACATTATTAAATATTTTATTAAAATTTTAAGCCATTTCTTTTTTTAATGTTTTTGGCTTCTATTTTGTGTATCCGCAAACAAATCAATGATATTAAATGAAGCAATGACAAATAATACAAAGTTTTTGATAGTGGTAAGGAAAACTATCCTGGGTATATATGAATCTTCTTCACAACTCCTTAGCATAAGTCTCATTGTACATCGATATACAAAACAAAAACATTGCATGACTGCAATATATATGGATATCATCAAGTTTATGAAGACAATATATATTCAATTGTATATAATTAGATAAAATCAACTTTTCGGAATGCCTTCAATTAATAATGAAACTAACTATAATTTTAATCCAAATATTATAATTTATACGCGATACATTAAATATTCTAATACAATAATTTTTAATGAAACTAACTATAATTTTAATCCAAATATTATAATTTATACGCGATACATTAAATATTATAATACAATAATTTTTCCATATGAATAATAAAATGTTCAACAAAAACCATAAAAGTAAAAAGTTACTAGATGTAAATTAAATTTTACAAATTATTTATTTTTACGATGCAGAAATGTTTATCGTTGAAATATTTATATTTTATGCGATGAAAAATATATTTTACGTGTAAAAGTGCTTTGGGGAATGGGAGACCATTAAAGTTATACTATGCTGTCGTGCATATATATATATGTTATGTAATATATTAACACTTATCCATTGCATACAAATATAGCAAAAATTAAAATCTGTATTATTAAAATGTTACATGAAAATTAAGAAATTTGCGTAAATAAATTAAATTATTTTGTATTCGCAAATGAAATGTGACTTTTTACACCTGCGAAAAAACGCATTTATATGAATAAACAAATGAATGAATTTTATACGCGTCGATAAAACTCTTCGTCTTATGAGGTCAACAATTTATCGGGCATCGAACGAAAGTTGAATACAATCGGAATAGGTTTTTCATCACAAAACAACTGTTAACATGATAGGTACATAATAAATGTAAACAAACACTTATACAAACACAATAAATGCTTAACGTTCTCGCTGTACACCAAATGTGATAACAACAGAATATATCCTTAAAAATGTCCTTAAAATTTTGGTTTTTTTTCCATTTTCATTTCGAATACTTATCAAATAATGTAGTATATAAAAGCATATTCATGTCTATATGTAAAATAAAAATTTTTAAAATTAAATAATATTTCAAAATACGAAACTCAATTTAATTTCCCCTTTATGTCCTTTCAGAAAATACTTTAAACAAATATTTTACTCTATATACTTGTTCATAGTGTTATTATCTATATATTTATTGTATATTACGATATGATATAAAGGAAAATAAAAGTAGTGAATTGAAAATTGAAAAGGAAGTAAATTTATAGTCGAAATATATGTATACGAACTCATGTAACCAACGCAACGCTATACCACGTACCATACATTAATAGAATAAAAAAATATATATTATATTTATAAATCATTTTATAGTTGATTTTATATTTCATTATTTTGCTCATGCTATTAACGTACGAGTAATATATAAAAAATAAATAAGGAAACGCGAAATATTTTCTTTTGATAAATCAACGATATTGCATTATGGATGAGTTTTATTTATATATTTATTTTTTCTTATGTTACTACTGTGCTGTGCAGTGGCGTGGCTCCTTCCTTGCAGAAATATATGAATAAATAAATAAATATATTTTTCTGTAAGTAAGCTTTTACAAATTATCAATTTCTTCTGTTGTTACTATCTTTATATTTCTAATTTTTTTTACAGGATTACAAAACACAAATCAATTCACAATTTTACCAAAATTTAAAAATATGGTATAGAAAAACACAAATACTGAAGACAATACTCCGCATGCTAATTTTTTACAATTTTTTTTTAAATTAATTTTACGAAGTATCCTTAACAAAAATTTATTTATAAATGTAGATTTCTCGTCATTTTTTTTTCGAGCCGCCACTACCAACATCTACTGATCAACAGGCTTATTTCAATAAATACATAAATAATTTTTATGTAAGTTTTTATAATACATAACAAAATAGTATAAATTTATTAAATTTGATTATACATCGTATATATAGGATACCATATCCATACTCGTACGTAGGTAACATATAAGCCAAAACAAATATATGTTTTATTCTATACGCGCGTTGTATTCAAAAAGTTCGTAATTATATTAATTTGTCACACAACATTATTCCGATAGAGAATCTGTCATTGAAATTTGCTTAAACAGTTTGTAATCTTATTGCAGGACGAGTATATTTTTATTATTCGCTTTATTCTATATATATATAGTTGCTATTATATACGCTATATGGATTTTTGTGAACTGTCTGTTATGGATCGTTTTATAAAAATTAAAACCATTTCGGAACTTACATGAACTGTGATCTTCACGAAAATCTATAGATTAAAGTAATTATAAGTATTTACCTCACATTATCATCATCAATAATTTCGGTTAGTACGCGCTGTAGCATTGAGCATCAGTAAAAAGGGTGTCATCTTGTTCTTTTTTAAGTCAAAGTATTTATATTACGGAAAATTAATTGATAAATAGTCTTTCTGAATGGACATCAATATCGAATCAAAGGCTCAATTGTATATAAATAAAATATAAATATTGTGGTATTTTGTTATTGTTACATAAAAAATGTACACGAAAATCGCAACTCATAATTAGCTACCACTTCATTTTCAAATATAATTGACTAAAAATCACAACCAAATTACAACCAAAATTTTCATATATATTGTAATATTAGAAAATTGAAAAGTATTCTAGTCTAGTGCAATTATACGTTACGTTCACAATAATGCTAACAACGTTACGAAACTAAAGAGTATAGGATAATTTAAATAAAAATTACACAAAATTTTTGATCACTTACATTGTGTACAACTTGTACAAAATATATAGTATACATTTACATGTTACCTTGAATAAGGCAAAACTAATTTAAAATAGTATAGGATATTGCAATATTATATAAAATAGAAATTATATAATAATAATATAAATTTAAAAATTTGTAAATGTAAAGTTTTCAATTTTCATTTAATAAATTGTCATCAATTTGTGTTATTAAAATACCAAATCAAATTCATTTCCTCATAAGGAATTCATTATCGTATTTTTTTTATCATTACTAAATATGTACATACATTTATTTTAATATATTCTTTACCTATAAAATAATTTCAGAAGATTTTGCTAATGTTACATGTAATAGGAAGAAGTTGTTTTATAGTATATAATAAATAGTGAAAAATAAGACCAAATATTATATATATAATTTCACTATGATAATTATTTTAAATGGAAAACTCACTCACTCGGTTTAATATTACATCGTTTTTATGTGTGTTTAACGCTGCACCATTATACAATTTAAGTAAAATGCGTTGTTAAGGTGAACCGCTGCTTCTATAGAAGAACATTTTTAAATTGAATGAAATATATGAAATGCCTGTTATAATTCTGAAATTTCATTGAAATTGTATCAATGCTATGGTACTGGTTATAGCATCTCAACAAACTCATCGATTGGATTATCTCATTTTTCGTTTTATTTATGAGGTTCACTCGGACAGGAAAAAAAGCTGCAAGTTTCTTATTCATTCACATATAATGGAATGCTCAAAGTTTTTCCTTCAAATGAATATTTACACTTTTTATATATTGTATATTAAACAGTTGAACATTATAAAAATATATATAAAAAAACATTTAATTTTTTTAACGTCGTGACTTTCTTTTTATACAATATAAAAAATAAAAACTTTCTCATTAAAAAACATACAATGTTTGTTTTGTCTCTGGTGTATTATTTGAAACATTACATATAATTATAAAATCTCTTGTATATTTATATATAGCACAAATATAACACATAACCTTGTTTATCACTATGTGCAACACAAAACACACTTATTTTATATACACAATATAAATATATGTACTATGTTTTATATTTCTATATGTTCGTTTGTGTTATGTGATGGATATTATAAAATAAAGTACGAGTATAAAGGTATAAAATTTATGTAACCTTTACTCTGCTGTACGTTAGTTATATAATATGCAATATATATATATAGAAACACATATTTAACTCATGTTCATTCGCATTTGTTTAATATAACAAAACAACACATTAACCGCATCAAACACCACTGTGTGTGTGGGTGTGTGTGTCTAGATTCTAGAATATACCATATATGGAATTATAATATCAAAACTAAACATAATACATAATTTAAATTTTAAAGGTACATATTAACGTATTTTTCGCGCACCAGTGTATTGTGCACTTTTTTTATGTTTATGTTTACTTTTAAAGTTCAAACATATTATAGACAATATATATAATATTTGTGTTTTTTTAATTTAATGTTGGCACAATGTCAAATTATCAATTTCATTGGAACCGTCGCACCAAAAAACACATCATATAAAATAATTTCAAGAATATAATATATAGAAACAACCACAAATGTAATTTTACATAAAATATTGTGCGACAATCGTTTGCTGGAGAATATTTTGAAATAATATTTTTATACAATAAATTATATTATATTAAATTTTGTTTAAATAAATTATTTTTTTTTTGGGGAAATTCCATAAAACTAAATTTTATGATCCAAAGGTTATAGGGAATATGATCTTTTTTTTCTACATATTTATTTATGTTATTACATTTATTATAAATGTGTATATATAATATATTTATGCACTTGCTCGTACGCGTATCAGTGGCGAAGGCTGAGAAGTAGCATTCTGTTTTCAATATCACTATATATTTTATTTCTATTAATAACCTGGGAGAAATTAAATTAAATTTTGAAAAAAAATTTAGGTATACACCGAATTAAATCTACTTTTATGAATTATTATCTTTTATTAATTATACGGCCCATATGGTTTTAATGGATTTCCATTTTTGCTTACACCATTACAAATTATAATCAATTTTTAACCATTCATAGAAGAGATTTTTAAAATCGATTGACACGTTCAAAAGATATTATCGAGTTTCCAATCGATGGCAGAGAAAATTTAAAGAAATTTATGGTAATGTATAAAGTGAATAGCCAAAAAGGTACAAAGAATTTATACAGCACCATTATTTCATACAAAATTTCACTGACATCAAATGGAAAATCGGTTATATCTTTTGAATGTGTGCGAATCGATTTTAAAAATCTCTTCTATGAAAAATTGGAAATTGATTATAATTTGAAATTCTGTATACAAACCTGGAAATCCGTTAAAACTATTTGGGTCGTAATTCAAAAAGATGATAATTCTTAAAAGTCGATTTTTTGGAAAATTTAGTAAGTGGACATTTACATTTTTTTTCATAATGTCGTCTACATTCAAATCGTCGACCAAAAACATATAGTGATATTGTGATCTGAAGTGTGTGTACATATATTTATAATGGATAATTATTTATTTAATAAGCCAGAACACTGTACCCATATATGTTCGTATTGCATAAAAATTAAAACAGGAATTTCTAGGATTAATAATTTTATAAGTAAGTTATCAATAAATTATTATTGGAAAAAGTCATTTAGTTGAACTTACAATTATAGCATTACGTTTCATATTTATTATATACCATAGCAACTTTATATGTTATAAAATGCATATTGGGGTTTACGTAAGAGATTTACCACAATGATGTTCCCGGTCAACTCAATTTAAACTTTGCACGCACAATTTTTTCTTATGCTTGTTGCCACAGTTGTTTTTTTCTGTAACAAGAAATATAGATAATTTACTGGAATTTTTAAACATATTATCGTAAGAATTTTATGAGATGTTATTGTGAAATGCAGCTGGGTGTAAAATAATCTAATGGTTAAATACAATGCTCTGTCTATTCTTCTATATATTATATAAACAAAAAAAGTTGATGACACTTTTTAATAATAAATAATTGAAAAAATTAATAGAAATATATTATTATATTTTACTCCATTTTGGGCTTATGGCTTCTATATACCACACATTTATATTATACAGTCAAGTTGGTATAAATTATATTCCTCATGGGATTATATATAATTATTAACCAATTGGTATTGGTTATTATCGAAAGATAAATAATTTTTTATATGAATTATTAGTCTCGTATGTTTGCAGATATGTTTAACCTTAGAGTAGCGGTCAACATCATATTTTCAAAGAAATCTGTAGTCTATTTTCACATATAAATTTTGGATACAATTGAACTGCAAACGGGCGAACTTAGTCACACTGTGTACATATTCAAGGAAATTTAATATTATGGAATTAAAAATTATGTTATATTTGAAATATAGTTTAATAACCAATAATTATTTTGCATACGATATAAGTTATCTGTCATTTGGAATTACCGCACCGATATTCCTATTATAAAATAGTTTTTGCATCTATATTCAATGTCAAATTGCATACGTTGTATGAAATAGAGTTAAAATCATGAAGAAAAGAAGAAGAAGAACCTAAAATGCTGAATCATTTTTGTACACATACTTGTAATTTTCTAAATAAGTACTGCCGGATGGATACATGATTATATGCAAAGTAGTAAATATCACATTTATATCTTACAATTTATATGTTCTTTATAGTCCAATTCATATTTTCGATATTCCCTAGTGGGGAAGGTCTATATATAAACCAAACCGAATTAAATATATTGTATGTGGACTCTGGATTTTTACAATTAATAAATCATTTCTAATAAATATTATCCTTATCTAATATCTATATTGTTCGTACCTGCACACAAAATTTAAAGTTTTCTATAACTATAAATTCCACAGCACACATTTAATTCGGTTATATTATAAATAATTTCCCATTATTATAATATGTATACCAACTAGACCGGACCACGACACACTCATATAGAAAAACATTAACTTATGGTTGGGATATGTGTATGTAATAGTAGAGTAATAATATAAATACCAAATTTATATAATAGACCAAAAATTATTTAATATTGTTTGTATTTTATTATCTTTTCCTTTTCCATAGTTATTGTATGCTATTGTGTATATAATCGTACTACGTACGTTTGTCTATACGACTATGCTATAATACTATGGATGGATATGGCCATGGCATATAGCTGGAATACATAATATTTCGTACAATACATAAAATATATGTAACCTTAAATATAAATACTAAACATATTATTTGGGTTTTGTTTAATTCTATATAAATGTAAAATCCAGTAAATGCGTATAAAGTTGAATCTCTCTATATGTAAAATATACATTTTGTCTGTCTGTCTATGATTTCATAAAAGAAATTTTATTATATCTATAAATATTTAGAATTACTATTTATTTATGTTATTTTAATCATAAAATATATTATATAAGAATATAGCTTTATTATTATTATGATCGGCATATATATTTATATGCGATCACATAAAAATTTGATCAAATAGAATTTAATGTTAATTGTAAAGCATTACATTTATATTATATATGAGTTAAGAATATTAATTACTACAATTATTACATATTATTTTGATTGTACTGTATATGATATGTATTTAAATACTGTATTGCAGGGATTAAAACACAACCATTAAATGCATTGTTTGAAGAGAAAATAAGCTTAACTTTTACAATAATAATATATAGAGAATAACATCATAAACAAGAATTAAGTCCATTATTTAAAAATAGATACAATATAGAACATTATTATGTAGGGGATTTAACGAAAAAGAACCTTGTGTTACAGAGTTACACTGCGAGCTGTGTCTTTTTATGGGTATATTCTGTCCGTACAATAAATTGTTTAATAAAAATTAAAATAATTGTGTAAATTTTTGTGGGTGGGCGGTAGCTTTAAAATCAAATTCTATCTATTTTATGCTTTCATGATTAATTATTATTTTACTGATTTTATATTGGTATTAAAATTGATGGGAAATTCAACACATAAATATAATAACGTGGAACTTGTAAATAAGGAAAGAAATATTATAAAAATCAAAGTGCTTGGAGGAATACCACTGATTCAATGAGTATACATCTTTAATCTAACCCCGCAAATTATAAGATCAACATATATATAATAAAAATAAATGTAATGAATATAATATAGAAATAAATTTGAAAAATATTATTATAAAGAATTTTGTAAATTAAAATATTTTCAATTACATATAGTAAAATAGAAATATATTATAAAGGTTAAAGTACTTTTGAAACTATTTTATATATAAACTGTATACGCAAAATAATCAGAAAGTTTTATGATTAAATATTATTTTACTTTGACCTTTATTATTATTAATATATTTAATACGAAAATTTTACTCAATAGTAGTTTCTACAAATTAAGAATCCAGTGTAAATGTATTATAATAAACTTACGCAATTATTTGTGTTATTATAGGATTGTTTATCTGTTGATAAATAATAAGATTCTTAGGCTAGAGGATGCATTATAATCATTCGCCTTATCGTTATGAATCAATTGCGAGTAGAAAGTGATTTATGGAATTAATATTAGCAGTTTGTTGATTTCTCTATTTAAAATTCTCGAGTAATTCGAGATTTAATGATTTTAATATACTTATTCCTTATTTTTCTATTACACTTTCATCTACCATATATATATTTTACACTGATTTTAATGCAGTATTGTATGTTATTATTATCACTAACTTCAATTATTATTAAACTATAAGATCCACTAGAAGTAAATTGAGAGATTTATCATTATAATAATTGATTCCATTTCAAAATAGGTGAATTTACAATTATAGCTAAATATATTTTTGATACATTGTAACCTCTAAAAATTACTCAAAACAATATATATATGAAAGACCAACACACACAAATTTACTGTTAACATCAAGTCATACGGAAGTTTAGTGTATCTACCAAATATTCATAACATCGATAATTTACCAATTGATCTGTAATTATCAAAAAAAGGTTTCCTTAAGCCCATTATTTTTATACATGGTTAGTGAGACCACATAAAAAATTGAATAATTAGTCACGTAAATAAATATAAATGTTATTGCCTCAATCTCTCGTTCAGAAAACAAAACTGAAGTGAATATGAAAAATTACGCATAGAAATAAGAACACAATTTTCCAAAAAAAAAAGGAAAACATATCATTAATTATCAATTAATTTTAAATTTAAGTATTCATATTACTATATCTGTAGATTATTTTCATCAATCATCAATCCTCTTAACATCATTTTATAAATGTATCTTTTTTTTTTCTTTATTATAGAACGCTACAAAAATGAATTATGAAATTATTATACATATTTTTAAAAACATATTTTCAAGTATTTACAAAAGATCATCTTTAAAAATCAAGCTTTTGCAGAATGATAATGTATATTTGGTGATTTTATTAACTGTGAAAAAATCAACGTAATAATATATACCACCGGATTTAATCGGCATGCAATTAATTGGACAGAATAGTATTGTTTCTAATGGTGTTTACTATGCTTGAAAATTAAAGGTTAGTTGTATAATATAATATAATTTAATTAAATTAGAAAACGAAGTAATACACTTTTGGCTATATTTTCTCTGCATTGAAAATGTAATCTATAAAAAATTTTTAACTTTATTATACTTATCTATTTTCACTGAATTTTCTGAATGATCAAATACACACAATCTCTAGTTATATAAAGCGTTACATGCGTTTCTATACAATATATTATTAAATTCTAAGCCGTATATGCGTAGGGCAATGAACTGTATAAACACTTAAATATATTTACAAAATATTTTAATTATTTTATAATTTAATATAGAAAATTTAACTCATCAGATGATGCAATTGTTAAAACTAATATTTAAATAAACATGAATTTACAATAATTTTAAAATAAATAAATAAATAAATATTTATTATTGTACAGTGAAACTCTTCCATATGGTATGGTTCACAACATAATTTCCATATACTATATTCTATATCCATATAATTATAATTAACATCATAGTTAATTCACATTTACATACAGCTTGTACTGAAGATTTTTGATTCTCATAGTGTATCAATTATTTATTGCCATCGAAGCAAACTGAAAGGATTCGTTCTTAAAATCGGGTGTCAATAACAAACTTTTCAATTTGTAATTTCAAAATCTATAAATAAAGTTTTTCGTTGAAATTTAACATTTATTTGGATATAATGTAATTAGCAGTACCTTGGAAAATAATAAATCAGTAATATAAATGTTTTCAGACTAAATTTTAGAAACTTGGAAAATTTTATCATTTCTTGTTATTTCCTAATAAATACCAATTGCTTATTAACTGTCATGCGTTATGTTTGTTCTAATATTTATTCTAAAGTATTTATATTCCAGTTGCTAGAATCTTTGATTTCTTTAGGAACTGTTCTTAAAAATCCTATTACAAAGCTACCACGTAAATTGAATAATAAATTGAAAAAGTTTTTGTAAAAACATATTAGTAAAAAAAAAATGTGTCTATGATTTTATTTGAAATAAATTTTGACTGATTCTATCATTTATTTTTATATATTTATTTATATTTTCGAAAAAGAAAGATGTTTAGTTTTTGGATTTTTCTCAACTTCAGCTAGTAAAAAGTTCTTCATCGACTTCGAAAATTATATACACCTATTTTTTCTGATTCCGCAATTTTCTCTCATACAATGTAATAATTTCCTATAAACTTCATAACTATTTTTCATATAAAATTCCATTATAAATGTCTGCATACAAAATTTAAAATCTATGTTATTAAGAAATTTTGAAATAATTCTGGTATTAGGAACTCGTTTGGAAATCTGTTGTTGGTACAATTTTTTAGAGTCTCAATAAAAACAGATCATAAACAATTCCACATATAATAAATGCATAAAACAAATTCCATCAAATGTTAATGATAAATAATTAAATTATCAAGTGCTAAAAAGAGTGTTAGTTGGTCTAAATTTTGCATAACTGCCCTTACACAAAACTATATAATAAAATTATTTATAAAAGATAAAATATTTATGCGTAACGTCTATACATTGTTATTTCGAGTACCTTCCAAAATAATTATGTAGCCGTTCGTCTGTAATATATAAATAAATTTTATACAAAAACCAGAAATAATTATTATTAAATTGAAGTGAACATAAAATATAAATTCATTATAGCCAAATGATAAAAGTTATATAAAATGTATTGAAATTATAAACTAATGTAAATACAAAAATAACTCAATATTTAATGAACATTATTGTTTGAATTAAACTCTGTACATTATGTTATTAGTATATATATATCTATAGTATATATACTAACTATAAATGTATGTTATAGTATATATGCACATCGATTAACTTTAAAATGCAACAAATTGCAAACATACACTTCATTAAAAACATTTATAAATGAACCGAATAAATTGCATACTGTAATGGTCATTAGCAGTTGGAATTTAATTTTTTTCATTTGAACTTTATAAATTATATATTGAATATAATAAATACATTATATACCAAAAAAAATCAATTGGATGGAATGAATAATGAATGAAATATATTTAAAAATGAGAAAATTATTTTATTACAATAAAATAGTGCATCACAGGCACATCATATCAACTGAATAACTCTTTGGTGTTAGCATGTATATTGAAAATTAGTCGCATACAAGAATGATTTGTATTATATATCGTCAATTTATTGACAGCTTGGTTTCATATTCATCATTTAAGTGCATCTGTCTCAATCGTTATATGTATGTGCTGGACCCTACCTCATTTTCAATGACACTATCAAAATTAATAATGATATACTTTCCAGCAAAATGATTCAATACCCTTTGTTGCCCTAAATGAGATATTTATAGGAATACGAAATATGTTATCAATACATATATTTAATTTAATGTAATAAAATACAGCGGTACAAATATTTGCGAATATGAAACGACCTATTCGAAAATATTATTATCTATAGTTGGTCACATAAGTGGCCGGCCGATTTCTCTAAATTTTATATAACTACAAACATTTTCATATTTGATATTTAAAATGGTAAAAATATAAATGCGTACACAAACCAGCTGCCGCGTTTATTATTTGTATTTTTAAATTATACAAAATATTTATTTCATTACATCAATTTTATTTTGGTTAGAAGTAGTACTTTTCAACAAAACATATATAATTTAATAATATTAATATATACAATTTTGTATATGTTTACAAATTCCTTTATAAAATCTACGCATAAACAAACATCCATATATTTTATACATATATACAGTCGTCCCATGAGATATGTGGTATTGTTGAATTAAATGGGTTTTTGTTCTTATGGGATCATAAATTTATGCTGCCGCCAATGCCTTGAATCATATACAGTATGGCTTTTATGCGATTTCTCTGTTAAGATGAATAACTATGTATGGAAAAGATAGAAATAAATGAAATAAAAGGCGTCGTTTAAAATCCTGAATAGAGCTGAAAATACAATAAAATTTGATTAATTGGGTAAAATCTTTTGTATCATTTCTTTTAACAATTTTAATAACATTTTGTATATAATAGAATATTTATGAACAGTTTTTATGAATTTTCTAATATATAGAAAATGATGCCCAATATTGGTTTCAGGTCAATATTATTGAAATCTAGTCTATTGATCATTTATCATCTAATTTTATATATCAAATTTGGTAGGTAGGCTTAGCATGGATCTATATTATAACTTTCTTTCACACATTTGGTCAGATCCATATCCGGAACATTCCGATATATTATTGAATTTAATTTGGAAAATGTGCGATAAATTCTTCCTGAGTTAACGAAGTCTATGATCACTCTTTTCTGAAACCAGACGATTCAAAGATTAAGTCATCGAGGGAGCACTATACCAAGGATCTATAGTTTTAGTTTAATTGAATAATTTATTTAATTTCATCAACATCAATTATTTATCGTAAGATAAATGATATGTATTAAAAAGAAAACGCATGTCCTCGGTTTTAATTTTTTAAGAATTTCATGAATACGTATCAAATTTGATTTAAAATAGCTGACAAATGATAAAATAGTTTAGGTGTTTCCATTTTATATTACTAATACTAGTACTGGACATCATCATTTTTTAGTAGAGCTTCAGAAAACAAAAAAGAATTCCATAATTCATCAAGCGATGTCTGTATTTAAATTACTCTGTAACTAACGTAACAATATGAATACGTCTACGAAAATAAAATTTAATAATTTCTTTATTTATAAACATATTTAGCTTCGTTTTTTTTTTCTTTCCAAGATAAACTCATCTACATGCACATATTGTACACATACATGTTAAAATTACATTTTCTCAGACATCTCTTATATTAATAATAAATTCATGATTCATAAAATTTTCATAAATATTTCTTTTGTTATTATAATTTTATTTCTTTTCTTTTTAAACAATAATATTAGAAATTTTATAAAATATATAGAATATTATATTTGTAGTATTTTTGTAAAGTAAAAAGATAAACACATTTACATTCCGTCGTGAAATAATATTTGTGCGTATACTAAAATTCCAATGCATACTCACACGAAGGCTATAACAACATATATATATATAGTCTATTTGATCATTTGTGTTAAACTATGGTATAAGTAAATTAATCACTGTCAATCTATCTATTGTAATGACTTTGTTATATTATCGTTTATTATAGCCGCAGCACACCATAACTGTCTATAGGAGAATAGACTTCCTAAAACTGTTTTGTTCTTATAGATCGAATACTCACAATATTTGTGTGTCCAAGTTGTGAATTGTTTTTTTTTTAAACATTTCTGCAGTGCTAATTTCTACATAATTTTATGCCTATACATATATCAAAACATTTAGAAATGATAATTTCGAGTGCGCTGTGTAATCAAAAAGTTAACAATCTATAAGGCGATAATCACGAAAATTATTGTATTTCACAACGAAGTAGATAATCAAGAATGTTATTAATATTGTACAAAAAGCTGTCATCAAGAATAGATATAACAACGAAAATTCTGGCACACCTGAATTTAGCAAATACATGATATTATTTTCGCTTCATGTCCACAATGAGACAACTATGCGTAGGTAATATTAACAAATGCAGAAGGCTATAATTAAGAATGGCTGTTACAACGAAAAATGAATTATCTAAGCATACCTTAATAATTACACAAACATTATATTCTTTAAACCTATAGAGTTGTGGATCAATAGCCAACAGTATATTATGTTCATGTATGCTATACAATTAGACATGCTTTAGAATCAATTTTCATTGTTATAGCAATTCTTAATTATAGCCTTCTGCATTCGTTAATAACATATTATTTTCTACGTAGGTGTCACGGTGTGGACCTGAAGCGAAAATAATATCTTGTTTGTGTAATTGCTAAAGTCATATGTGCCGAGAATAAATTTTCTTGTTATAGCCATTCTTGATGACAGCCTTTTGTATTAATAACATTCTTGTTTATCTACTTCGTTGTGAAATACAATAATTTTCGTGATTATCGCCTTCTAGATTATTAACTTCTTGGTTATAGCCTGTTACCATAATTAATAAATATATTAGAATGCATTCTAAAATGGGATTACTATACGCAAGTATGCATATTTTTATTTTTATTTGAAAAATAAATAATAAATAATAATAAATTTATTAGGAATTCTGCATATATTTTCAGGCAATCGATTATTACAAAAGAAATGACAAAAAGTTCGGTCCTATTCAGAGGATAACAATATTCGCTTCTATTCTATCAACAACACACGCCTATAAAAATAATGGAATATTAATCAAAATGTAATTGTAAAAAATAATTGCTTATTTGTTACATAATTTTACATATGGATTAATTTACTAACTTGACTGTAATGTTATTGGAATATTGGCTAGCCATCATATATCTACATTTTTGTTGTAGCTTCCAGTGAGGTGCAACTAATGCAATACATCCTAATATATATATATAGTATTAAAATGGACATAAATTTAAAAACCCAAAGTAAATTTATCAATTGCTTCAAAGACATAGCAATTATTATCTTACAAAGTATTGTATTCAAAAATAATATGTTTATAATAAAAATGTATAGTAAAGTGTGCCCCTTTACTTAAAAATCCATCTACGATATCCGGAAATTTAACACTTTCAGTATAAAAACGGATAACGGATTGTCATTTTTTTTTTATTGTAAATTTTAATCTATATATATTAGACAATTTTTCTTGTTTGGCAAATGGTTTCCATTGAAATCAAATTTTCAGATTTGGAAATACATGCTTCAATCGATCAATGTTTTTCTATTTTAATATGTAATTATTAATTATTAAATATTATTAAAATTTATGAGTATGATAATCATGATCATAAATTAGAGCTATACTATAACAAGCGAAAAATTGAATTAAGTGGAGTGATCAAATCTTTGTAGATTTTATATAATACATTTACGATTGATTAAGTTTCAGTTTCATTTATATTAAAATCAAAGTTACACAAAATATATTTTATTGATAAATCTCCAAGTTTTGATTTATTTATTATATTATTTTAAAATAATCCGGGTGATATCGAATCAGATCATAATTTAGTTGAATAATTTTTAGACTGAAAAGATTGAATTATTTTTTTTTTTCATTTTAATACCGGCGATCGAACTCGCAATCCACGAATTGAATGGCATGCGTTTTAATCACTGCGCCATTGAATCACTATAATAACTTTTGATTACATAATTTACAACTTTTCGAGATTGTAATGAAAAATGTGTCTCAATTTTTAACTGTTTTGAAAATTTCAATTTCATATTTCCAGTAATAATTTCGTTAAACTCTGCTCTATATTAAATAATGATCTTCGTTTCATTTGTACTTGAAAAATACAGCATCAATATATCTGCAGACACGGCGGATTTAAAAACGGTTTAAAATAAAATCAAAATTTGCAATAATTAATTTATTTCGCATTTATAGGTCACTACAACGTAATAGGAAGTTATTGATTATAGCACGTAGCACATATAGCACATAGAAATTAATGCGGAATATTTCTGGTATGAAAAGGCAGTAAAGACGATTATGGATCCGACTTTAAAAAATATAATGAAACCATGAAATTATTTATATCAAATATATTTGTACTAATGGGATTTATAAATAATTTATAATGCATTTGAAGATCTGAATTTATAGTGACTATATAATTATTTTTAGTTCTTGTGTTAATCAATTAAAAAAACAGTTTTCTCTGATTTATGATTTGTAAATTTTCCTGCCTTCGCCATAATTTCATATGAATTGCATTTAATTAATTATAAATTTATGTATTATACAAATTTTAATTGTTTTAACAGAATAAATGAGCTTCGTTGAAAAGAAATGCATATGATGTTACGATTTTATATAAAAAAAATGTATTAAAACTTCAATTATACAAAATACACATTTATTAGTATATCTATCTATCGAGTTCATCGACTAAATCGTTTTAATATTATTTAAAATTATATTATGTAAATTTTTAATTTTAAATGTATAATACATAATTTTTTATATATGAACTTTGCTGATGGATGTAGATTGTATTTGTATGTCTATACGATCATTCATTATCTCCAATAATTTTGCAAGTACATAAATTCTGTTTGTTTGGCATTTAAATTATAAAAATTAAAATTCTCAACAACAATCTAAATATTTTCGTTATATAAGAATACGAAATATTCATAGTTTTATTATTAGTACTTGTGTAGGTACTACAATTGTTACAAAATTCATATATATAATTATATATACTTCAGTAATCCGTATACTACGATATGTATTTTATATATATATTCTATTATATATTACATGGAACTAATACTCATTGTGTCTGTGAACAGCCGTTGTTCAAAAAATAACCGGAAAAAAGTAAACAATTTATTATTACAATACATTGAATCGGCAGTGCCTACATTCAAAAACTTGTGTTTTGTATAAACAATTGGCACCATAAACATTTACAAAATGTTGTACTTTATTCATTTTTCCTACTGCCACTTAATGCATTGTATTTTGGCTTACACACTGAAAGAATTGTTATGTTTGTTAAGTTGCGAATTACATAAATCAATCAGCACAGCCAATAGATAGTGTTACCTAATCCATATATTGATATATTTGAAAACAATTTCGATTATTTTTCAGGCAAAATGTTGTAAGTAATTATGCATTTTACATTGTGTATGGATGTGTCATATCGTAAAACTATATATGGTATAATATAGTTTCTCTTATTGTAATAGATAAAATAATAGTTTTAATTAAAAATTTAAATTTACTTATTTTAATTGTAAAATTGTGTGTACAATTGCTTTGAATTTCGTATTTTTGTTGTACAATATACAATATATGCTATTATTAATAGAAAATTACAAAATTACACAAAATGTAAAGTGGAAGAAATTACTTTCATTAATGTTATTACTAAAGTTCATCGCATAACTAATTTACATATTACATTTAAACAAATACAATGCAATCATATAACCATTTTCACACAGAAAATGTTCAGAATTTCTTCTGCACTGGTGGCTCGCTTTACTTCGACATTTAATAAATAAATGCCCGATGTAATCCAACACTAAATTGTATTCTAAATGTTTCCATGTCACACTCGTATATTATTATTTATACTTTAGAAATACAATACTTGAAAATATTTGTTTAAATCTATATATTTCTTATGAGTTTTGACTTTATAAATTTCCGAAGTTGGGCATATCGTTAATATTGAATTGATAATATACTATTTAGAATTAAAGTATTAAAATTTGTTCATATTATTATGTAATTTTATTTGTTTTAACTTATATGATAATTATATAAAATTTTTAATAGTATGTTTTACATATGATACATGTCAATCATTCGATTGTAATGTATAGTATAAAATAAAGTTATATTTTATATCATGCGATAAATTTAATTTATCAAATTGTAATTTAATTAGATTTAGTATTGAATCAATTTATTATATAAATACCATATATTCATATATTATTTGTATCATAGAATTTATAAACACAAGTTTGTAGTGTAGACAAAACGTGTGTAATTTATATCAATTCAGTAAATAATCCTTGTATATATTTTATCGTTGAACGTAATATATTCAATGTATGATATAAATTATAAACATACTTTTATATATGGCAGGCAGCATCTGTCACACATAAAAAAAAAATTATGTTCAATATTTCTTGTGGAAAGTTGATGGGAACACACCTTTTGTTGACATTCTTTCGATTTTTAATATGCATTTGCGTATATGTTTGTTAAATAAACGCAAAAGTTATCATTTGTTCAAAACATTTACTTTCTAATTATCCATTTATGGAATTGTTTTTAAATGTTGTGATCAAATTTGGTACCGAATGCATAAAATTATGTTTTTTATAACAGTTTATATGCATTTATTAAATAGTATACCATAACTGCGGGATTAAAAATTTTACAATTTGTTTGGAAATGATGAGACAATAAAAATGTTTGACATTTAGAATCGATATAAATTAAACAAACAAAAATAATTCTTCCATACATTTATCAGCGCAGTTAAACCATTTTGTGTTAATTTTCCATCCAGTTATACAAAAATCAAATAGTAAAACACGCTATATTAATGAACTGTATTTAGTGGGGAATGTTTTTTACCAATATGTTAGCTCCCAAAATTGTGACGGTGTTATTAAAACTGATTTAGAATATTTCAGTATATACTTTACGAGAAAAATTTTTTTTTTTCGAGTGTCTCAAGTTCGATGGCATAATAATACTGGCATTGCTTTAAATTTGTACTCCGGATTAACGTACTTACTTACTACATGGCATTATAACCGAGGTGCGGATACTTTTCCAACCTGACCAATCCGCAGTCAATATCTTTCGATCCCGAATTTTAAAGAATCTTTATGTCATAGTTTACTGCATCTAGCCATCTTGCCTTATGTCTTCTGACTTTCCTTCTACCTTCTGGATTACCATTTAACAGTTTTTTCGGCACACCCTCCATGCTCGATACGTGTCCAACAGCCATCTTAATCTATTGATTTTGATTGTTTTGATAATATTTGGTTGACCGTACAATTTGTCTAATTCAAAATTGTGATCTCTGCCTCCCACCAACGTCTGTTCTTTGACGATACCAACAATATGCACGGAGTATCTTTCGTTCAACGAACCGAAGTAATTGTTCCTGGTTTTGTGTCATGCACCTAGCCTTCAATCCGATACGTTAATATAGGACGTTTTAATGTTTTATATAGCTTGCACCGAAGATCTCGTTGTAATGTTTTCGATTGGAATTGTTTTTTTAGTCCGCGTAATAACATCTATTTCCAGTTGCTACTCTGCTGGGAATTTCTTCTTCAATATCATTTTCTACATTTATCAACGATCCTAAGTATACAAAAATCTATTGACTATTTCAAATTTGTATTCTCCAATATTAGAACAGTTTCATCTCGAATTCTTGATGTATTCGTTGCCACCATATATTTTGTTTTGTCTGCATTCACTTTGAGACCTAGACCCAATGCATCCTTGTGCAAAACGATTCGAAAGCATCCTTGACACTTATCATATTCCGACCCATTATGTATATATATCATCAGCATACGGACGCTAATAATTGACCCGATTTTGTAAAAATCGTGCCTTGTTCATAAATATTTAGGCCCCTCACTGTCTTTTCCAGCGTAATATTAAATAGTAGTGTTGCCTTTTCGTAGTCCATCATCGGTCTTAACGTGATCAGATAATTTACCTCGGATTCGTACTTCACATTTTCCAACGTCATGGCCACCAAATCCATCAGTTTGTTTTGGGATTTAATATATTATTGCAACCTTAACAATTTGTATATTTTTGGAAGTAAAAGTAAACGGTATCAGTTTTGTAAACATTAACATATGAAGACTATGGAACATAATAAATTGTTTTATTTTTTTCAAATTGTACTTAAGCAAAAGCTCATCGATTGCTTGAAGAATGTATAATTGTGAGGAAAACTCTTCCATATCGCATACAACAGGAAGATATGTGGGAGAATTTTGTAGAAACTGAATGGAAAATATATGTACCAATTTTTCACAATACCATACCTATTTTCTAGAGTTAAGGTTTTAGAATAAATAAATTTTGTTCAGATTAATTTAATAATCTAATAACGAGAAAAACATTGACCCACATGCCGCATTTATATAGATCAAAAATATTATAATAATAAACAAAATCGCATACTATAAAAATATACTTTTTATTTACACTTAAAAATTGTAAAATAAACCATATGATTTTCAAAGAAAAACCATCTCCTCTCAATACGCACATCACACAGCACACACACACATTGGTTTATATGGTAACCTTAACCTTCGCTAAAAAACATATTAGAAAATTCAAAAACGTGTAACCTTAAAAAAAAAATAAATAAATAATAATAATAATAAAGTAAATCAGTAAAAATATATAATAAAACAAAAAATCGTCTCTAAGAACATACTTTTCATAACAAAGTTTTCTTTCTTAATGTTTCAAATCATACGCCAATCAACGCATAAAAAATAAATAAATAAAATTTATTTATAAAAATAAATTTATTAAAAACAAAATCGTTTTTTCTTTATTTTTTATTTTTTTAATCGAAAACACTTACCAGAAATAAAATATGATCCAACATAGAGCAAGGTGAACCAACTGTTGACCTTCATTTTATGTTTTTATATATTTTTATTGTTTTTAATTTTTTAAAGAATATTTTATGTTTTTTTGCAATCACACTCAAAATGTCCTTTTACTTTTCATAAATATTTTTACATAAATTAATTTATATTTTCCATGTAACATTTTCATTTTCATTTTATTTTAATTAAATTATTTATGATTAATTTTATTATTAATACGCGAACGCACACAACCACAAATAAACGAAATACACAAAATTTTCCATGATATGTTATTTGGAAATTTTCATTATTATTTTTAAATATTCTTCTTTGCATATTATTTATAATTTATAAATAAAATTTGCATAAAAATAAAAACACACACTAAAAATTAAATTCTATGTATTTTCTTGTACACATAAAAATTTTATTAAATAAAATTATTTACAAACATAATTATAAAATTAATAAATGCTCACTCTATTATTTATTTATTTATTTATTTATTTATTTATTTATTTATTTATTTATTTATTTATTCATTTATATTTACTTTTGTATATGTAAATATTTTATAGTTTTTCTATAAATATACAATTATAGATATATTAAATTATTCGTTGCTGCTCCTAATCTCATTTTCAATAATAAATAAATTGTTGTTAGTTTTTAAATTCTATTTTTAAAATAATATTAAGGTCATATTTTCAAAAACATTAAAATTCAATCCGCAGTCTCTTCTATCCTGTGTACAGTTTGTGTGTTTGTAACTGCAAGTCATTTATTGTGAAGTGGAAAAAACAACATAATTTTTGTAGGTTTATAGGTCTCGGCGGCGGTGTCGTTGTCATTAACAGCAGCAACACATACACACACACACAGAACCAAAAACCATTTGAGATAAATATTAATACACGTAATTTTCTTCGTAGTAGAACGCAAAATAAAAAATAAATAAATTTTCCGACATAACAATTCAAAAGAAAAACAAAATAAAATAAAAAAAAAAAAAACTTATTGTTTATTATTTTTCACATTTTCTTCTATTTTCTATTTTCATTTTTGCCGCACTTTTGTATATCATTAATTTTTATAGTTTTTAAAGTTGAAACAAGTAAATTCGGTATAAATTGTATAAATATTTGACGATGTGCACCATTTCTTTTCCCCATTTTTATATCTGCAATAATATAAGAACAAAAAAAAAATAGGAAAAATTATTATTTAGCAAAAAACAGTAATAAGTTTTCTTTTATATTTTTTATTAAATGTTTTTTAAAAATGTTTTTTTGCTTACACGAGGAAAATATAAAATAAATACAATATATAAATAATAACATAAAAAAAGAGGATATGAAAATTATGAGCCCTAACAACAATTTTTCTTTATATAAACGACGACTTGTATAAATTTATGTAGACTCTCCGACAAATAACCGGAATGGATTAGGAAAAAAAAAAGCAATGAATTAATTTTTAATTTTTACAAAAATTATTGTATACGGAATATTCTCCGTCAATTGAAATGCAATGAATCGTCGTCGATGACACTTAAAAACTTATATTTTGGATAAACGAGAAATTTTTACAAATCTTATAATAATTGATATCTTGGTTCTTAGGTTCTTTACACTTAATGCTTTGTATTTTCGAAAAAGTAATTCTATGAAACTATGCGACAATTTGTTAACATCGATTCACAATATAAAAATCAATTAAAAGTCAATAGATATGGCGATAGCAGATACATATATATATATATTAGAAAATCATTCTGATCACGATAATCGATTGTCCTTACCCTAGTAACACTGTCCATAGGTTGTCCTCAAAATTTCCGCATTATATGTAGTAGTCCGTAGTTTCAATTTCGTTGGTATTATATTCCACAGAATATCCATAGAATTTATATTTATAATTTTTGTGAGCAGTTCCACGGATTTTGACAATAATATCTTTGGATCGGCCATGTATTTTGGCAAGAAGTTCTATGAGCACGAAATGAAGATGCTGAACGATTGTGCATTTTTTAATGTAATAAACAAGAACAAAAAACCGCGCGGATAAAATCCATGAAAAGTCTTATAAAATTTTATAAAAATATATCGATTTGAGTTGCTGGTTGTTTTAAAAATTGTGAAAATAAATTACGAAGAGTGAGCATTATATCTATAGATAAGCGAAATATACAAAATTTGAACCACTGTCTTGAATAATTGGTGAAATAAATTATGAATACAATACCGCGCGGATATTTGCTAGACATATTACCCAGACAATCCAAAGATTTGAATTGACCTAAATAAAATACTATTATAAAAAAATAGAAAATCTATGGATATTCTTTGAACAAATTCCAATATATCTGTTCCATAGAAAATATTTGGATTTTTTCCACAGCAATTTTCCTCATTTTTCAAAGTACGGACAAATTCTTACTAGGGTATCCACTCCCATAATTTGTGGCAAGGTTATTTTTCGGACAGCCGGTAAATAGCATGAAAATATTATTATTATAAATAACAAAATAAAGAAATGTTCTTTCTATAATTATGTTTAAATAAATGTTGTTTAAAAATATATTATAGAAATACAAAATTGAAGAAAACTTTTAGTTATTAAATTATTTCAATTTTTTCTTATATTTAAGAAGAAAATCTAATAATCATTTAATTCAATATTCGGAAATGTTGATACATTTGTAATAAATTATATAAAATGTATTTTGTGTAGGGCCCCGATGACATAGCAGAAGTATAATCAATTTATTTCAAAAGTTGTGATGAAAAATATACGCTTTGAGATTAACACACCAATTTAAGTTTTCGAAACTTTTGATGTTGAAGGCGAGCGAATCTTACATATGTCTATCGTAAAATTAACTATTAATTGTGTTATAATAAATTTTGTTCTCTCTAAATTTAAACAAAATTATGTATTTAAAATATATTTTTAGTATTTCCTTAATTATTTGTCACGAAAAAAATTACAAAACGATAATTAATTAAATCTACCTGAAAAAGTTCAAGAATGGTTCAACGAATTTTAATCATTGAATAATAATTCAAATAATTTGTGTTATTTTTAACATTTTTCCGAATACAGAAACCACTTGGTTCTGCACATGGATACATTTAAGGCAGCTACCATACCATAAACGAAGTCCCATTGGATTGAATTACACTCAGTGTATCTTATATTGTGTTACAATATTCAATCAATTGATATAAATTGAATTATAATTTATTTATTTCAGAAATCAGAAAGCCGAAAATATGGTTTTAGAGTTGGAAACTATTTAAAGATCTATCCACTATTCACATCTATAGAAGCAATTTTATCTTCTATGAAAGTATTGTGGACATAGATTACTGTTTGTAATACGTATATTAAAAATTGGGAATACATTATGTCACTTGAACCCTATTAACACTGTCCATAGTTCGTACGTAAAGCTTCCGCATTATATGTAGTAGTCCGTAGTTTCAATCCGAGGAATTTTATATGATGAGTGCAATCGTGTCCATGGATTTTTATAAAAAAATGCCCTTGGATTATATCCGCATATTTCCGATGATAATTTCTATGAATTCTACTTATAAGTATTTCTCGTTTTCTTACAAAAACTATCTCTTATCTCGTATCACACATCGCAGTTTAAAATTTGAACAATTAATTACCATTTTTATTTCTATTATAATCTATCATTATTTTTAATCGTTGAATACATTTTATATACATTTTAATTTATTATGTACGTACACGTACGTGTACACACGTTCCATACACATATTAATTTATATGTTTGTGAAAAGTCAATTAAAAAGTTTTACGTTAAAAACATGATAGCATTTCATAAATGGAAAATAAAAATATAATTATTAAAAGTTTATAATTTAATTTATTTGTATACATATAAAATTTGTCTATATTATTAATTACTTCAACTTTTTTAGTCCTTTTAGCAGCATAGCATGCCGTATTATGTAGGGTAAAAAAACTCCTTGCAATGTGGACCATCAATTATTTAATAATAATAATAATAATAATAATAATAATTAGTTTTGTTTGCAGAGGTATTTCATTGAAAATTTATGTTATTCTGAATTATTTGTAAGAGTAAAGTTATATTTACTTTACAAAATTGTTCGTTGTCCGAACAAAAACTATTTTGCTCACATTTTGAATACTACTAGCACGTGATATTTAATGCCGCAAATTATTGAAATTGTGTAGATTAAATTAATTAAACAAATTTCATTTATTCGATTTTATTAGAATTTGTTTAAATTTGTTAATCTTGCAATTATTGTTAATAAGACAAGTTAAAATATATTAATATGTCAAAATTTTGCTTTCACATTTTAAACGTGGAATTGAAGATATTTCAAGATGAACCAACGATTAGGGAGTTTACGCTACATATTTGTAGATATGAATTAATAATTTTATATGTATTTTATAAATTTATATACGAAATACATTATTTATTATATGATGCGAATTCATATTTACGTACAATATATTCAAAAATTATGATAGATATACGCACAGGTTAATTAACAAATATTAATTAATTAAACATTTTTTCTGAATTTATTAAATTTATAATTCCAGCTACTACTATACAACAATAAAAAATACAAGGTGAACCATTTTGAAAGGATTTAACATTTTTCCTTGTGTCAATGTTAAGTATATATAATATATTATTGGCGTAAATTATACGTAAATTAATCGTCCGGTATATTCAACATACAACGGTTGATTTTTGCAAGATAACTATTAAAATCACTTTTAACTTATTTTTGAATTCATCGATATACATATAAGCATTTTGTTAAGTAATCAAATGGATTCCGCCAGTTATACAGAACAAAAGAAAAAATGTATCTAACCAACGCATTGATGTTTGTGGTATAAGAATTTTGTGTTGGTTTTAGTTATTGAAATTAATTACTATAAAGCCTTCTTTCAACGAAACGTGTAAAATGTTCACCTAGTACACCTAGTACACCTTCAATTATCACTCTATATATAACTCTATAATAATAAATTATATTAATTAAGTATAATTGAAAACAAAAATATTCAGGTCTATATTACATAACATTCAACGTTGAACTTTGTAAAATTTATATATAATTAAATTCCATAAATTCAGTAATTTTCCCAATTAACCATATACAATAGAATACGATTGAAATCGCTTGATGAAAATAGATGAAATATAAAAATGTTATAGTTCATGCACGTTGTCAGCATATTCAATCAATTCAATTTATTCGAAAATATTTACTCATTGATATTTGTAATTTGTTTGAAATTTGTCGTTGGCTTGTGTGAAGCAAAACATATTGGCACTCTTTTTAAGTCGCTTTCCATTCATCTAATTTTCCTTAAAATTACTTTAGTATTTGTGTGCATCGGCTTCCTCGATCTAAACTAATGAGTTGTTGTAATGTCACCATTTACTCATTTTTTTTCCAAAATCGATGCCTACATTTATAGAGCTCAATAACCATAATATTTTACTATATGTATAGTGAAAGGAAGTATCACTTATTAGTACAATTTAAAATTGGCCTAGAATGCTTACTGCAAGAAAATGTATATATAGTCTTTGACAAAATAAAAATTAATTAAATAGTCCCAAATACTCCTTCCTATAACATATATATATATATACTTATACACCTATTACATGCTGTAAATATGTAAATGTATTTATATATGCTTAAAAAGAACAACAGATGTGAGTCTCTTAAGTATTATTTTATAATTGAAAAGTCCTTGTGTTATTAAATTTTATATATATACAATAAAATTTAATTTTCCCTATTCACTCTATCTATCTAATGTTTAGTTATAGATAGTATTATATATATATATCTGCAGATGTACCTATATTGTAGGCGTTGTATGTACACAAACGTTCATGTATACGAATATATACATACATTTATTATGAAATTATAATAATTTTCCATATAGGCAGAGTGTATGGATTGGTATTGGCCAACGACGACGTCCCATATCAAGGTTAATTCTGATGGATTTTAAGTATATTGTTACCAGACCTCTACAATTTTATTTCTGATCGGCCGTTCTGGAAAATTGCCATAACTGGGAAACAAAAAGAAATGTGAATAAATGAATGTTATAACACTTTTCATGTTTTATGGACTCATTTTACGATAACAATCCAATATAATATTTCTATAGGTGATTATTAATTAAGTAATTTATTCTCTATAAGCTATTTCTTTACGTTTCTAAATTATTTACCGTAACCACAGAAAAACGTAGAGGTATAGTAGCACGTATAAACAAATACCAAATAATGTCATTAAGTCGTTTAAAATTTTAATTATAATTTTATATAATCAAGACTACAGGAAGCCGTTGTCTGATACCTTTCAATACACCCTGTATAATATATACTCGTATATATACTAAAAAAAAATAGAAAATATTCATGAATGTTGTCTTTTTTATATGTGAATTAGATATTCAATTTGATAAATACACATATGTCGCACTTCATCATATACACTGAAACTAATATAATTATACGAAATTATGTAAATTTAAATAAATATCAATTTTATTGAAATGTTATTTACACGATATTTTCTGAAACAACTTGAAATAGACGACAAATAATTTAATATTTTGAATTCTATTTGTATTTAACCGTATTCGTATGCAGAGGAAATAATGCAACGCGGTTCGTTCATAAGATTTTACAGTCCATCCAACATTGTAATTTCCTTATACTACATTATACTATGGCCACACCACCGTTCGACAATAATCATCTATATTTACAATTTATTGTCAAAAAAATCATCATCACCATCAAGTTATGTTACTCCAAAGTGATGTATATGACAACAAAACGAAATATTCATTACAGTCCAGTTGGTAAATTACTCCGCATATAACAATTCATTTATATTGGAATACAAAATTATCGAAAGATAAATGTTTTTTCCTATTATTTTTATATGATTGATTGGTTACCATAATGTTACGTGTGCAGACAATCTGTTCAATTCAATTAGGAATCACTTAGATAAACAAATCCTATATCTTCATCGCATTACCTAATTGAATTGAATTGTATTCATGTTTATGTGGCATATAATTGATTTTTTTTTATAATGACATCATGCATAAGTCCGGCAGTCTTTCCTGGTACCATTACCATTACGAGAAGAGTGGTTCAATTATATAGCACTTGGTAAAACTTAATATTATCTAATGCCAAAAATTTAAATAATATTAAATAATATCAAAATCGATAAATTTATTTTGGTAAGCAAATTTCATTACTATATAAAAGTATACATCAAATTATAAATAAATCATCATTAAGCGTAGTAAGTGACAAAACACATCTATTGAAATAAATTTCAAAAAAGAGCAAATTTTTAAATTTGAAAATTCGTTAAATTTAATATAAAATTACTATAATAATAAAAAAAATTAATTTGAATTAGTCGAAATAAATTCAATTGTTTTTGGTTTTCTCATGTGTCATCAAATTTTTATGTCACATTTATTATTTCGATTTTTATTTATTGCTAGTTTTTGTTTTTCTTGTGTCAGTCACGTCGTAGTAAATGAAAAATAAGGAACAAAAAAAAAATTGCATTATTAATCATTTAATTATTTTATATTTAATAATTAATGTAAAGTAGATAATATATTATTTTAAATTTACAAAACCGAATATTAGTATTTAATAGTATTTCAGTTTTATTTTCTATATATTATTACAGTGTTTAGTTAATGCGTGTGTTTAAAAAATGCCTACAATAAATTTTAACTAATTCTTTTTCCCTTGTATGTTATTGTTGCGGTAAGTGGTGCACCTCATTCATTTATATTTTCTACATTAAAATATTGTAATTGTTTTAATTATTTTTATTTTATTTGTTTCCCAACAATTACCTATTTATTTAATAATTAATTTTATTGGAAAAGATGGTATAGATTTTGAGTTTTTTAATAATTTAATTTTAACTTTTTCCTATATGCATACGCAAAAGAAAAAAAAAATGTGATTTTGTCTGTGCGACGCCGCGGTCACAGAAATTTTTATATATAGCATTTATTGTTGTTGTTGTTGTCGTTGTCGTTGTTCTTCTTGCTGTTTTTGTATTTATGTTTAAAATTGTACCAAATTATTTTGAAAAAAAGTAATAAAATAAATATATTTAATTTGAGTTGATACAACATTTATTACATTTACCTAATAAAAATAATAATATTAAAATTAATTTTTTTCTTTTTTTCTCTTTTTAGCTATAGCAAATGTGTGTCGCGGTTCGATTTTATTATTTGTGAAATGAAATTGAATATTCATTCATCTGTTACCGGCGGCTATATTCTATTGCGGCTAATTTTTGGGAAAAGTGAATTGGTGAGTAACCTTTATTTATTACATTTTAATTATCGTTTATATCGTTTTATTATATATTATGACTTTAATTATTTATGGAAATTATATTTGCTATATTTTACCTATATTTTAATTTATAACATAAGAAAAAACAATAGTAAACTTTAACCAATTGTATATGAAATACGGCCACTGTCAAAAATATTGATACAAAATATTAGTTAGAATAGAATTTTTTTTTTCGCTAAACCCTGTTTACCTTGTTTACATGCACGCATCGCCAATGCATGCACGCATTTTGTGTACAGACATTGTTAATCCCTGATCATCATCGCAACTCCGAATGATTTGTGCTCTGCGACCACTGTTGACCATTGAAATACTTGTATAATTCAGATAATGATAATCGGATAGCAATTAATAGCATGTAATAAACATCCAATAGTCACTCCGTTAGTTGTATATATTTAGTCTGTAGGCAGTTATAAAATAATTTCTACATCGCTTTTACACAAAGTGTGTATAAAGACTGAGTTTTTTCAACATCAATATTTTGACATCAATACTAACAATTTTCTTAAATTTGTTTTCTATTACTATATAAATTTATCTTGCTGAAAGTATGTGTGTATGTGTAATTAAGGACGATTTGATGAATGAAAAATTATATTCTATATATTATTTATATACAACATTTGTGGATGTGTTCTTCCTTTAAAAAGGACAATGGATTTATAAATGTATTTATATATTCAATATAAATAAATTATATACTATACATAATACTCGTTCGTATAGTATATGGATAATTGGCTCTCCAAATTGAATATATCCTTAAAATACATATTCATAATCGGTACTAATTCAATTCAATTTAGATTTCCTTGTTATATATAAAGATTATGAATAACATTTTTTCCTCATATATATAGTATTTTATTATAATATAATGGCATACTGAGCGATGCTATGCTGCCATACATTTTTGAATATTTATGTTATGCGATAATAATATAATATATATATATTTTATAGATGAATTTATTTATGAACAAAAGAGAAAATGTTGATGCCAAGTATTTGTATTATTAAAATTGTCTAAATAAGTATATAATATAAAATACCGCGTACTAAATATAAAATTAAATTCCAAATGATTTTATTAAAATATTATTATGAATATAAATTTTAATTTAATTTTTGTTGTTATATAATCTATTTTAACCAAATTAAGGTTATTATGTATATATAAATAAAATAGTATAAGTCATCTAGGATAAGGATATTATACGATATACAACCTATAGATAGTTTAGTAAACAAAATTGTACATCATTTACATATTATATATAGGTTTAAACTTTTTCTTAACACAATAGAAATTCTATTCACATATCTTTTAACATTTTTTCATATTTACTCTCATATATAATGATATTAATTACAATAAATTGAAATATGCATTGTACATTTGAAAAACTAATATTCTGAATATTTCTATTTAAATCAAAACATGCGGTGAAGTATTGTATTACAATAAAATGTTTGAATAAAATATTCACATAACTTTCTCTATATTCTATAAATATTTGTATAAATATGTACGAATATTATAAATTTAATATTTGATTAAATATGATTTATTTGAAATATTACTCGTAATTATACTTACATTTAATATTATATTATTATTATTTAAATACGTTATTTCATTTAAACAAGGATAGTTTATAGTCAAAGGCAAATTATATGTATAGTCTCATTCATAGATATAAAACTATAACTATAAATAATCTTATATACACGTAATAAAGTAATTTAATAAAAATTTCATAAATGGCAGATAGTAAATATTAGGTTGGCAAATTAATTTTCGTAATTCGACAATCGATTTCATCAAATTTATAGACGAGTGAGTTTTGAAATACAAATGGAAAACAGAGATATTACATGTGAAATGTTGCTTAAAAGGCTAAAGAGAATTGTGTTACGTTTTATTAGAAGTGATTTAATTATGAAAATCCAAAGCGAAAAATTCATGGTAAGCAGTCATCAACATCAACGCCAAATCGTAATATTCACTTTAAGCCCGGTTATGCGGTGATTCTGAATCCTACCAACAACAATTAATACATATATGAAAGAAAATATTCCAGAATATTAAAAGAGAGACGATAAAGTAATTGGATAGGATTTTACATAATTATAATTTACCGATTCTTTTAAATAAAGCATTAACATTCATGAACATATTCCGGAAATTAATTTGCTCAATTAATATTTTTAATTACTAGTCCTGAAATATAGAAAATGGTATTATATAGTCTTCATAGTCCCATTAACATTATGTATAGATTATTTATAAATTATAAAATTCTATGTAATATTATAACTTTTGTACAATGAAAACAAAAGCTATGTTAAGGCTAAACCGAAAACAGAAAAATGTAAAACATTTCTTGTTGGTAAATCAATTTTTTTTTCGGACGATGTTCTGTGAAATTTTTATTTTAATCCATAATTTTATCGTTATATTGTCCCATCTGTCTGTCTGACAATAAGTGGATTTCACGATAAAAGATGGTCTTCGGTATTGTTGACACGATCCTATGTTTATTGATGCATTTTTCTTTTTCCTCCGCATATGTTATATAAAGTGCTGATCTACAAAACCATGCTCTGCATTAATCGAAACAATTATGTTAATCAGAAGGAGAAATGTTTATGGTCAATAAATAACGTTTGCACATTAATATGCTTAAATCAATTCAATGGAGATTACTTTGTAGGATACAAGTAGAAAAAAAAACTCCATCTAACAATTCATTTTAATAGGATAAAAGGATAAATTTTTAAGTTAAAACCTCTTTTTTTTTAAACTATTCACGATTGTTGTATATACGCTCAAGTAATGTTAGTTCAAGCGGAGGTTATGACAACTGTCATAAGTTGATTATATTCTAATTGGTAAATCATTTCGCATGGAAGTATATAAGAATTAACCATTTGGTCTACAATTATCGAAGGATATACACAAATGTTTCCTTAATTGTAATATTTATATATGAATGATTAGCCTATAATGATTTTAATTTACATTATGATTAAATTGATAATCAACATTAAATTTCAAAATTAGATTGGAGGGTGATAGGATATAGGACATTGCATTCATCGCAAATAGTTCCGTTGGCCACTTGTTACTTACATAAATATAGAAATTACAGTAGTGTGGCAGTATTAAGATTGTATAAAATCTATATAGACACTATTTTCACAGTTTAAAAATTACTATGAATAACTGCAAAAATCCGAATTTGACTACAAAAAACGACCACTATTCAGATTGAATTTCTTAACTATTATAGGACACCATCACCGCAACCCCACCTTATTCATTTTACTAATAATATTCCACTGTTTTACTTTAATTTAAATATTAATGCTTTTATTAATTATTTACATTTTACGATGTTAAAAAGGATAATAAATATGAATACATTGCATCTGTATTGAAGGAGGCTGTGTGCGTACACAAGTATAGTAACGATTGTTTTTATATAAAATATTGAAAGCTAATGGCAAGTGAAATAATAAGGATATTTTAAAATTTATATGCTTTACGCAACTGCCGTTTACTTTTGTCACTATATACATCAAAAGCTCTCACACACACTTATACTATATTTTATTTTACTAATCAAAAATATATGTATTGAAACTTTTCCATAAATGAAACTACTCATTGTCAACGAAAATTATCTTAATATTTATGATGGAAACCTATCTTATTTAATTGTTGTTATTATAAGACAAATGGATTTCTGAAATTTATTTATGGACTCATTAACTGACTGGGGAAAAAAAAAGGTATTTATATGTACACACGTTTGTATTGAATTTCCATTTACTTTCTGTACAATCCTAATGGCTTGGATTAATATCTTGCCATTTAAATTCCATAGTTAACATAAAATGGTCATCATTTTTTTTTAAATTATCCAAATTGAATATTTCACTCACTAACATATTTACCTATCCATAACTGTTATCAATATCTTTTAAGAAAAATTTTGTGTATAGTATAATGAAAACTTTTCCAATTACTTTACACTCGCACGTATATTTTGTGGTATAAATAAATACTTAATAAATAATATATACAACAAAATACCATTTGACAACATAATTGCTAAATAATCTGAATCAGAAATCATTTATTTGAAAGTCTGCAATATAATTTAATTTTTTCTTATCATATGCCATATGAAAAATTGGATAATGCATAAATTATAATATATTAAATAATTCTATATAAAAAAACTATATATATTGTATTTAAAATATGCAGTACTACGAAATAAACGAAATTCTTATTTTATTATTAAAATCCAAATAAATATATCATATTCATAAATAATAAATAACAATTTATCTTGTCACGAAATTTACAATATTTTATCCTACGCACACATTTTAGATAATATGATTTTCTCATAAATTTTTGTCACCGGGCGCCGTGCCACTCACTCACTACACAAATGAATGAACAAAACCGAAAAAAATAAATAATTCGAAACCAAAATCACAACAATAAGCTAAAACCCAACAACAATTTAATACATATGAGAAATTCTATTATTCATTAAATAACCCAAAAATTTGTTATGAATCCTAAATACTGACATTTTTGGCTTAGATAAATTAACATAAATAAATATTTAAATCAAAGTTTTACTTTTCTATATATATTTCGATTCTGTTTCACTTTTGTTTTTATCTTTTTTTTGTTGTTGTTTTTTATTTTATTTGTTTTGTTCTATTTCCTTTTTTTTTTTTTTATTTTTATTTTGTTGTTACTAATACAAACACACAAAAAAACATTAAATAGAGAAAAGGATATTTTATGGAAAATGTTGTTATATTATTATTATATTCCGAACATATTTTGCAGAGAACCAAAAATATTCTAATATTATATTTATAAATTGTAATATATTATTATATATAATAAAATACAATCCCAACAATACACAACCGACAATGAACATGCAGAGGATAAAATGAATGAATAGAAATACTATATTTACTTATACACATTTATATTTTGGGTTTCGACAGCTCAATCCTCTGTTATTATTGTTGTTGTTGTTGTTGCTTTTTTTTTTTTTTTCGTTTGGTCCTTTCTCATAGTATTAATATTATTTTTATTCATAACAACGTGTATACATATATTTTTGCCCACATACATTATGCATATGTACAGACAAACTTCTCCATATGATGATAACTTATCACCCTCATGATGATGGCCCTCATGGTAAAGGTAACCTTTCATATATTTATTTAGCTAGTAATGTCCTTTGAATGTTAAATTTTTATATTTATTTGTAAATTATAACTTCTGCATGATGGATATTTTTTTATTTTTGTGTCCTTATACAACAAAATTAATGCTTCTTCTTGTATCTCAAAATGTACCATACCAAAATTATGTGCACAATTACACAACGGAATAAAGGTATACCGAACACAACCAAATTTGATAATGTGTATCTTGGCAATTATGTATATTAAAGAAAATAATAACTTCCATTGGAACTTTATTTTTTTTAATAAGTTCACTACCTATTTTGATTATAAGACGGTTACTTATAAAGTTCTGTAAAATTCATATTTAGAATTACATTCACATGCCCATTCATAGCACATTAATAATTTGCACACTTTTTGATGAAAATTAATATGCACATATGTTTGTGCATATGTGATTATATATGTGTAGCGATGGCTCATCAGTCGTCAGTTATCAGTGTCAGTGCATAATTGACAATTTTTATGAATTTCCTAAAAATTAATATCCAAGAAAGAGTTCAGGAAAAATAATTCTGGAAACTTGTATACAATTTGGTCGTTTCTTCTATAATTTTAATCAAATTTATTATATTATTGTATTATTATAAATAAGAGCATTTTGTGAATAAATTATAAATCATATAAAATATTCATGTCGATAAATAAAAATGTATGTATGTGTGAAATTGTAATTAAACACTACTTAAGAATTGTTAACGTACAAAAAGGGTTTAAAAACAATTACGCCGCACCAGCAACTCTAGCTCTATCACTTTATGTTATGTTTGTTATAAATATTACTTCAATCCCATTTCATTGCCATAGAAACTAATAATTATTTTTTAATAAAATTGTTCTTTTCATGATATTGTAATAAATGAATGATATGAGCAACGGTCAACTCGTCCAGGTTTCCTATATATATATATAATTTTTTTGGAACTTTATGAAAATTGTTCATATAAAGTACCATATTGTTAACCTATATAACAAATTTTAACAAAATTGCATGATAAATAAACAATTATTACCGTGAGAATAACCAGAAATTTGTGTTGAGTATAAATTTTCTAGAATTTAATGAGGCGACTCAAACAAATTCATTATAATAATATTTGTATAAAATTTAATGAAAAATGTATAAATTATATTAAATTAAAATTCGATACAATATACTTAAACTCTCTGATCAGTGATAACTTGACCATATAGTGATATTTCTTTTTCCAATTCCCTTGAAATGTCACTATGGACGCTTTTTTACTGTATATACGTGTTCACATGTAAGCATAAATATTGGTATATTATTGTAGAGCCCCGTATCGTGTGTGTGTGTGTAAAATGTAAATAATATATAATCCATATTTATTCATATATGAATATTTGAAAACAAAACGCGTAACTTTTCTTTTCGATAACTTTGGAAGTATTCCAACAATTGATTTTCATCATATCGTTTTAGATATTATGTATATTTATTATTGCGTATTATATTTATTATGCAATTCTTATAGTTATTTACAGTTGTTTCCAAATGTAAGTGTACAACTTAAAAGAAAAAAAAACGTATTAATTTTAGCATATCTTTTGTGAAATAATAATTATAATTGTCTTAAGCGTAAATAATCCAGATATTGTGTTTAACGTAAAATCTTCATAATTACTTTTTATTGTCAATACTACGATTTTTTTTTAAATTCACTACATTTGAGTTATCGTACCTTAAACAATAAACAAAATCCTTATTTTTTGATACGATTTTTTAATAATTTTTTTTTAAATTTATTTTAGTTATGTTGAAATAACTTAGTTTTTTAAGTTGTTGACTTACATAACTTGACATTTTAGCATGCGACTGTACGTAAAATTTGTGTATTTCACTTTATTTAGATAAATATAATAATAAAACATTGTATTGAACGTAAAAGATAAGTAAAAATTCTAATTTTTTTCGAAGGATATTTTGATATTAACACATGAATTTTTTATTTTATAATGACGCAATTAATCCACACACCGATCTAATTCTCTTATTATGTTATTATTACACTCTAAGCTTGCCTGTTTTTTTAATAGTTATTCACTACGCTAAAAATTACAATTATTCTTAGGTTCAAGTAAAGTCCATTGGCTTCACTATTTTTTTTTTGGAATAAATTTTAAATATGTACAGAATATAGAATAAAATATTTAGAAAAGCTAGCATTTTTTTTTTGTTATATTATTTTGTTATATTATTTTGAATCTTATTTGTATTTGTGTATAAACATTTTTGGTATATATAAAATAACATTTGATATTATGGAAAAAATAAAGACATATACTAAAAATATTTACTGGCGCCACCGACCGTCATAATCTATCATGAATCAAATATAATCTGAATTGTAACCAATATTTATTGTGTTGATATTTGTTTTTAAAATTATTTTGATTCCTTTTTAACGATCAGCAAGCACCATTAAAAATGGATAAATTATTTAATATAGTTCATGTATTTTCAAACACTCCCCGGTGACACATACATAATTATATTCTTAATAGACAAACTATTAAAGATTGCATTTTTTTTAGACATCGATTGATTCTATCGTTTTCAACGCTAATCTATCTATTTTAAATCGACACCTGATCCACACCAACACATGGTTTTATATATATCTCGATCGATTTATAATCACATGCCAGAAATTAGTTTGATTCAACTTAAAGTATAAACGAGTAATCGACCTTTGACTGTCTCTATTGTAAGTAATATGAAATGATAATACTTACCATATGACAAATTTGCTTTTATGACACGATAAATGCTCACCTTTGCAATATGCATTTATTTTACAAAATGCATAGTCGATATAACATTAAATTTCCAATTAAACATTACACGAACAATTCTGAAAATGGTTTTTATTATTTTTTAAATAAGAAATTTCCCGTTAAATTGAATAGTAAGTGTTTTTAATGATTTAAGGATATAGCCAGGACGTAATAAATAATATTTTATGAAATTGGGCATGCGACACTGCATATGAAAGGGAAACAAGCAAGAAATTGAGAAAGTTAACTTAAATTTCTTGAAATTGAGCAGAAATTTAAAATTACAATGATAAAGGAAATTGCACCAAAATATACTTTATTAGGATTACAAAACAATATAATGTGTAAAAGAATACAACTGAAAGGATGTTTTCAAGGTCTTACAAGGAGAATTGTTTATATTGTATGATCACATATAAAAGAGATGTTAACAATAACATTACAACAATATGAAGTTAATGACGACCAATTCGATGCAGATCGTCATAGCACATTACGTGAAATTACAGAGAAGCTAGCCATATCACATATGTGCATTAAGAAGCGTTTGAAACAACTTGGCTACGAAAAATAGATAAAAGGGGTCCTTATGGACTTAAATAAATTCACTTAACACTACGCATTGTATTTGTGTGCAACCGTACCTATCACAGAAAAACGAGGAAAGTTAGAATTAAATAATTTAATTTCATTTATACGTTATTTCCTGTTATTGATGGATGATGTCCTGAAATGTTACTATAATTGTTTTAATTTTTCTACATAACACTTGTTCTCTAAAAATTCATTTATGCGAACTACAATATTTCTTATTATTATGATATTTAAAACTAATTTATATATAATTATTAATAAAAGCAACAAACGCGACGTTGTTAACAAAAGTATATTACAAAATTTATCCAACATTTACATTAAAAAGTAATATAAAAGAAAATGAAAACACAATTTTCATTTGAAAACGGTTTTGTGGTTTTAATTACATGACACTATTTTATATACGGAAAGGTATGATAATGTTTGAACTTGTATGATTGTGTATGGTTTAATTATTTCACATATAACCAACCATATAACATATGTATTATATCTGTACACATATATGGAATTGGTATAACCATCATAAAACCACCACCATCACCACCACCACCACGTACTATATGTGAAAACTTAATGAGAAAAAACATTTTCATTTTCATTTCACAACAATTTTTTTTCGTTTTTCCTCACATATAATAAATATACATTCACTTGATTACGTGTTCTTTTCTATACATTGTATACATTATGTATTCTCGCAGCTAGGATATAGTTTTCCATACCGGAACTTTTTATATACGTACCGTATATGAAAAATGTATAATATAATATTTCAAATATTAAAAATATCGGCTCTCTGTATATGTTTTAATAAAAAAAAATAGATTGTAATGTTTTTAGTTTTTTTATTGTAGCTGTAGGTAGCTGTATTAAAACTCATGGGATATAAAAAAAACTAATTGCTTTTTGTCATAAATGAAAACCTACATATTATACTCGTTCGTATGTGTTACATAAATATATACATAAACTACCTGTTGCATATCGTGTAAATTAAATATATGTATGACATTGTGTGTACATCAGTTGTAGGATAAATTATACAAATATATTATGCAACCTAAAACCGAAATAGTTTTATCATGTGTAATTTATTAAAATGGGTTCGTACGTTTACAATGTATCTTTAAAATTGTTAACTAAAAATATTATATGTGAAAATTTTGGCATTATATGTAGTAGTCCGTAGTTTCCAATCCGAGGAAATATTTATGGATTTCTTACGGATGTTCGCTGGAATTTTATATGATCAGTGCAACCGTGTCCATGGATTTTTATAAAAAATATCCTTGGGTTATGCGTATATTTTCGCTGATATGGTATTATTCCACAGAATAACCGTAGAATATTCATATTTTTTGTGACCCTATCCACAGATTTTGAAAAAAATACATCTTGCGATAAGTGCACTAGCACAAACATTTGGTTATAACTGGTTGTAACACGTTGAAACAAAATTTGATGTAGTAAATAAATAAAAAGTATGATATTTATATTTTCTTATGTAAAACATAATTTTATTGTAAGATTAAATTAATAAATTCATAATATAATTTTGTAGAAATTTGGCAGATAAAACGTTTACATAAATAAGAAACAAACCGCTGATAAAAGCCATGAAAAGCAATACAAAATTTCTCGGATATATATCGATTTGAGTAGCAGGTTGTTTTAAAAATTATGAAAATAAATTTAAAAAGAGTGAGGATTTATGTGTAGATAAGGGAAATATACAAAATTTAAATCCACTGTCTTGGATAATTGGTGAATTAAATTATGAATACAATACCGCTTGGATATATGTTGGAAATATTACCCTAACAATCCAAAGATTTCAATTGATCTAAATAAAATACTATTATATTAAGTAGAAAATCTATGGATATTCTTTGAACCAATTCCAATATATCTTTTCCAAGGATGTGGATTTATTCGACGGAAATTTTCCTCATTTTTCCAAGTACCGACGAATTGTTACTATGGTATTGCCTATGAATCATACAAATATACTCTGTTTAGGATAGGAGACGGCACTCGATTGGTATTCTGATTCAATTTTGCTTCGTTTAAATTTACGGTTATGCGGTTATATGGTTCACTCATTAAAATTTATACATTTTATAGACAACGACTTTTCAGTTTTATGCTGATACAAAGTGATTATAATAAAATTAGAAACTGGCATTATACGCAATTATTTTACCATCAAATAATATCGTTCACAATCATTAATTAATTTTAATAAATTCCGTTTTACATTTAATTATGATGATAACCATATATGTTATAAAAAAAGTCACTTATTTCAACTTACACATATTGGGTACTATGTCACCAATACTGCATGTGTTGACTTCATTTGAGGACGAGTCAAAATTACAATCAGTGACATCTACTCCGGCTCCCGTTGTGTAAAGTGTATATATACATAAATAGCTCACCCTGAAAAACTATGCCAAACACCAACTATAAAGACGCTTGTATCGCTAATACATATTTTTAACAAAATATTGTTATTACTAAAATTCGTGTATGGGGATAATGAAGAACTATATAGAATAGAACATATTATACTAATCATTTGAATGCTAATAATAATACTATTAATAATAATAATAATAGTAGTAAAATTTAATTTTATATTTAATGTGCAAACCAACAAAACATCACTTTTTTTAAATTTATTGTTATATTAATGGAACAATAGGGTAATTGGAATGTTCATAGAAACTTATGGTTTACCATATCACTCCATCACCCACTTTTATTCAGTGCTACTAAAATTATGGTGATAGTGTATTTATAAACGAACAATATATTGTTGTAGCGTTGTACCATAATTTTATCAGTTAAAATCTATTCATGCAAATTTTAATCCAAATTAATTTTAATTGTTGAAACAATATTTTCTTGAAAGATTACAGAAGATTAAAACCTTAAGTAGGGTAGTATAGGGTGTTGACTATTTAACATGATTGATAAGATATGCATAAAACACACCTCATTTTTTTTGATTATTTTTATTGTTCATAAACGAACACATTGGCAATACAGTTTCGTAATTTTCATAAATTAACAGTGCAAGATTGACATTCCATAACAGACGTATCAGTGCTTATCACATAACAGACGTATCAGAACTTATCACACACACATATCACTATATCAACAATATTTTCAGTTTTTCGTTCTTAATTGCAAAATATTCATTAGAATATAATTCACAAATTTCGTAGCTATTGCTGAAATGATAAACTTTAAATTAGAATTAAAACAATAATAATATCATCGTTCATTTTCTAATTGTTATTATAATATAATTTATATTTATTATAAATGATAATTAATTAATATATTAGATATATATGTTAGATAAAAAGACAATGTTTATGAATAAATTAAAAAATAAAAATACATTACGTGTAAAACATATATAATAAATTTATGAATGATTACGTGTATTATTCATCCTTGATATTTATCCTCTTTCGCATTTATTATAAAAATTGAATATGCAGGTGGGCTTACTAAATAATTTTTGTATTTACAAATTAAATCTAATGTAATTGCACCATAAAAAATTTCGGTACTACTATTCAAGAAACGAAAATGCGGTATGTTTATATCTCGAAAACATTCGTCAACAAAATATTCGCTATATGCTAATGAACAACGCATACTTCTTGATAACATTTTACCAAACGTATAGTTACAATTACTTTGACTGATTTTCATTCCTACATATTTTTCATCCTTAAATTTCATGATTTTTTTGTTGTTACGATTAACACCAAATCCATTCAACATAAAATTAATGTCAGTGATTATTGTTGTATCTAATTCAGGCAAAGTTATATTTTTATAATTTAAATTAATTTCCATGTCATCCTCAGTATATAGTATTGCGCAATTAGATTTAAATGATGTGTTTAATTTTTCGGAGTGGTACATTTGATTAAGATCAATCATTATTATTTTATGTAAATCTAATGCATAACCCTCATGAATATATTGATAAATCATTCCACCATAAACCGTAAGTTGGTCAGGTGAATACTTTTCAACGGTCATAGTTGTTGTTGCTATTCTATGATTATCTACAACTATACCGCTACCTATTATTGTATTATTAGCAATGCAAATGATATATACATGCCAGCCATAGAAGGATCTTAGATATAAACTATCTCGATCAGTTTTTGTTGGTCTGTTTTGATTAATTTGCGCAACTGTAAAATCATAATTAAAATATAAAATTAATATGGTAGTAAGTGATTTTTTAATTTTAAGTAAAATACGTAATTAAAAAATATACGATATATTACCATTAGAAGTTGAAATACACGTAATAATTAAAATATTTATAAAAGAAATTAATTTGAATGAATTTAACATTTTTCACTTTATTTCTTAATTGTAACTTTTTACTATCTAAATTCCTCTTTCTTCTAATTCGAAAATTCTTTTATAGAATTTTATTCGAAAATATTTTGTGATTTTATGATAATATTATATTTAACATAATATAATTACTAAATTCGTGTAAGCAGCGAATACGAAAGAACTATATGTAAATTTAATAATTAATTATAAAATATACGAAATTACAATAAATTTATAATGAAAAGAAAACGGTATTAACTCTAATAGAATATATTAATTAAAGATAAATGTATTAATCATTTGAAACATAAGCTAATAATAGTTGCGGTAAAGTTCAATTTAAGTTTTTTCGTTTTTTTTTGTTGCCTTAAGTTCAGATGAATTTATTTATTTGTGTGTTCACTGTGAAACCAACAAAAATTATGCATTCTTTAAAAGTTTCACTTTTATTTTTTATATTAATGGATCAATTGAAGGTAATGATAAAGCTCGTCCCTATGATGCTCCATCACACTTTTATTTACTGTTGAATTATTCAAACGTATATATATACCAAAAATTATGTTGATCGTATTTGTTGGTATAGTGGTTGTAATATGAACGAACAAATAATTGTGTCATTATAACTTTTCAAGAATTCTACCAATTTGTAGACATATTACAGAAGAATCATTGCTTGTTGAGTTGTGTTTTTGTTTTCTTAGAATTAGACTAATTAAATTTCTTTGTTGACAGAAACTTCACCGAAACAGCATTTCTGTTTTATTTTTTTTTTTTGACAAATTGATATTGTCAGTTTAAAATCAAACATAACTTCATTTGTGTTTTAATAAAAATATTTCAAAGGAACAATTAAAAAGCGCATTTTCGTTATATGAATCATGTTTCTTCGCTGTACGAGTTTCACAAAGCACTTAGGTGTGAGAATTATACAAAAATCCTTATGTTTATTTGAAACGTGTTAGATTTTAGATCCTTAAAAAAAATGGCATAAAAACGGCTACAACAACTGAATGATTTGAATTGGATAATTTTGCAGCATCCATCATATTTGTTCCGTCAAGTTATTATCTACTTCCATCTCTGTAGAATAGTTTCGATTGGCAAGAACATCAGATAAGAGAAGGATATAGGATAGGTATAGTACCAACTAACTTCTTTGATGCATAAACCTTTATAAGATTCTAGCAATATGAAATCAAAAAGTTAGTTGGAATATGCAATAGAAAAGGATGAACATTATATATGTTAATTGATTAATAAAACAGTATTTATATAAATATAATATAATAATACATTTTTGAATGATTTTGCTTTTTTACCATAATTCATATTTTTCTTGGTTCGATTGAGCTAAAAAAATTGGATTTTCAAGTAAACTTACATAACTATTATTGTGCCTACAAATTAAATCTATATGCATTGCACCATACAGCATTTCTGTAGGATTATTGTTACTTGTAACGTTCGGTAAAACTATATCTTTAAAACATGCATCAGTAAAATATTGCTTTCGTGATATGGAACAAAGTATACTTGTTATTACAGTGTTACTAAACATATATTCACAATTTTTGAAATGTTCTTTTGACTTTCTTGCATTTTTAAATTTTATAATTTCTCTATTTTGACGAATACCAGAAAATCCTTTCAGCATATATTTAATTTCACGTATATATATATAATTTATTACCGGCAATCTCATAAAATGATAATTTAATTCAATTTCCTCGGTATATTTATAATCGGTAACTAATGTTACAAAAATAGAGGAATATGATTCATTTAGTATTTTTGACAAATTGATGAAATTATGTTCAATCGATATTACTTTATGAAACTTTATGGGATAATATTTATGAAAATGTTGATAGACATGTCCACCATAAGTATTTAGTTGCTCGGCTGTACAATTTCTGATTATATTTGTTTTTGTTAAAACTTTATTTTCATAAATCATAATACCGCTACCTATTTCTATATTATTACAAATGATATATACATGCCAGCCGTACAATGCCTTTAAATATTTGATATGTTTATAATTGTTTGTGTTTCTATTTTGTTTATTTTGTTTAACTATTACAATGGAATAAATAAGAATTATTTTTTTTTAATTTTAATTAAAATGAAATATAAAATATAATATTTGTATAATTACCAGACAATGAAATAGACCAATAAATAACTAAAATATTTATAAAAAATATTAATTTGAATGAATTTAACATTTTTCACTTTATTTCTGCATAGAAACTTTTTACTATAAATTCCTCTGACATTTGTTTCTTCTTATTCGAAAATTCTTTGATAGAATTTTATTCAAAAATCTTTTTTTATTGTTCGATATAATTTTATGTTTAACAAAATTTTTAATATTACTAAATTCGTGTGTAAACGAATAATAAAGAACTAATTAATATTACATTAATAAATAATTGTAAAATATACAAAGTTAGAATAACTAATAAAAGAATAACGGTATCGTAACTAAATTATTTATTTATTTAGTTATTCTGTTTAGAAATATTAACTATTAATACGATGTGTATATCGAGTAAACTAATTTTGCAACATTTTTATAAAAAGGATATGAATATGTGAACTTAAAAATAAAAAAAATTTTTCAGAAAAAGTATTTGCAAAATATTTCAGTTGAAAATTTCTATTAAATCGACTGAAAAATTTTAGAGATATTTTGTTGGGAATAATAATCAGACTTTATTTGCATTATGGAAGACCCCAAAAAGCGGTATCTCTACCAGTGCCGTCAATATATTTTAGAATTTACCATTAAATAATTAGGTTGTAATTTCCAAATTAATTTGTATGTGTCCTTTTGTAATTCTAATGAGAATATTACGATTATGTGGTGTTCACATGTATTTCAGAACATACAATATATTTAAATGTGTACATTCAAAATTGCAAATAAATGAAACATTATAAAATATGGATTTAAAAGAGAACCTTTCTACATTGTCATCCAACAAAACGTTATTATACAATAAATGCAAAATAATATATATTCAAAGGATTCAGTAAATCATAATTGATATGAAAAATAAAATAAACATCAATATCTAAAGTTGAGAGATGACGCTATTTGTATATGCATTCAATTTCAATGTAAAATCATCCAAAATATTACATTCCATAAAAGTTCCACTTTTATGTTTTATATTAATGGATCAAGTGAAGTAAGGATGAAGCTCGTTCCTATTATGTTCCATCACACATTTATTTACTGTTGAATTATTAAAATGTAATGTAACGAACAATGTTCAATTTCGTCAGATAGATTATAATTTTATTTTATATGTAACATAAGCTTGTAATAATTACGCAAAAATTTGATGAAAATTATGTTCGCTTCTCATCTTAGAATTAGACTAAAGACTAAATGTATGTGCCATTACAAAATAATTTTTAAACAAAAATTAAAACACTATTATAATTGTTATATATAATATTTATATTTATTATATATATATATATTATATATTGATTAAAAAACATAATTTATGAATAAATTAAATAAACATTTGTAAGAAACGGGTAAGAAAACAAAATATTATACAATAAAGTACGAGTAATATGATTAATTTCTGCACGATCGATCATAGATCATATTTAGCATTGCTCGTATATAGTATAAATATTGAATGTTTAAGTGGCCTTACTAAATACTTTTTGTGTTCACAAACTAAATCTAAAGCAAATCCACCATGTGGTATTTCGAAACGTTTATAATTGCGCTGTGCCATCGGCATGTGAAAATATTCAAAACATTGTCTATTAGAATATTGCTTTTTTGCTAATGAACAAAGCATATTTTTTATTAATTCACTACTAAAAATATATTTACAAATACGAGTATTATTTTTGGAATTAATTTTTAATATTGCAGCATTTTTATTAATTATGATTCTTTTAGCTAATCCTTTATCATTGAATGTATTTAACATAAATTCCATATCATTTATTAACTTTAAATTTAATTCAGGTAAACTTTGAAATTCGTAACTTTCAGTAATTTCGTTGCTAAATTTTTCATCAATATATAGCATAGAAAAATCAGTCTTAAATGATTTTGGGTATCTATTTGTGGAATAGTATATATTACGATTAAAACGTAATACTTTATGAGCATTTGTTGAATTTTTAAGAGAGTGTTGATAAATCAATCCTCCAATAATACTTAGTTGTTGAGCTTTATAATTTTGAATTATTCTAGTTTTTGTTAAAACTTGAGTTGCATTAATAACAATACCGCCACCTATTATATCATCTTCAACCAAGATATATACATACCATCCATACCATGCATCTATAAACTTGTTATCAATATATATGATTGTGTCGTTATTGTTTTGCGTAAACGAAACTATTCCAAAATAATTACAATAGAATAAATAAGAAATTATTTTATTATGATAAAATATAAAATTTATAATAAATGTCTGACAATTACCAGAAATTGAAATGAACCAAATAACTAAAATATTTATAGAAGAAATTAATTTGAATGAATTTAACATTTTTCACTTTATTTCTTAATTGTAACTTTTTACTATCTAAATTCCTCTTTCTTCTAATTCGAAAATTCTTTTATAGAATTTTATTCGAAAATATTTTGTGATTTTATGATAATATTATTACTAAATTCGTGTAAGCAGCGAATACGAAAGAACTATATGTAATTTTAATAATTAATTATAAAATATACGAAATTACAATAAATTTATAATGAAAAGAAAACGGTATTAACTCTAATAGAATATATTAATTACAGATAAATGTACTAATCATTTGAAACATAAGCTAATAATAGTTGCGGTAAAGTTCAATTTAAGTTTTTTCGTTTTTTTTTGTTGCCTTAAGTTCAAATGAATTTATTTATTTGTTCACTGTGAAACCAACAAAAATTATGCATTCTTTAAAAGTTTCACTTTTATTTTTTATATTAATGGATCAATTGAAGGTAATGATAAAGCTCGTCCCTATGATGCTCCATCACACTTTTATTTACTGTTGAATTATTCAAACGTATATATATACCAAAAATTATGTTGATCGTATTTGTTGGTATAGTGGTTGTAATATGAACGAACAAATAATTGTGTCATTATAACTTTTCAAGAATTCTACCAATTTGTAGACAGATTACAGAAGAATCATTGCTTGTTGAGTTGTGTTTTTGTTTTCTTAGAATTAGACTAATTAAATTTCTTTGATGACAGAAACTTCACCGAAACAGCAGTTCTATTTTAGTTTTTTTTTTGACAGATTGATATTGTCAGTTTAAAATCAAACATAACTTCATTTGTGTTTTAATAAAAATATTTCAAAGGAACAATTAAAAAGCGCATTTTCGTTATATGAATCATGTTTCTTCGCTGTACGAGTTTCACAAAGCACTTAGGTGTGAGAATTATACAAAAATCCTTATGTTTATTTGAAACGTGTTAGATTTTAGATCCTTAAAAAAAATGGCATAAAAACGGCTACAACAACTGAATGATTTGAATTGGATAATTTTGCAGCATCCATCATATTTGTTCCGTCAAGTTATTATCTACTTCCATCTCTGCAGAATAGTTTCGATTGGCAAGAACAGCAGATAAGAGAAGGATGTAGGATAGGTATAATACCAACTAACTTCTTTGATGCATAAACCTTTATAAGATTCTAGCAATATGAAATCAAAAAGTTAGTTGGAATATGTAATAGAAAAGGATGAACATTATAAATGTTAATTGATTAATAAAACAGTATTTATATAAATATAATATAATAATACATTTTTGAATGATTTTGATTTTTTACCATAATTCATATTTATTTTGGTTCGATTGTACTATAAAAATTGGATTTTTAAGTGAACTTACATACCTTTTATTGTGCCTACAAATTAAATCTATATGCATTGCCCCATACAGCATTTCTGTAGGATTATTGTTTCTTGTAAGGTTCGGTAAAACTATATCTTTAAAACATGCATCAGTAAAATATTGCTTTCGTGATATGGAACAAAGTATACTTTTTATTACAGTGTTACTAAACATATATTCACAATTTTTGAAATGTTCTTTTGACTTTCTTGCATTTTTAAATTTTATAATTTCTCTATTTTGGCGAATACCAGAAAATCCTTTCAGCATATATTTAATTTCACGTATATATACACGATTTATTACTGGTAAACTCATAATTTGATAATTTAAATTAATTTCCTGGTTAAATTTATAATTGATTACTAATGTTACAAAAATAGAGGAATATGATTCATTTAGTTTTTTTGACAAATTTATGAAATTATGTTCAATCGATATTACTTTAGGATACTTTATGGGATAATTTTTATGAAAATGTTGATAGACATGTTCACCATAAATATTTAGTTGCTCGGCTGTACAATTTTTAATTATATTTGTTTTTGTTAAAACTTTATTTTTATAAATAATAATACCGCTGCCTATTTCTTTATTATTACAAATGATATATACATGCCAGCCGTACAATGCCTTTAAATATGTGGTATGTTTATAATTGTTTGTGTTTCTATTTTGTTTATTTTGTTTAACTATTACAATGGAATAAATAAGAATTATTTTTTTTTAATTTTAATTAAAATGAAATATAAAATATAATATTTGTATAATTACCAGACAATGAAATAGACCAATAAATAACTAAAATATTTATAAAAAATATTAATTTGAATAAATTTAACATTTTTCACTTTATTTCTGTATTGAAACTTTTTACTATAAATTCCTTAGACATTTGTTTCTTCTAATTCGAAAATTCTTTGATAGAATTTTATTCAAAAATCTTTTTTTATTGTTCGATATAATTTTATTTTTAACAAAATTTTTAATATTACTAAATTCGTAAACGAATAATAAAGAACTAATTAATATTACATTAATAAATAATTATAAAATATACAAAGTTAGAATAACTAATAAAACAATAGCGGTATCGTAACTAAATTATTTATTTATTTAGTTATTCTGTTTAGAAATATTAACTATTAATACGATGTGTATATCGAGTAAACTAATTTTGCAACATTTTTATAAAAAGGATATGAATATGTGAACTTAAAAATAAAATAGACTGAAAAATTTTAGAAATATTTTATTGAGAATAATTATCAGACTGTATGGAAGACCCCAAAAAGTGGTATCTCTACCAGTGCCATTACCTGCCGTCAATATATTTTAGAATTTACCATTAAATAATTAGGTTGAAATTTCCAAATAAATTTGTAGGTGTGTTTATTCAAAATTGCAAATAAATGAAGTATTATAAAATATGGATTTAAAAGAGAACCTTTCTACATTGTCATCCAACAAAACGTTATTATACAATAAATGCGAAATAATATATATTCAAAGGATTCAGTAAATCATAATTGATATGAAAAATAAAATAAGCATGAATATCTAAAGTTGAGAGATGTCGCTATTTCTATATGCATTCAATTTCAATGTAAAATAATCCAAAATAATACATTCCATAAAAGTTTCACTTTTAATTTTTATATTAATGGATCGATTGAAGGTAAGAATGAAGCTCGTTCCTATGATGCTCCATCACACATTTATTTACTGTTGAATTATTAAAATGTAATGTAACGAACAATGTAATATGAATGAACAATATAGAGTTGTGCGATATTTTTATCAGCTAAATATCATGTATATTTTAAAATTCTAACCTATTTGATTTTTATTAATTAAATTTGATTTTGATTTTCGGAGACAAAAGCCACTTTAACGTTTATTTACAATTTTTCAAAAATTCCTTCAGTACCGTAATTTTTTGTTGCAGAGGTTACAGAAGTGCATCGCCATAAATTGATATATTTGGTGGAAGTTACAAGCATCACACTTAGTCGACAGTGTGTTAACTCTTTATTTGTTGCGTTAACTATATGAATTGAATTCATATATACCAAAGCACCGCTCTACAATGCAAAGTCCAACACGCCTCAGAATTTATCACAACTATCGCTATCAACAAAATATAAATTTTTCGTTCAATTTGCAAAATATTCATTAGAATATAAGTCACAGATTTCGTAGTTATGTTGATGAAATTATAAACTTATAATTACAATTAAAAAAATATTATTAATAATCATTGAAAATAATTTCCATAAATGTTCAATTTCGTCAGATAGATTATAATTTTATTTTATATGTAACATATGCTTGTAATAATTACGCAAAAATTTAATGAAAATTATGTTCGCTTCTCATCTTAGAATTAGACTAAAGACTAAATGTATGTGCCATTACAAAATAATTTTTAAACAAAAATTAAAACACTATTATAATTGTTATATATAATATTTATATTTATTATATATATATATATATTATATATTGATTAAAAAACATAATTTATGAATAAATTAAATAAACATTTGTAAGAAACGGGTAAGAAAACAAAATATTATACAATAAAGTACAAGTAATATGATTAATTTCTGCACGATCGATCATAGATCATATTTAGCATTGCTCGTATATAGTATAAATATTGAATGTTCAAGTGGCCTTACTAAATAGCTTTTGTGTTCACAAACTAAATCTAAAGCAAATCCACCATGTGGAATTTCGAAACGTTTATAATTGCGCTGTGCCATCGGCAGGTAAAAATCTTTAAAACATTCTTTATTAGTATATTGATTTTTTGCTAATGAACAAAGCATATTTTTTATTAATTCGTTACTAAAAATATATTTACAAATACTAGTATTATTTTTGGAATTAATCTTTGACATTGCAAGATTTTTATTAACTATGATTATTTTATCTGGGCTGTTATCATGGAATGTATTCAACATAAATTCCGTATCATTTATTATCTTTGAATCTAATTCAGGTAAACTTTGAAATTCGTAACTTACAGAAATTTCGTCGCTAAACTTTTCATGAATATATAGCAAAGAAAAATCAGTCTTATATGATGTTGGGAATTTATTTGTGGAATAGTATATATTACGATTAATACTTAATACCTTATGAGCATTTGTTGTATCTTTAAGAGATTGTTGATAAACCCATCCTCCAATAATACTTAGTTGTTGAGCATTAAAATTTTGAATTATTCTAGTTTTTGTTAAAACTAGAACTGAACTAATAACAATACCGCTACCTATTATACCATCTCCAACCAAGATATATACATACCATCCATACCATGCATCTATAAACTTGTTATCAATATATATGATTGTGTCGTTATTGTTTTGCGTAAACGAAACTATTCCAAAATAATTACAATAGAATAAATAAGAAATTATTTTATTATGATAAAATATCAAATTTATAATAAATATCTGACAATTACCAGTAGTTGCAATGAACCAAATAAATAAAATATTTATAAAAAAAATTAATTTGAATGAATTTAACATATTTCACTTTATTTCTTAATTGTAACTTTTTACTTATATAAATTCCTTTTTCTTCTAATTCGAAAATTCTTTTATAGAATTTTGTTAGAAAATATTTTGCGATTTTATGATAATATTATATTTAATAAAATATTATTACTAAATTCGTGTAAGCAACGAATACGAAAGAACTATATGTAATTTTAATAATTAATTATAAAATATACAAAATATAAATTATCCAGGGCCTGTCCGCGTGTTAACAAATTGTATTCGTATTCGGCTAGTGTACGAAGAAAAAATATGCGGGCCATCATATTTGTAAACTATAATACTTGCCTTCATTTCGTCAAAGAAACTTTTAAAATTGTTTCACACACGCTCAAAAGATACGCTTCACATTAATTAGGAAATCGGTTATATATCTTTTAATTGAATTAATCATATTCTATCAAATATTATAAATTTATAGAAACTGTCAAAACAATTTAAAGTTCATTAAAATTATGACCCATAATTAAAATAAAAGTTGTATTAATAAAAATAGACTGAAACTTATCGTAAACTAATTTCTTATAAGACACCACTGCCAAACATATTTATATATACTGAGAATACCGGTATCTAACTAATTTATTTATTAATTTTATTTTAATTTAAATTGATTTATTTGTTTAGCAATATTACGTTACTGATGCATTGTTATGGAAATAATTTTTGTAAAATGTGATGACCATATTTAAAAATGACCATCCTTAAAAATAAAATAGATAAAAGCGATAGCGGTAGGTTCAAACAGTAACTGTTGGTAACGTTTTTTATATTTTTTTTTTTGTTCCTATCCCAAATACTGTTATAATAAGTATAAAAAAACTAACCGAATGCCTGTATACTAAATACGTTACCATTATGCATATTCTCGTATATTGTATATTAATATTTATATTATATGTATTCATTATGTATAGCATTTACCATGTGTATATTATTGTACTCGTATATATATTGCAATAGTCTATCTATATAAATGTGCGTAGATATATGATGAGCACCAACAAAAATACTGTATGAAATATAACGAGAAATTGTGAACAATATAAAAAAGATCACTTTACTTTGTGGAAAAATGTAATCCAGTGGAAAATGCATTTGTGATTTATTCGCTAATAAATTACAATTCATATATTTTAATATATATAGATATACTAAAAATAATATGTTATATATGCACTCCATGTATACAGGAGAATGTCTCAATAATGATATTTAATGGGAAAGCGACTTAAAAAAAATATCACTATATGGCAAAGTTATCACACACTGGAGAGGTTAAGCGTATTGTAAATATTTATTTTTTTTTATCTTTTTAAATGAATAACATCATACAATTTTCATTGAATTTTGAACGTTGATTTATATTGCGTCAAGTCCTTAGAAATATCTAGAAAATTTTGCAACTCAGGATATTATCTCATACATGATTACTTCACTACGATTTACCATCGAATTTTGATAATATTTTATATGTGTATATTATGTACAGTTTTGTATGAAGGTTCTGATACTCGTAACAACGGGTGTCTGCAGCAGACTATGTGAACCTACCTGGACAATTTGGCCACTACTCATAAAATATTGATTATATTTTATATGCGGTTGTGATTATCCGAATAGATTCTATATTGAACTAATGGGAAACCGAAGTACCGTTTTATGGACCAAATTCCAAGAAATTTTGAAATTTCACAAATTCTTATAAAATTTATTATCAAATTTTGTGTGTAGATTTATAGTGGCTTCATATGAACTCTAACTCTCCTATTGAACTTCTTATTAATAATTGATTGTTTCAAGTAATCCCTTTCACAATCTACATAACAGATTTGATTAAAATTGAATGAGAAATGGCGAAATTGTCAAGGACTCCAAAATCTGATCTTAAAAGTCTCTCTTCATGTTTGAGATTTTTATGAAATTTGTTAATATAATATCATTCTTAATCGGATTAATTAAGTTAAGTTAAGATTTAGTTAATCCACATCCCATATTACATAAAAAGTTGTATGATGTATGTCACGTTTAAACAAACATCCTGTATATATACATTTGTAATGTTATGTACGTTTATGGACGAGTATATATTTACATACATTATATATAAGTGTATTTATATATAATTATGCTTGGGATCAGAATTACTTATATACACCTACTTTATCTTTATATATATACAGAAAAATGTATGTGGAATGTAATAAAATAAGAATAATAAGTGTATGATGGTGGTGTTGTCTTTTTTGTATATATTTTCAAAGTTAATTTGATTTTAAAAATGTATAAAAGATGGGTTAAGCTTTTCCATACACATCATATTATTATATAATATATTTTTAAACTTATGCATGTATCCTCCTCGTACGACCGACGACGTACGTAAAGTAGTTTATTTTTAATGTTTATTTGATTTTTTATGAGACTCTGAACATAAAATTACATTCACACATACGGTACACATTCATACATAATATGGCACATATATATTATAATATAACATATAATGTAATGCAAGTGCATATAATATAGAAATGTACGAGTTTACAAAAAGACGCAATATTATTGTATTATTTACAATAAAATTTCTATTGTTATAATACTTATATTTATTTATATCCATATCCTTCTGCATATACCATATATTGTACATATAGACTATATAACAATGTAACGTTCATGGTTCGACGTATGCAGTAATGTTCGTATATAAGTAATTTTACTTATTTAGTATATATTTTCTTATGAAAATATCATTTAATATACGTATTTTTTAATACTATACATAAGTGCATAATAGATATATATATATAACAGGTCAATTGAAAAGTCCCCGGTCTGACACACAGATATCAGTGCTAGTATTAAATCCATATGATTTTTAGTTAGTACCAACCTTCAAACGATACGTGTCAAAATTTGACAGCAGTCCGACCATTAGTTTGTGAGATATTGCGTTGTGAGTGTAGCTACTTTTGTTATTTGAAAAAAGATGGAAAAAAAAGAATTTCGTGTGCCGATAAAATATTGCTGCTTTTTGAAGGGAAAAAATACAGTTGAAGCAAAATCTTGGCTTGATGAAGAGTTCCCGGGGTCTGCATCAGGAAAATCAACCATCATTGATTGGTATACCAAGTTTTTAATGTGGTGAAATGAGCACCGAAGACGGCGAACGCAGTGGACGCCCAAAAGAGGCTGTCACCGACGAAAACATCAAAAAAGTTCATAAAATAATTTTGAATGGCCGTAAAGTGAAGTTGATCGAGATAGCAGATATTGTGTAGATATCATCTGCACGTGTGTATCATATCATTCACGAATATTTGTACATGAGAAAGCTGTGTGCAAAATGGGTGCCGCGCTAGTTCACAATCGATCAAAAGCAACAACGTGTTAATGATTCTGAGCAGTGTTTGAAGCTGTTAAACCTGAATTTTTGCGTCGATATGTTACAATGGATGAAACATGGCTCCATCATTTCACTCCGGAGTCCAATCGACAGTCAGCTGAGTGAACTGCACACGATGAATGCCTATTTTGAAGCAAAAGACAAATCGTATTACAAAAATGGTATCGAAAAGTTGGAAGATCGCTATAATCGCTGTATCGCCCTCGAAGGCAACTATGTTGAATAATAAAATCAAATTTTGCCAAAAAAATGTATTTTACTATGGTAGACCGGAGACTTTTCAATTGGCCTGTTATATATAACAAAATATATGCATACTACGAGTATTATTATTATTATTATTTAAGTAGAAATGATGATATTTTTAAGTTCATATAAAAATTATATTTTTAGTTTATAAATATTTAATGATCGTATAAAAAAGATGGTTGAAACGACTTTATTTATATACAAATTTACTATTTACTTTTTAGTTACTCGTAAATATAAATATATTCCTGCCTGCCTATACACATATGCGTTGTATATATAGTCATAAAAATCCTTAAGGAATATACATTTATAATTAACATTTCTTTTTAAATAATAAAAATTAACCCAATTTTTTTTTGAAGTAAAACGAAATACAAATTTGGTTCAAATTTATAAATAATTAAATACTAAATATTTGTATAATTATATATAAAATGTATACTTTCTTATGTATTCGTTGTGGATTGACGCTCATGATAGTATGTAAAATGAACAAGTAACGTCAAGTAACAAGTTGGTCAAGTAAAAAGATGTTTTTCTTTTATTTTAGTACGTTCTAAATTTGAATGCCGATGTTTTGTAGCAATAATAAAATTGTTAAAATCTTTAATTTGTTAATCTTTTTTGTGATTTGGTGTAAAACAACTCGTATATTATAGTTCATTCAGTTGCTTTACGATTACAAACAATTATGGAATAGCTGTAACTGTATCAGAATTATCCCAATACCGTTTTTATACATAATTAATTAAATTGTCACTTTCTATTAAAATTACATCGTTGGAATTTGTCCCATATATGCATCAGCCATATATATAAATATCTATACTATTTCTTTGGCAAAGGTATAGTAGCGTCAGTACCATTCTGTTGAATATAATTTCCAATACTTGTATCGCTTTAGCTATGCAGTAGTTTCGTTAACATACACAAAATCAAACCGGACCATTGCTTTTTCTATTAATATTTAATATTTTGAATTTTTCCCTTAAATCAAAATTCTAATCTAAGATACCACGAAAATATATTTAATAAATTAAGTTATTAATATATCTCTACCATAAAATACTAGTGTCATAATAATTCCTTTATTTATTTATTATTGTGTAATTATCGAATTAAATTCAATTAGTGATTTTACAATTTGTGTTCATAATGTGTTTTCAAACGAATATATTATTAAATTTTTTAGTATATTGTTGGATATTATATGATCACTTCGATATTTATTAAAAGCTGTTGCTTATTTATTTGTGTCATGATGACTGTTGGACAATTTTAATGATGTGGTTATAATGGTCCGTTTCACTGTAGTATATCTACTAATTACACTTTTAATTGAATGTACAGACTGACCTTTGCACGATACACCAACACATATTATTCAGTGCAGTTTATCGATTAATGTTGAAAAAAATAATGCACAAAAATTATTTCAATTTATTTCTGAATTTAAAAAATTTGTATCGAATTTTGTTTTCATATTCATGAATTGGTTTATATATGAACCAAGTGCCAAATGAAATATTGAAAATCATAGGGTAAATTTCCAACATTTCCAAAATATACTGCTTATGGATGTTTCAAAAGTTCCATTAGAAAAAATTCTTATAATGTCATTATTTTTATCGTTAATTTCATGAGTCAATGATATCTGTTATGGTTTCAAAGAGATATTCGTCTTAATAGAAATTCACGTATAAAATAAAAAAAAAGCATTTACAATACATTTTAAATGGGTGCGATCACACAGAATCTAAAAACCAAATATTTCAAGTATCGCAAATCTGTCACCAGGCCTGTAACGCCGCCGGTATACTTTCAAATTTAATTAAAAACAAAAATTTTTGTCCAAGTCAAATTAAATATTTACATATAAATTCTTGTATTATCATCAAACTTTTGTTATAATAATTTATTAATATAAATTTTTTTATAAAACTTGTTGAATTTCTTCAATTTGAAAATATAAGATATTTGGAATTGTATTATATTTTATAATATATTAAAATTTATAAAATACATACAGTCAAAGAAAAAAAAAACGAAAAAAGTTTCACTTTTAATTTCTTAATTAATTAAATCATAATTTTATGTTAAAAGTTTATTTTATTTAGAAAAAAAATTTTCTTAAATGGAAAAATTTTTCTGCTAAATTATATTATTCACATTTTTTTCCTATATATTAATAATATTATTCTTATCCTCTATATACCTTTTACACTGTTTTTTTATAATTAAATATATATAAAAAGAAACTTTTTTGAGAAGCAATCAAACTTAAAAAAAGATTTAGCAACTGGAATGGCAAAGGTATTTGTTTGGAGTGTATACAACTTAATAAATTCTAAAGGCATTCATATTGCATTTAATTGTTAGTGATTGTGAATGGCGTACAGTGTTTTGTACAGCTCATGGTATTTAATCTGGAGGTTGTATTTGTACAATTTTGGTATTAACATGTGTAAAAATATTCAGTACACACAACGCTGTAGACAATTCACCCATAAGAATAATGTAATTATTAAAACATATATTAAAACATAATTGCAGCTTCTGTGGGGAATTGTTATATACTCACATACAAGGTAATTTACCAACTTGACTGCAGATTTATATGTAAATGCCAGTGTGGCTCTAATGTAAGAGGTGTATTGCTAAGCTTGCGCCTGAGTAATCAACCCAAATAGTACACTCATGGCTATCATCACACTCTTACTTACCCAACTTATCTGCAATAATATAAATAAAAATACAACCTTCTCGAAAACAATTTATTCTTTTAATATATATTTCACTAAAATTGTATATTTTACTAATTTATTCACAATACATTATCTTTTCCAATTAAAGTAAAAAATAATAAGTGGTGGTTTATATATTTATAGTGAAAATGACATTCTTAATATGACACATATATATTTTGAGGGTGACTATATACTACCATAAATTCGTATATCAAATTTATGAATTATAAAGTATGGGATGTAAATGAGAAAATATATATATATATGTTTGTAATACATCTCAAGATACACACTCGTAATAAATAAAGTAAATTTTAATTTTATTCAAGTGCTATAAATAAGTTAAAGAAAACGCGTCCCAACAATATATAGAGAAAATCCAATTAAATTTAAAAACACAAAAAAAAAACTTTTTGACACAAAAAAAAAAGAAATAATAAATAAAGGTTTTTGTTATTATGTTTTTAAATATTGCCCTTGGTCATGGTTAATTTACCATTTTTTCTTTTATAATTTTTTACAATAACAATAAAAACAACGGAAAACACCAAACAAACCAAAATCCTTTTAATATTTTTATGCACAAAAAAATTTAAAAATAAATAAATAATTTTCTAAGAGTCCGCTTATTTAACAATGAAATCATTAATAATAGCGAGTTTTAAAGTTTTTTTTGTGTTTTCCTGTTTTCCTGTTTTTTTTTACTGTACTGATGCGGTAAAAATTATAAAAATAATTATTAAATTTCTTATTTTTTATATTATTTAATAACATAATTTTAATATTTAACAAAAAAATCAGATTTTATGTAATTTTTTTTGGAAAATTTTACATTTTTATACTGTTTCCGTATCTAATTATTATAGCGCATCGTGTTTACGTTAATAAAGGTTACAATTAGAGCGTAAAATTGTTTTTCTATAGGTATAAAGGTCTCAAAGGTGTGGTCGCACAGACACATACAATTCTATATTTTATTATAATAAGGTCACTGTACATACTACTCGTCCTTCTTTTCCATTTACATTTATAGAATTTTTTAAATTGTCTTATACTATAGCAAAGTTTTAAAATTGAAGGATATGCCTCCCATATGCGTACACAGATGCATACCTAACAGTTTGCCCATATAATTGTTTTATGATGAGCTTTCAAATAAATCTACTTTCTATTTTTAAGTCTCCGGTTACACTTATATAGATAAAATACAAATTAATTCACACTTTAGCCTCTAATCCAATATATAATATAAACACGATATGTTAACATCTTTTTGCATTAGCTAGATAATTTTGCGACGGATGGTCAAACCCACAACCGCATACATGATTTTTAGAGTTTTGTGAATTATGTTTTGTAAAATTAATTTCATCCTTCGACCTTTTAATAAACAATATATTATTATTATTTACTCACAAAATCCATCACATTTCCATTCATTAAGGCACTTCCCAATAGAATACCGTACTGAAATTGATGTGAATTAAAAATGTGAAACGCCACCTTAGTTCAACTTCACCATAGGCGTATCGTCACTGAAAATAGAACCAACAAGGACAATAATGAACGCGACAGGTGTTACAATTCCAAAATACATGTTTTGTACTATATTGTTTTTATGCTATATTATATAAGACACGAAATTTGCTAATCTGACAATATAAAAAATAATTTATAATATGTTGACAACTAGCGCAAAATAACAGGTAAATTTGATAATTCATCAAAGATATTGACGCTATTTTACCACACAACTTAGCTATCAATTCACATTCATTCACACACACAATAACTATCACGGGAAATGGCAAATCGAAAAGGTATTGTGTTCCACTGAAACAGTGTAATGTCACACAAATATTTTGTAATTCATAGAAAATAATTTGAAATTTGCTTAGGATGTAACGTCACTTCTACCATATATACCTAATTTTGCAACATATCGTACTACCACATATTTATTTCGAAATTTTATAAACACTTTTGAATAGTAAGAATTTCAATAATGGAGTTAATGTTAATAAAACACACTTGGTTCAGTTTTTCTCACTGATAAGGATCAGAACTTCTCTATGAACAATAAATATATGTATAGGAACAGTTTTTTTTTTATCAATTCATTCTAAACTCATAGACTTATTATTAATTTCCTTAAATTTGGTCATGATCATTCAAATTCCTTTCAAACATAAATGATGTATTATTCAATGTTATAAAATGTTACACAATCTTTTAGTGTATTAACATAGTTTACTACTACAAAAATACTAAAATATACTGTACTAAATATTATTAAACATGAGTGAATACGATGATATAAATACTAGAAAAGAAAAATCTAATTAATAATATAATAAATGTGAAAGATTAACTAAAAGTAATTAATTTATTTATACACTAACAATAAGCAATCTCAATTAATTAGTTATTATTACTAGTAATATGGTATTACGAATTAGTATATAATTTACATAAATATAGAGTAATTAATAAAACTAAAATAAAAAAACTCAAAATAAAATACAAATTCATCACAACAATCTAAACTAAATGATGTTCTAAATCAAAACAAACATTATGACGTAATTTTTTAGTAGTACGTATTTGCGTAGTACAAATCTGTGTACAAATTCTGTTATTATTTTGTGAATCAAACACAGGCGGAAGTTTCCAAAATTTATAAATATATTTACGCACAGTATCAGACAAAAAAGAATTTATTTCATTATAATATAGAAAATTTTCTTATTATATTATTATTTTTTTTTACAAGGCGAAAATTTTGTTTCGAATTTGTAGTTTATACTTTTTTTTTTACTGTGTTTGTAACTTTGTTGGGAGCAACAAAAAAAAATTTCCCATTGTCATGTGTTTTTCAATTAAATGTTTCAATTGTTATTGATATTTCAGAAAATAAAATCCAATTTCTTTGGCCCGATAGTGTACTGCTTATAATATAAATAAAATTCTAAATGATTATGCAAATTTATTGTTTTTAAATGAATTATGTATTATATACTTTCAATTTATTGATGAATAATTAATTAAACACTCGTACATAATTTTTCTTTTAATTTTTTTTTCATTTAGATTATGTAAATATTTGCGTATAATTAATTGTTTTAGTATGTGTTCTAAATGAAAAAAAAAAAGTATATAATTAAATAATCGATAATGTTATTTAAAAATGTATTTATGTAAGTAATGTGGTAAAATTATACTTTATTCAAAAAAGCAGCATAGAAATTAAAGTTTTTCTAACTTTATTACTTTTCAAATAATAATATATGACGTCTGCTGTTTATTATTTGATAGGACTAACCAAATTTTGTAGAATTAAGAATACCGCTGGCCGCGCGACTTATATTTTAAAAATGTACATAGTAAAATTGACCAACTTTAAATTATAATATAATTGCGTTTGTATAATGAATAATCCCTAATTATAATAAGTCATTGCATTTCAAAACTTTTTGAAAATCATTGCAAATTATATTATATAAAAAGCAATTAGTATTAACAGAAAAGTTACTATTTATGAAAATGAAGAAACTTATTGCTACTAAAATATTCATTTATTCCAACAGCTTACCATTATTTCTTTGTTTTAATAAATAAATAATAAATTAAATTATTCATTAATAGAATAAATCTCAAACAAACAAAATTGACTGTTGATCGGTTTTTTTCCTTCCACTCAACGGAATTCCATTTTCTTTGCATTCCAAATCGATTAAACATTTTGGCGATCATCATTAGAAATTCTTTGAAAAAAAATACTATATTTGTGTTGTGAGATCATGTGACTGCGTGCAACCATTCTAATAATTTAATATTATTGCTACCAAAAAAATTTCGTAAGTATATGTTTTGGGTCGTTATTTTGTTGGAAAATATATACTTCTCAAAGACATTTGGTTTAGCATTGTTGTTCGGCGGACAGACGGTGTATGTCGCACACGAGTGTATGACTATTTTATTTTTATTAAATTATATCCAAAAATATTCAGTAAAAAATAACAATTGTTTGTCTTTTAATTCTATAATAAATAATAAAATTAAAAATTAAATACAAACATCGAATCGGATCGATCTAACAGAAAAATTATGACATTTGTAATTAAGGAATATTTTGCAATCTTGTAATGAAACATATTATTTTTGCTAACGTAATGTAAGTGGATTAATATTTATATAATGAGTAGTAATTTTACCGCACAATGGTTCTCTGTGATCTTATTTTGTTTTTCTCTTCACTAAATGGTTAGATTTCAGAATAGCGGATCAATCACTTTATGGCTGACCCACTGAATAGATTGCTTACAGCTTAAACATTGACAAAATTCTACCACAATTTTACCATATTTAGAAAAGATTGTATTCACTTTCAAGTTCGATATTTGGGAATGCGATATTTATTGAATGAAAGCAGTAAGCTCAACGGAAAATCGTATCAAAATAAGTCTTTTCTTTTATCCTATATACAACAACGAAATAGAACTTGGAATAAATCTGTTGTTGCAGTGCAGAATCAATTACTAAGGCTTGCTTGCATTCTATAAAGGTGCTATTGTATGTTTTAGTGTTATAGCCGGGAAATAATTTACTATATGCCATGTGGTGAAATAATAGCAGAGCAGACAAGTACTCATTAGATTGCTGTAAAAGCAAGAAAATACATCCAATTTTAGCCCTACCATAGAGGTGTGCTCCTTCACCATGATAATTTTAGATCACTGCACGTGAAACAAAGACGCTACTATAATTACTGAATGAGCTGAAATGGAAAATTGTTTACCATACTCTCCAGATCTTGCTCCTTCTTCAATTCCGATCTCTGCAGAATATAAATTGAATGGTAACAAAATCGTATATCTGTGGAGGACGTCGAAAACCACTTACTTTCTTGCATGATAAACGTTGTGCATCTATCAATATATGGAATCAAAATATAGAAGAATATGTAATAGATAAGGATTAAAATTATTTAAATTTTAACAGTCTTTATTAAAAATATAACCTATAGGTTTTTGTTTTCGAATCGCACACGAGGTTATGCAATCATCCAATATTTGTTATTATTTATTTAATTTACCTTATGTTTGTAAGTAAATAAATATACAAATTATGTATTATTTTTTAATTTTTAATTAACTTAATTCAATGGAATGGCCCATCTAAATAATTTATATTATGTTTGCATCTACCGCACACTCTCCGTATATAGATATTTTATTATATGAGCATATATAGGTTGTGACATGTTACGTTAATTGTGTAACAAGTACCATAATCCAAATTACATCACATAGTTAATATTTGGTAAATAAAAAGTAACAATAAATATTAATTGAAATATAATTGGATACATTTATTAGAGTATTATATTTTTTCCGTATTATATATGCGATTGTTTCAATCAACGTATTTAATTTAACACGTATTCCATTTATTTATTTTTATTGGTCTATCTCAATGTTGGTTTTTATATACACACCTAAATTATATGTTCTTACATATATATATTTTTTTTTTAATACATATTATTACTACTTTATATTTATTGTACACCATAAACATTAAATTACTACTGTTTGTTAACAGACATGGGATATATAATAATATGGAAAATACATCTCTATTCCATTCATATGTATTTATTTATTCAAATGTAAACATTAAGTTAATTTTATTTGTTTTCCTTATTTTCTGTTTTACGACAATTCAAACATATTTTATATTATAGTATTAAATAAATGTATTCTAACAAATATTCTATTTTCAAATATGTTTGTAGACAATTTTGTGTTGTAGAATAAAAATAATTAATTGATATTGCAAGACACATTCTCGATGTGCAGCCGAAATAGCTAGGAAGTAAGAATTTTTTTTAGTAAAATATTAAAATTCATTCATTCTCGATAATTATTATTTGAATTGTTCTTTAACAAAATATTATATACCTAAAAATTATATTAAACAATCTCTATTTTTAAGTATCACTCTGTTTTTGCTATTAGAAATTTTATAGCTAATCTACTATATAATGTAGAATGTTCCTTCACATAGAAATAAAAATAGAATTATATACATTTATGTATTTCAAAATATTTCATATGCAATAACTTATGCGTCAACAAGATATTCTGTAATTAATTCTCTTAAGCAATTTCAATTTAATAATTGTAAATAAAAATAAAAACTTCTTTTTCCAACTAGTACATTATCAATATTATAGCTTTGTATCTGTATAGCAATAAAATAACGCTGTTTGTTAAATAAATTTATATAAATAAGTTGTAATTAAAATATGTGTTCAATTAAAATGTGTGTCGTCTATACATATTCCAAATTAAATTAAATATCATTACTAAAAAGTGTAGTCTTGTAAACATTTTCATCTTTGTATATATACTTAATTAATAATATAATATTTATCTTTTGATTCATTTACATACTCTGGCTCAAAAACGAAAATATATTATTTAAAGTGTTCATTTTTATATAAAATAAAATAAATAGACTAACCATGCGTTAATCCGAGCGCCAGCTAATCCGCTCGAAAATATATATATAAATAATATTGTCACACTGAAATTTTCATAATTTTCTTATTTTAAACGATAAAATCATCGCCTTAACATCTTGGAAGTTTTGGGATTGCAAGTGGATCAAATAAGTACCTTATTTTTTAATAATTTTAAATAAATAGACTAACCATTTAAAAAATAAAATCATAGGCTTAATATGTTGGAAGTTCTGGAATTGTAAGTGGATCAAAGTAACCCATTTTTAATAATTATAAAATCAATTGCATTGACAATAATTTATGATATTTTTAGAAATATGCCATAATTAAACTCGGCGCTTATCTGCAAAATTATTTTGTTTCAGTACATTTAAATAGATTTCTGCGAGAATGGAACAAGAAGAGTGCTTGACAAAAGATTTCTGCAGTTTGTAAATTGGTTATTTCTCAATCGATTTTAATGAAATTTTGTGGTATTATATGAATTTTTCGTAGGGAAATTTTGGGAAAAACCTTGAACTGTTTTTTCTGAGCAATATTTTAGAATACAAAAAATCAGATATACAATACATTACTGTTAGGATTTGCTTTAGTTAGACTCTTTGGATTTCTCGAAATTCAAGAATTCTTATTTATTTAAAATTTTCTTTCTCGAGAAATAAGAAATATTGGTATCGACTTGTGGTTGCCGTTATCAACTGTAAGTGTAACTTTCAGTATCAATTTCAGTTCCAACATTTTCATATATAGTTTATTTTATCATAATTTTGTAGTTTTATCGATTTCTTGTTTTAAATATATATCGAAAATTTTTTCTTCTTCATCTGATTTGATTTTGCTGATTTTTAATTTCTCGATTAATTCAAGAAATGACAAACTTGCGAAATAAAAATTAATTTCTTAAGAAATCTTTACTATGAATACGCACACACAATTTATAAGTGTTCTGCATAAGATCCCACCATGAACATACACACAAAATTTGTTAAAAATAGATTAAGAAATACCCACCATTAAATCCCAGGATAATTTTGTTAACTACTACTTTGGTTTAGGTTAATTTTTCGCAAAAAGCTCCGTAATACAACTACTCATACAATTGTCATTTTAAAGATATATGCGCCAAGTTTCTATGGTATACCTCAAAAAATAACATAAGTTTGTGGAATTTATTTTAAAATTATTTAATAATTGCACACTTACAATCTCCGAACTTCCAAGATATTAAGGTGATCCGTTTTTTTTTCTTTATTAAGTAGTCACCTTTTACATACTTTTTAATGTCATATGAATCTAAAACTTTTAAAATAAGAATGCATACAATATATTTGGAAGAGTAGCGTTCGGATTAATGCACGGGTCGGTGTATATATTTGTCATTTTTTGTATCCTATTTAATGTTCCCTGTGTTTTTTTTTTTTACTTATATTTATTTATATTTTTCTTTTAATTTTCCATTTATTTTTCTATCGTATATTATTTATTTAACTGTGTATTATATTTATCTTATTAATTTCGATTGACAGTTTGCTACGAGTAAATATATATGAAATTGTATATTATATGAAAATGTCGATGTGAACTATTTAGAAATGTTGTTGTGTGTTTGTGTTATAGAAAATAAAAAGTAATAATAAAATTCAGAGAATTTTTCAAAAATAAAATAACAACATTATTTTTCAGTTCTAAAACAAACTGTTGTACAAATTGTTAAGTGCTTTTTATGGATAAAATTGATGTGGTCAACTATTTTTTATTTGTTTGTTTGTTTGTTTGTTTGCTTTTTTTTCTGTTCTGTTCTTAACCAAAGGTTTTTTTATGTATATTTATTAATATTATATAAAATGCATTACGACTTACGCTATACACTCTGTGTTTATATGGTCTCTTGTGGGGTCTATGTAGTAAAAATTCACATTATAACTATTTGGTATGTGCTTGTTTTCATATATATACTGAATAGAGATCTATTATATAGATAGACTGACTTGTATAGAGATACAATTTGATGTATTGTAATCGTTATACATATATATGTTTTTTTTTTATCGTTTTGGCAATTAAAGTTTATATTTCTTATACAAATATACACTTACACAAAATACATATATAAAAAATAAATAAACTGAAATAAGATGAGAAAATATGTACATAAATATATATATATATAAATAAGAAAATGGACTTGTGAATCGTATTTTATACAATTTTATTTTATATACACTGATCGAAATTTTATTGCATACAAAAATTGTGGATTACACTCCATGGATTTGTTTTGTTATGACCTCCACAACTGCCCGTAATGTTCCATCGAACCATCCGCAATCTGTAACAGATTGAAAATTGATTATAATTTGCCAGTTTTGTATAAAAGAATGAAAATCCTCAAAAGTAGATTTTCCGGAAGATTTAGTAAATGAACATTTAAATTTTTTACATAATATATTTCTACTTTCAAATCAGCCACCAGAGCAATATAATGAAATTGTAATATGAAAATATTTTTTCACGCTTTGCTGCACTATTGTTCATTATTAAAATGTTGATGTTGCCTATACATTTTTATATGATTCATAATGGTATTGTGTTGCATACATTGTTTATTTTGTTTGAGTATCGTCCATCACCATATTTATTTGCCAAAGATATCCGTTTTTTTATTCCAACAAAATCAGTAACCCAGTATTAAAATAAATACCGAAATATTTCACATGTAAATTTCGCGGCTAGTTGAACCGGCGGTATTTTACGATTGATTAGCATGAATGCTTACCAATGAGTCAATGGAGCGTGTTGATTATATATAGTATCCGCCGTATGTATAAATTAATATTTTGAAATTTGCAAAAAATTTATTCTAATTATTATTAATATAAAAAATGTTTATAAATGAATTTCTATTAGTGTGCATTTTAACATATACAATTATATATATTTGTAATGTAAATATATATATGGTACTTAGTCTATAACTAAATAAAACTTATCAACAACATCATCATATATAACTACATTTAGTTATTTAGTATTTTATATATTTTATAATAGAATATATATAAATATTGTATAACATAATTTTTCAATTCAGGGTTAAAACTTGAGTTATTTATGTAAAGAAACGAGTATATATGTACTCGTATATAAAATATAAATACATATGTACCCAATTTATGTACTTTGTGTATTATTATATATGCGAAAATGTAACCTAGATAATTTTACTGTAGACATTCTTTTTTCCTTTATTTTCACCATAAATCATTATGAAAAATTGTTTTGATCCGTTTTAGAGAAATATTATTTTATTTTCATATATATATACATTTTTTTTTTTAATATATATATATTCAAACAATACAAAATATAATGAAAATGTATTCTCGTATATGTATGCGAAAAATAAAAAAATCTATTATGTATTTATTTTTTTTTTTTTACAAAAATTAAGAACAATAATGGTGTGTGTTTTACATGTACGCAGATGACTACAAAACCAAACGTACTAATAAATTGAATTCTTAGTTAGCAAAATGCACCGGTTATATAGTATAATATCCTCTTTGAAATTTATAAAAAATTATAATACATTAATACATCTATCAGTGGCAAACGGTCGACGGCAATCAGAGTAACCACTGATGCCCAAACAGTTTTCTAATTAATATTTGCTGCAATTCATTAATAAACATATCAATTGTTTTGTTTTATATAGAGACAAAAATCAAAAAAATTATTTTTCCTAATGACAACGATGACAATTTTTATAATTATAGTATGATGATATTTAATACAACATATTGTATAGTATCCACTATTGAAATTTAAATACTTCGTGTGTTTTTATGAAATTAATTTATTTTTTTCTTTTAATAATATGAAAATTGCAGTTTTCGATATGAATTTTAAAAATTTGCAATGTTGGGAAGAAATTTGTTGCTAATTATCAAAAAAAAAAGATGAAAATATAACAATACACAGAAGTGAACTTTCGATTTTAACAGAAATATACTTACATGTGACAGCCGGAATACTTAAGAACACATCGCCAAAATAGAAATTGAACAAGAAACCTCAGAACATCTACTTCAAAAATTATGCGGGCGCATTTATCTGCAAAAGAAGCGAACCAAGGATATGCCTGCCTGAGTGAAGTGTCATATATCATGAAATACATTTAAGATGCTTATCTGTAGTATATATATTATAAAGATGACAGTTACCATGACAACGAGTAAAGTGGTTGGTGGATAAAATAAATCTTTTAGATCTCAGTATTTTAAAATAGCACGAATCAAAATTTTTTTGATCACTTAATACCCTAGTAACACTGTCGTGAGTTTGTCCGTAAAATTTCCGCATTATATGTAGTAGTCCGTATACTTTCAATCCGAGGAAATATCTATGGATTTCTTATACGGATGTCCACTGGAATTTTATATGATGAGTGTAAGACTGTCCATGAATTTTTATAAAAAAAGTCATTTGATTATCCACGTATATTTCCAAGGATAATTTCTACAGACTGGCCTTAGAAGTATTTCTCGTTGCTATTATTCCACAGAATATCCGCATCGAATTTATATTTTTTGTGAGCAGATCCACGAATTTTGACAAAAATAGATCCATGTATTTTGGCAATAGTTAATACCCGTGAATTGTCTGTATTAGCAGAATAAATTTTCTTACGACGTTGATACCAAATCACGGTTTGATTCAGTTTTTTACAGATAGACCAGAAGTTCTATGAGCGCAGAATGAAGATGCTGAACGATGGCAAAAATTCATCGATTGTACATTTTTCCATGAAAAGTTTTACAAAATTCCTCGGAAATATATCGATTTGAGTTGTTGGTTGTTTTAAAAATTATGGAAATAAATTAAAAAGAGTGAGGATTATATCTATAGATAAGCGAAATATATAAAATTTGAACCACTATGTCTTGGATAATTTGTGAAATAAATAATGAATACAATACCGTGTTGAACATATTACCCAGACAATCCAAGGATTCCCATGGACCTAAATAAAATATTACTATTATATTATGTGGAAAATCTATGGACATTCTTTTTTGATTTGGATTTTTTCCACGGAAATTTTCCTCATTTTTCAAAGTACGGACAAATTGTTACATAAAAAAAATAATAGAATTATGAAAACATCTATTTTTTTATTAATTGCAGTACAATTTTAATGAATTACTATATACTCCCGTATGCGAAGAAATTTACCAACTATCGACTGTAATGAATATTTAGTATAGATGCCGTATATAAGCTCCATGTGGCGTAAATAATATGACTCGATATGCTATGCTATCGTATATGTGATTGGGTTGTATTTATGCTTTGCATTTAATTTAATCTTGCTCTCCTTATCCCGGATACAAATATATACACACCCGTTCGCCACTGGTATCATCTATTTTATACATTTGGGTTAAAGAAAAATAATAATAAAAAAATTATGTTATCTATTTTATTATTATACACGTACTTTTAATCCTGTATGATTCAAACCGATACACGTACATTTTTTTTGTTTTGTGTGTTATATTTATTATATGAGATATATGCTCATTGACCATCGGATTATAGATTAAAATATATAAAATTTAAAACAAAAAGTCGTAATAATATGGTATTTAAAATAAATATCAGAAATAATAGTTGAATATGAAAAATAATATTTATTCATAATAAAAATAACATTTTATTTATTTATTATTGAATTTAAAAAGTTACACTTATTTTCATAAAGAATTCATTTGATTTTGTTCAATTTTTAAAACTATAAATGTATATTAATGGTAAATTAAATTATAGTTCAGCTACAAGTACCTACCCCTTAGGATCGCATTGACAATGTAAAATTAATTGATTATAATTTCACCAAATTGTTTCATAGATGTACTGAACTGTATTAAAATATAGGAACTAACTATATCTAATCTAAGTAAACGTAACAGTTAATTTAATTATAGTTTCATTTCATAAAAAACTGATTGAAAACCATAACCTTTTTGCGTGTTAATGCACTTAATTATTTATAGTTTATATATACCGATAAATCTTATATACAAAAGAGGATAGGTATATATAATATACCCAATTTGCATATATAACTATATTGTATTATATAGAATTTATAAATAATAGTTATCTTTTCAAGAAGTTGTATATTATAACATAAGAGATTATCTACAAATAATATATTGTATATATATAAATTTATGTTATATAAAATATAATTTTATCAAAAACTAAACAAATTTAATTTTAGATATATATGTGTAAAAAGGATAAATTTATTATTCAATTTCCCCCCCCGCATACTGACGTTAATATATGCATTATATATATATATATGGTATGTGTTGATTATATATACAAAACTATTATATAATTATATGATCCTTGATAAAAAACATGGATGGGTGGATATACAAATGTATTTATTTCATATAGTTTCACATGGATGGACAAACTTTAAAATTATCCACAAATCTTTTAAATGATATAAATTAGCTTTAGTTTGTATAAAATACATAGATATACATTTATACACTATAAACATTGCTGGGAATAATCCTAAGCAAACAAATAAATAAATAAATAAACAAACAAACAAACAGGAACATGAACATCTAATATATAAACTATATCATAAATAAAATACACGTATGTATTGTAAGATGCAAAACTGATACGCTGCTGTAAATGTATATACGTTCTATCTTTATATGTAAATATAGACTCCTTTTATTATAGTTGCTATGTTATTGAATATATATAAACTTTTACAATATAAGATGTAATAAATATAGTTTATATTCTTAAACAATGATGGGATAACAATATTTTATTCGATAACTATTGAAAATGGAATATAATTTACATGATTATTTTTAGTGTATATGTACAAAATATATACTTAATTATCCATATACATATAATTCAATATGGTGTGTGTGTGTGTGTGTACTTTATATATATCCTGTTAATTATATCCCATTGTAAACATATATCCTTATATAGACTACTATAAATAAGATAGGTATAAGCAGTTACATATATATATTGTATATAGTTTATTATATATACAGGCGTCCCATGCGGTCTTTGAATTATGTGGTTTTGGTTTCCAGTGATTATGAATATGTGTCATTCCGTTAAGATGACCATATCTATACAATCAAAAAGGATGGACAATACAATAGACTTATATAAAAAAAAGGCTGCTAGTATGATAGTAGTACAATACTACTATATAGAAACTACACGTTATGTAAGGAAATAAGGGACAACGAACAACGCTTTTGGTGGCATTCAGTAAGGAATGAAAAATGAGTGATCGTGATGTCTGCTATTTCCGCCAAACTTTAAAACTTACCACTAAATGATTAATTTTCCAATTAAAAAAAAAAACGGATAAATGGCTTTGGAGGAATCTTATTGGAAATATTTAGATACCATATATAGGAGCACCCAGACGGAGTGGGTGTAACACTTTCTACTTTCGCTAAACTTTAGAATTTATTTTTAAATGCTAATATGTAAATAAATAAAATAAATATCAAAAATATCGAATAAAATGGTTTTTATAATAATTCTATGTATTGGGAATATTCAGATCCCATGGGAGGAAATACTGTTTCGAGATGTGCACCACTGAAGTTTAAATCCAAAATTTCATAACGATTGCTTAACTCCTTCAACAAAATGTTTGGGAACAACAAATGGTACACTGATTGTCAAACAACACTCAGTGGCACAATGGATAGCTTTCATGATAAACAATCGTAAAATATAGGGCTCAATTCCCAAAATACACATACGATATTTTTCGGTATTTATATGTAATACTGGGTTTCTATTTGTTATCGTTATGGGATAAACAAAACGGCTATCTTTGCAAAATATAATGTTCGCTAACTCAATGATTAACAATATTTGCACACATCATTATGCGGTTTATTCACTTATGTATAAAAATAATGTAATTAAGAAAATATCTTCACCTTTGATAATTGCATTAGGTAAATTGTTATATACTTCTTTGTGGAGTACCGATTTGCCAGTACATAATATTTGGTAGAAACCATTAGCTGCACTTTTGGAGGTAACATTACTTTCTTGATGATGATGATTTTAAATAAATATGGGAATATTAAATTTTTCATTCAATTAGACTAAAGTAATTAATTGATGAGTTAATTTTCGAATAGTTTAGTTTCAAAAAAGTAAGCAGAGATGTTTCGTATAAATAATTTGTTTAGGAACGTCATGAAAATTGTTTCTCTATATATTCCCATTATCTCAACCTACATATTACTATAATACGAAATTTGTATTTAAAATTAAATGAAAAATAACCAAATTTTCGATAAATCCTTGGGATATATGTATCATGTAATTTAATTCTATCCTGGGCAATGTTCATATTAATTTATTATATTACACATCTGTATACAAAGTTTTTGCTAATTAGAATTCTATACCTATCTATTCCTGTGTAATTGTTAATATTATCAAATCGCAAAGCTATAATATGCAAATCTGTATTAATGTATGTGTACTATTATATGTATATGTGTATTATAAAGAGTTCTAACTTAATTTACTGTACGAGTATTTTAAAAGTCTATTGTTAGTGAGATATTTCTCAAAAATCTTATTAGAAAATATAACCTACAGGCTTCAAATGTCGCTTTTTTATTATTATTCTGTCGCATCTGATTCGAAAGATATTTAAAAATATATGTAAAATAATACGTATAAATATTCCCTTGAAATATACGATCTTGGTTTTACATACAATTACCGCAAATCTCATGGGATGATACATGTTGTATACTTGTACAATTATATATAGTGTTGAACTGAACTTAAAATTAAAAGACAATAAAAAAGTTCAATCGACAAAACAATGCAATACGCTTTTACATGCACATATGCTGAGGAATAAAAGGCAATAATAATATTATAAGTAATGAAATTTTCTTTTAAATACAAACAATTTGTTTTAATTATATTTAACAAGTATTTTCGATTAAATATATGTGTTTTATATAATATTATCTAAACTGAATATGGTATATAAAACACGTAGTTACTGGCTGGTTCTATATACCTATAATATATGTATTCTGGATTTATATTAAAAAAGTTATTTGCTTATGTTTTCGTATACTGTAAAAGGAAATCTGCATACATAAATTATATATAGTCTTACTTTACGTGTTATTGTATACAGAAAGAAATAAACTTTAATTTAAATTTTATGGATAAGTAATACTGGTAAAACCAACCGAAGACTATAAACATATACATACAAATAAAAACTTAATATATATATATACTTAAATCTGTGTACATAAATATTTGTATGGATAACGTAAATTTAGTTATAGACAAAATTCCTGTTTTTTTATATAGTAATACGGAAAATTCGTTGAAAATTATTATCATAACCAATTGCATATCCTATATAAGCGACGTAACATAATTATTATATTAAATGGATTATGGTATGTACAGTACAGTAGAAGTGCGATAACGTGCATAAGCGGCCGTTAATACGGAAACAACATTCAATATTAAAAAAATTAATAATGTAATGTCCAGTATTTTAATCAAATTTAGAATTATTGCGAAAGAGAAATAAAGATGGTTTGATTGATTACTACTTACTGATGTTTTATGATTCAAAGGACCTTTTATAAGGACAATTTTTTTATGATAGTGCTACAGTTCATGACAAAGCAAATAGGAAATTTCAAGAATCTTATAAGAATAATTTTCATATAATATTTTATAGTGTGATGGTGCAGCTAGTGTGAAAAAGAATTAAAAGGAGAATTCAGTAGCACCATATTTTAATTATAGCATAGCCAGAAGATTATCCAATTTTTTGAATTAAATTTATTAATTTAAATTAGAAAATGCTTTCCCTAATACCTTGCCACTACATCAAAACAGAAATTTAGTTAATTTTAAAATAATTACATAGAAATCGATTAATATTTTTAACTGAGCAATTTTTAAAATAACATATTAAAAAATTTCAATATTTTTTTAACAGAAATTATTATGAAGATCGTGCAGAAGGACTAGATGCTTGAGAATATGCTGATGGTACAGAATGCTTAACAAACTATTACATTTTAATATATTGAAGGTAAAATACAACCCATTGGATTCCGGGAGCACTATATGAATTAAGAAAATTCTTCATTACATATTAATTCAAATTTAAAATATATTGTATTTTTTAATTTAATAATATTTTATCTATACAGTATGCGTGTGTTGAACTCTATTCGGAGACTCCCTAGCAACAATTTGTCCGTACATTGAAAAATGAGGTAAATTTCCGTGGAAAAAATCCACATATTTTCCATGGAAAAGATATATTGGAATTTATCCAATGAATGTCTATAGATTTTTTCCACTTTATATAATAGTATTTTATTTAGGTCAATTGAATTTTTTGGATTGTCAGCGTATAATATGTCCAACATGTATCCGCGCGACATTGTATTCATAATTTATTTCACCAATTTTCCAAGACAGGTGGGTCAAAGTTTTGTATATTTCGCTAATAATATAATAATAATCCTCACTCTTTTTAATTTATTTTCATAATTTTTAAAACAACCAGCAACTCAAATAGATATATTTCAGAGGAATTTTGTAAAACTTTTCATGGATTTTATCCGCGGTTTTTTTGTTCTTGTTTATTACAAAAAAAAAAAAATGCAAAATCGATGCATTTTTGACATCGTTTAGCATCTTCATTCCTTTCTTATGGAACTTATGGTCTTTCGGTAAAAAACTGAATCAAACAGCAATCGCATCGTCATAAGAAATTATTATTTATTCTGCTAATACGGACAATTCATGGGTATTAACTATTACCAAAATACATGGACAATCCAAAGATATTTTTGTCAAAATCTTTGGATCTGCTCACACAAAATATAAATATAAATTCTATGCGGATATTCTGTGGAATAATAGCAACGAGAAATACTTCTAAGGATAATCCGTAGAAATTATCATCGGAAATATATATGGATAATCCAAGGACATTTTTTATAAAAATCCATGAACAGTGTTACACTCATCATATAAAATTCTAGCGGACATCCGTAAGAAATCAATAGATATTTCCTGGAATTGAAACTACGGACTACTATAAATAATGCGGAAAATTTACGGAAAAACTACGGACAGTGTTACTGGGTTAACAACAGTCGTGTTGTCCACATACAACCATATCGATCGATTCTTCTGTACATAATTATAATTAAAATATATATCTCAAAACATAGTTCAACTGGTCTGCAAAAATATCTAAAGATAATTCCGGACATTATGTTTTTATGGATTGCAATTAGTTTTATTCCAGAAACGCGTACAACAAATGGTACCTCAACATTTTTTATATGCAGAAGTAGTAATTGCTAATGTAAATTTTAGGAATTGAATGCCATAATGTTTACACTTAACGTTACAACCCACTGTGATATTGTACTAGAAAAAATATTTGCATTTATATATACTAAACATAATCGAGAATTTTTTATGGTTTTAGTTAAGTATACAAAACTCAATATATCTTCTTAAATAGAAAAAAAAACTGTCATATTAATCTTATACACACTCGCTCTATCGCCGGCGTGCAAAAGGTTTATACCTTTTGTTCACAGAATATTATAACAAATTATGGGTTCATATATAAGCGTTAAGTTCATCCCTATACATATTTTATAGCATAAAGTACTTTTTGACATTATATAAATATATTTCTAATAATGGATTTGTATAAAAACAAAAGATAATTTATTTGTGTGAGTATAGAGACAAGAGATCTTAAGCGGGATGTTATTTAAATATTTTATTTTACTGGATTTATTTAAAAATGTTTCAATAATTGTTTATTTTTTTTAAATACATTATTTTTTTGATTATATGATTTTATAATTGTTCTGTGAATTAAATGTAAGCGTTGTGTGCGGTTATTATAAAATAATATATATCTTATTATGATCAAAAGGAATTTCATTTCAATTTTATATATATAATAATTTGTCTGTATTATATTAAAATTAATGAAAATTTACCAATTTAATCAAATATTATAAATTCGCTTTGATATTTATACTTAAATTTAAAATTTAAGTATATTTTTATTTGGATAAAATATGTGTTTGTGCCTGAATGCGTGCTCAGTGTAAATATATAAAATAGCATGAAAACATTTTCAATAAAAAGAAAATTTATATATTTACATTTAAAGAAAAAAATAACAAACATTTCTCAAATATATGTTTTATTATTAAGAAAAAGCAAAATAGAAAGAAAAAAAACACCTTCTTACACATGTCTTGTAAACTTGAATTATTGCCTACAGACAAATAAAAATATACTTATCTATTTTCATTTCCATTTATTTATTTTGTATCTCTATCTATATGATGTACAGTGCGTACTTTTATAACAATCTCTAAATATATATATTATACACTTACAACACCACGCAATACACAATATAAAATACGTTTTATTATTTTAGTATCTACAGCTCGTAAATTGTATAAATTTTTTTTTATATTTACCTTTTCCAAACTCTGGTTTTTTTTTTTTTTCTTCCCTTCCACAATGATGGAATTGCAAATTTAATGGATATATATAGGTGAAGTACTTAAATATTGTTTATATTACATATATGGTATACTTATATTGCCTATAAATGTATATGATGGCAATGTGTGAACATGAACTTTAACTATATATCAACGTATTTTGTATACCTTTATGTACCAAGATGAAATTGTCAATTGGATGGACACAGAAAAAAAGTTCAGATATTTCATATATACGACGGGTATTATTTTCAACAATAACAACAATAATATGAAAATATTTATAGAATATTATAAATAGAAAATAAATGCCCGTAATATGGAATTCCCTTATTATTATATTTTATATACGAGTTATGTATGCGGCTAATAAAAGTGTAAAAATAACATAGAAAGCATATTTTATGATATTTCCAATAATATATAATAAATTTCATTATCTTTTGTCATGCAAAATAAGTATTATTATTATTATTATATATATTTTTTTATTCACTTATATCAGACAGACAGACCCGCAGTAGCGCCAAGGATATTCTTTTTTATACTGTAGAATGCACGTTCGAAATTCTAGCAAAACATATCAAATTCGGTCATTTGTTCACCGCAATTAAGATGAAATTTGTTATGTACGTTTATATGATTATGATTAAATTCCCAGAAAATGATAGCCGGAGTCAGGTTACTAGATTAGATTAAAAAAAAAACCTGGTAAATTATTTTTATTATTATCGCATTTTACATGAACGAACCAAATTTCATCATAATTGAATGAAAAATTATAAAATTTTCCCGCCGTATATCATCACATTTCACTAGCCACCTTGCAATCAATCCCACAGAATTTAAGTATAATTTCGCCTAAAGTCAGAATTAACGGGAGTTGAGTTGTATTGGTTATTGTATTCCATATTGCGATACTGTACCTAAAAAGTAGAGCAAAACATTTTTTATTTGTGATTTTGATAGAAAAATATATTCTATTAATTGTTGCAATTGATTTCTGCGTCTATAAAGTTGTACATAAAGAAACTATAAACCCGTTGGTACTTGTGGTAGGAAGTTCTTCCGTATGCGGCTGATTCACTTTTTCTAATTAACCCACCTTTTTTTCCGATCGATACTATTGTTATTATTGTATGTTTAAAATAAATAGTTAATTGTTATTTTTTTATTTATTTATATTTTCTATTATTTTCAATTTTTAGATTACAACATGTTAAATGTTGCGATGATGATAACAACCTAATATTTTATGGAAACATTAGATGATGGTAATACAAAGAAGATTATAATATGTGGTAATCCAGACAATGGTTTCATTAGATTATTTCAATGAATTGTTGGAAAACGATAATGATAACAACCTTATAATTTAATGAACTATAGGACGTGGTATTTCAGACAATATATGCATTAGATTATTTCAATTAATTGTTGCAAAATGGTAATGATAAAACCCTATATTTTAATGGAAATATCAGATGATAAGAATACGGTGAAAGATTATAGCATGTGGTATTCCAGTCAATGATTATTTCAATGAATTGTTGGAAAACAATGCTGATAAAAATTCAATATTGTCATAAAAACAACAGCTGATGAGAACACAGAAGATTATTGTAATATAATATTTTAGCGGGCAATTCAATTCAATTTCAATTCAGCATTGTACAACTATACTAAACTAACTATGAAATTCATAAATAATGAATGTCATGAATCGTGAATAGTTCACAAGATAAAGGATTACACAATATTCTATCAGGTATAATATACATTTGATTTGTTTCTATTCACTTGAATCCATATATTTTATATTATTATTTATAAATTTCAATTATCATATTATCATATCAAGCAATTGGAACCACTGACTACGTGAATTCTATGAAAATGCTTCATAATTCTATATTATATCAATTCTTATGTAATTGTTTTTGTGTAGCCTTCGCTTTCATTTATGTTCTGTTTGTATTTTTGTGAATTGCTTATACATTATATTATATTATTATTTCAATTTCAAAAGATGTGTCTTTTCTTCTCCTATTCCATTGAAACAATAACGTACAATTAAATTACAAAAGAAAAACCAAGATTACAGAAAATATAATAATAATTTCTTTGTTCCCCAACAATTTTGAAGTTTAGCTATAATAACTAAATGTCCTACAATTGATCCTGTCCCGATCGCTGCTGCGAAAACTAAGTTCAAAGATGAGTAAAATACAATCACTCTCTCGACCCATTTCCGTTTTTTATACAATACACGATTTCTTTTTACTGACATTGATTGCAAAAAATAGCTATTTTAAAAATGTTGTAACTTGATTAGATTTTCTGTATCTGTAATAAATTTTTAAGAAATTCTTTACAACTCTTAGCAAAATAGTCTAATATCAGTTATGCGAAGAAGAAGGTGCAGATGTAAGTATTTTTCGTATACGTATATTTCAACATTACCATCGATAGACCTGAATGATATCGTATCACATATGTATTCTAATATAATAAATTACCATATTTTATGTATATTGTGTATAATAAAATAAATGATACCATCAACAATGTTTGAATTAGTTGATTTAAGAAAAAACAACAAATAGAAAAAAATCTGACACAAATAGATTTATTATTGTAGTTGTTCAGTTGGAAAACCGGTACGCTTTTGTTATACCCATATTTTTGTGTACAAATATTATTTTCCTGAATTTTAAATATGTATAAGCATTCCTTATTTTAAAAATAAAATAAAAAAGAGCCATTCATTTTAAAATACCTATAAATATTATTTCACGACAACCAAAAACCAAATAATTATTCATGTATATTTAAAATATTTGTCTCTGCACGTATTCACACAGAGCAGATATACACACAAATTATACAATTATATATTCATGTGAGTTATATTGTTTTGCATATAAATATATATATTTTTATAATTTCTATGCTATATTATTATATAATAGAACAATATGTGGACTATGAATTTTATAAATTGTGAGTGTTAAAATAATATAGATACACTAACGCAGTGGATGAGCTGTCGAGTGGTAGCGTTCATGCCAATCAACCGTGAAATATTCGTATACAAATAATGGAATTATGGACAGATTTAACTTTCGTTAATTGCACAGATAAATTGGTGAATTGTATAATACCACCAAATTTCCAATTTGACTTATAATGAATGTTTGGTGGATGTCATCAGCTCCACTTGGAGTAATATATTACTTGGGGTCTATAAAATTTGGATAAAAAAAAAACAAAATTATTGTTCATTGACAAAAATTCACAATAAAATGGACACATACTATTTGTGAATATACATAACATGAGCGCGCCATAACATTCTTCTACTTATTCCTGTATGTATGAATTATATATTCTCAATACATATTTTATATATATTGCAATTACAGAAAATATGTTTTAGTAGAATTTAATATAAAATACCACACCCGCACTATACACACATACAGTGTAAAAATATATAGATATAGTTAAAGTTGGTGTGAGTGTGTCTGTCCGGTAGTATAACATTCAATAGTTAAGTTATAGAATAATATATAGAATGATATTTTAAACAATAATTTTCAATTTTATTAATTTTACATACAACGTTTTTATAAATTATTATATTAAGTATAAAAATTGAATATTTATATTCATATGAATGGAAGGTTATATAAATTAATTATCTCCAGACCCATAAATTACGTTCACTTCAATAAAATCGTACGTTTTAGAAATTTATAACATACATTTTTTTATTGTTAAATTTTATTTATTATACACAATTTAATATTTCCACGAAAAATAATAATTATCAAAAATTTATTAATAAAGTTTTTTTTATGGGATTTAAATGTGAAATGTTTTATCAGAAATTTTTCGAAACTTCTTTTTTTAACTAAAATAATATAGAAATTTATTTTTTTTGATTTGGTAAAATTATAATGGAAAAAATAGTTAGGAAGTAGTTGTTTTTCATATACGACCAGTCAATAAATTACTACTGTTGAGGTACTCTTTTTCACTTAATTCTATATTTATTATAGCGTCATTCAATTTGTGTATAGATAATGAAAAAATATTTAATTTAGTTGATATACTCAATATTATATTATTAAAAAGATGTTATTATAATTTGGTCGCAATCTGCCGTTGAAAAAAAAACCCAATCACTACTTATTGGATAAATAACAACAATGACTCTTTCTCCAAGTATTTATTGTATATTATAGTCTATAATTTATAGAGTTATAGCAATTTATATGTGAATTTTATTGTCATTTAATATTTAAAATTTATTAATTGAATTGAAACAATTTGTTATTGGTGGAAAACATATTTTTCTTAGTAATTTGTATTCACTCCAGCGACTGACACTTTACCAATTGCTCAATGGTAATATATTAAACATTTTCGTTTATTCCTCTTGTGCTAATACATTACGCACAATTCGCACAAATACATTATTTTATTGCTTTTGTTCTACTTGCGGTTCCTGTGTTACATGTTCCAGAATTACTACATTTAATTCTCCTATATTTTAGCAGCACGAACAATATAATTGTTTTAATTGAAAAATCAATTGTTTTAATATCAATCATAGATGGGTAACGTCAACAAGTATAGGCGATGCGGCAATATTATATCAACATATTGCCGTGCCAACAGAGACTTTAATCAAAACGATTAGAAGTCTAGAACAATTTTTAGAATTCTATAGAACTGCGTCTTGCAGTTAACTGAATACATAATTTTAAATGAAAAATAGAATTACCAACATGTGTTTCTTTCTCCGATCGGTATGTATGTGGGAACAATTAATTCAATTTCTTCATACGCGGTAGTGGCGACTTTTTGGCTAAATATGCCCCATAAAATGTGAGCAGAAAATGTGTTATGTATTGTTTTGTCTATACTATTTAATAACGATTAAATATACTTTTGATAAAGTATATAAAATCAACTAATTCGTTTATAAGAAAAAAGGACTCATTAGATTGCCCGGAATATATATCTTGAATGATATTTTGCTTGTATACCGACATTATTAATCTATGAAATGAAGTTTTATATAGTAAATTTTTTGAAGTGAAACCGATTCTACGCGCACTTCATTAATAATCATTTATGTGATGCTGGACGCTATTGTAAATAGTTAAATATTCGAAACACGCGCCACACCAAACCATTCTATATTTGTAAAATAAAATCGCTATTGACGTAATAATTACAAATCGTGCGTATATACGTTTTTTTTCTCACTATTTATTTATGTAGTATAAATTCGATTGTTGGCAAAACATATTTTTATATAATATGAAAATCCAAAAAAAAAATTAAAAAATAAATAAATATTATCTAATTTATTTTTTATTATTATTATTATTTATTTATTACTTGTATTGGAAAGTATTTGCGGATGTTTATATGTTTTTTTTTTATTTGATCTACGCGCAAATTTTTATCAATGTACGTACACAGAAGTAGCATTGAATTTTCCGAAAAAAGATGACTACTTGGACGCGATCGTGGAATACGATTTTTCAACTTTTTCATTAGATTTGAATTGTTTCCTAGTAAGCCAATAAAGGAAACAGATATCGCTAGAAATAAGTGTGTTAATGTAATAGTGAATACAGCACTTGAGGTTAACACATGCCAACTAAGTACGCTTCTAACGTTTGTGGCTCGAGGAACATATGATCAAGAAATGTAACGTGCTTTCAGCGTATTTTTTATCCAATAATCACTGTAAATTTTAATTAGTTGCCATGCTTTTTCAACTTAAAATTCAACATTTTCAATAAACTAATTTCGTTTAAACTTTTAGCTATTAACTCTTACACCATTTAGCAAGAGAAAGCTATATTTGTTGCCAACAGAAACTTTCCAATACAAGTAATTTATCTTATCAATTGAATAGCTATGATAATCCCGGATTTACAATAGTTTGACATAGTTATTTTATTGGTTACAATGAATATATAAATTAAATTTGTAGTGTCGTCATTATTTATTCAAGATTATTTGGCCGCATGTGTGTCAGTGATTTTATCCAATGGATTTTATATTTTAATTATTCGTGTCACATTGTTATACGTAATTTTTTGTTTTCGAATTATTTTCAAACATATAAAAATATTTCAATACAATAATTTCCATATAAAACGAAAAACTTTATTGAAAAATTTTTTTTTTGCATATAATTATTTGAAATATTTTTTTACTTTTTGTTGATTTTCTTTTATCATATTGTATTTTAATGTACACACAAAATTATAAATATAGAATTTTTAAATTTATATAAAATCAATAATTTGTTATTCGTGAATTTTATGGAACATAATAATAATAATTTGTCACACCGCACACCAAATACAAAATCGTGTAACCTGTGAAAATTTATCCAAACAATAACAAATTATTTGTAAATTCTTATAATAATCTAAAATATTTGTTTGATTTTAAACAAAGCACAATACAATGTTGGCTATAACAAAAATTCTTACATGAACAATAATATGAAAGATGATAGATAGCTAAACACACACAGATCTCTTCCAAAAATGTTTAAAGGATATAGCAATAATGTGTGTTTGTAAAATAAAATTAATAAATTAATATTGCCATTTCTTAATCAATTTTATTAAAGTTTTAAATTTAAATTTAGGTTGAGGGTTATATAACAACATTTTATAAAGATTCGGAAAATCCCTGATACTCGAAAATGTTTTCATTTAATATTGGGAAAATTTATTATCAATATGTTAAAATTGTAGCTATATAATAAGTTAAGAAAATCGATAATCACCAAAGATTACTTCATAAAATAACTAAGAATTTCCCCATGTATCTTACAATTCGAATATTTGATATAACTCAAATACAATTGATTAAGCGACAGTAATTTTAGAGCGCCGTTGGACAAAAATTTAAATGGATTTCGTTCCATGTAGTTATTTTCCATTCCCTAAATTTCGTTTGTCGATAAAATAAAACCGATTTGCATATCAATTGAAGGCATTGAACCGTCAACGACCATCATCATATTTCGGTTATTATTTGGACACAAGGTGTATATGTAGAAACTTTTATAGCGCAAATGTATACTACTTTGGAAAATATATGTTATGTGGAAAATCATTTTTCATACCATCATTTATTTTTGTCTATTAAACATAACTATATAAATAATCTTTGCCATAATAAATCAACTAAACAAAAAACCAATTTCTAATTTATGAACGGACATACATACGGTGGTGTTGGAATCGATATATATATATTTGATAGAAAGTTAGCTAGGTATATATATATTCAATGAATTTCTGGATAAATTCCAAAATAGAAAAAATTAAAAAAAAATAGTACATTCTACTTTTTTTCCTGTTTTTATTTTTTTTTTTTATCAGTGACATTTCAAACACTTCGTCGTAACAGTAGCAAAATGAATTTAATTTAAATTTATTGGAAAAAGTTCTATGTATTTAATAAAAATTTATCTAATATTAAATAATCGCATTTAATAATATATGGAAATATGTTTGTGTGTTTGTGTATATGTTCTAAAATATAAAATACAGGAACTGTCTAAAAAATATTGATCTAACAATAAAGACAATTATTTCTTTTATTTTTTCAATAGAATCTCCTTATATTTCAAATCGTCATTTCATGTAAAATTCTTTCCAACCATAAATGGTTTGGAAACAGATAATATAGTCAGAGGGCAACAAATCTGTTAAATACGCTGAAGGCTCCATCAAACAAGTCGAAACAGTTAACTGGTTAACGCTCAAAGATTACATTCAAAATATAAGATACATTTTAAACAATAATTGTTAGTTCACTGTAGATACTTTCATTTAATTCTCCTCTGCATAAACTCGTATGTTGCAATTACGGGATGGGTTTTTGAATTGTTATTAAGTATACATTTTAATTTTCCAGTTAATCGCAAAGAAATATTCATGTAAAATTATACATAATGTATGCGTTGTCGTCGTGTCCAAATGACTTCACAAACAACAGCATACACATATTTTCATTCGAACTTCTGAACAGATACTGTGTCATCATATTTTTTCATACATCTTTGAATTGTTTACTCAATTTGTTGATTCATTATACTCCGAATTGGTGAAAAATGTTAACAATTTTATTTGTGTCGTTGTTGCTTATTAATTTATCAGTGGTAAAAATTGTTCAGGCTTATAGAATTTTAAGTGTCCATTATGGAAACTTAACTTTGTTCGTCCTTGTCATACAATTTCTCTATATATGTGAATTCAAAAATGATTAAAATTTAAATAGAAATATTTCGGTGAAATTTAATATTTATAATATTTTAATATATATGAATATTAAGAATTCTATTTCAGGTCGCCGCCGGTTGCGAAATTGAAATATACACATTTATAAATAAGGATAAATAAGGATATATGTATAGTATATTATCATTATGTTATATGTTTGCACACATAAAATATGCACCTATATATGTATTTTCATATACAGTCGGTGCGACTATTGAAGGACGAAAAGTGTTGTTCAATATTAACATTTAATTGGATTTCCTTAAAATAATTGTAATATAGTTATTTTTTAATTGTACATTTTTATTTCGAATAGATGTTACTACATACAGTCACACTGAAGTGGTTTTTTCGCTGGCTGTTAACTTACAATAATAATTTACATTCGAATCAGAATGGAAATCAATGATAGTATGAATATCGCAGTAAACGCACTATAGTTGAAAAGGATGTCCATATATATTATATAAACAATATTAGGTACAATATTACCCATATAAACAAAATGTACTTAGATCTGATGCATATAACACAATTTAAACGAAATTTGAGAATATTTTATACAATAATCATATTATTCTCGTACGATATATATATTCATTTGAGTAAGGAAATTCGAGACCTATATTGGGTATAAAGTGAATATATCAATTACACGCGTGTTTGTGTATGTGTATATGGTGTAAAATGAAAATAATATAAAAAATTCCATAAAGTCTTTTGCTTTGTCATTTTATACATTATTTTCTTTCCCCGATTTTATTCTTACAAACTCCATATCCACAACTCTGATACAGTCATATTTATATAGATATGTGTATTGTATATATGAAATTATAACAAGCACGTATTATTTGACATAGTCTCTGTTATACAGGGCGTACGACAAACAACTCCAAGCAATATATTAATTATCTTATAAAATTTTAATGTATAATTGCCGGATAATTATTTGAATTTCGCTCGAACGAATCGCTCCTCACATAACTGATGATTTTTAACATGAATTACATGTATGCATATGGCAAACAACTTTGTGGTATCATTGAAAATTCAAATCCTACTGCATCATTCTTTTCGCCTCCAACTCTCAAGTATTTCCTTGTCATCCTTATTGAACCATATAACTTTCGCAAAATATGTTTAACAATTTTTAAATTCTTAATGATTTTGTATCGTTGCTGTTGGTGTGTCAATGATGTAAACATTAATAGCATTTCGAAAATGTTATGTCTGCGAAATTCAGAGTATCACATCACAGTACTAAAATACAAAATGTGCATGAATATCGAATGAAAACTCTTCGAGTTATATGTTTGTTTCAATTGACAGTAAAATGCAGGGTTTTTCGGTGAAGGTGATTAGAAGGAATAGTCGTAGATTAGTTTTATACATATAGGCAAAAGCTTATATTCAAAATTTATTTCTGGAATCTAAATGCTTGCGAACGCACTGACAGACATAATATTAAGGTATTTTTTTTAAGCAAAAAAGAGTAATTTTTTTGTATGCACCTCAGATAGGGTGAAGCTGTATTAAAAATGATTATACATTTAAAGTTAAAGTCAATTCTCAATTAGGTTATACGATATTGTCAAACCAAAAATATAATGTTTCATTGTCGCTGTTCACTGTGTATTATATTTAAATATTTAATTTATATATGCGTGTGTAGATGTACTAGTAAAAGTATGTAATATATTATATCTACTCTATATGTTTATAGAAATATATATTCACAGATTTATATATGAAAATATAGAATCCCATAAACTAACAAAAATTTATCTCGTTTACAAAGTTATAATAAATATAATAATACCATGTATTGTATATTTGACTGATTCGTATATAGCCTTCAACACTCTACTCTAAATAATACACATACATATATTATGTACATAATAATATCTAACATCAAAAATGTACGAAATAAAAAAAGAGGTGTATATATATATGGACTATAATGTGCTTCTGGTTATAATTTATATACGCTTCAACAAAACATAAAGAAGACATTATATATGGGAAAAAAAAAAACTTTTTTTTTTGTTGTAACATCTAGCCTCAAGATATATACACATTTTTATTTGTCAACTGTCTTCTCAATCTTTTTATATATTCATATATCTATTTAAATATATTCGAGTATATATCATACATACACGAATATATTATAAATATGATATGTGTTTGTACACATTATACACTTTTGACACATACACCATATATATACATACAATATATAGTGATTGTAATAAAGGATATTACATATATATATTTATAAAACACTGTTGTAAATTAGCATATATACTTTTATATATGTTTTGTATAAAATATATTGCATATATGCTGTTAATGTATCATCACATTATTTATATACTGTGTTTAAGTTAAGGAGGTATTCTAGTGTTGCGGCTCAAATCTGTTCTTTTTTTTTCTAAGGTTCTAGTAGAGTGTATTATAGAATAGGTGTGTGTGTGCAGATGGATATCATCGTGTCAAGCCAGATTCTTAAGTTTCGTACATCATTGTGTTGGTACAGCGGAGCAATAGGTATACCGGCAAGTTAAATAACAGTACAACTGGTATTTAAGGGTTCCGTACTTGCTTTGATAATAATATATATAATAAGCTAATTGTAAGCATAAATATTGGACAAAAATGGAAAGGTAACATTAAGTTTAGCTGCACGACAGTATGAATTAAAAGAAGCATTTAACGAATGTCACAATATAAAAATTATAAGATCCTGTGGCATATCAGAAGAGACAAAGCAAATTATAATAACTGATTTTTTATAATTATTTCAAGAACCTTTGAAAAAGGTGTTAATATTCAAATGGAACGAAAATCAGATTTAGGTAGAGTGGCACGATACTACCAACGTTTCATTCATTCGGACTCAATAACATATAATTTCTTATTGTCAAACATATGCAAAATAAAATGCACCAGTTCCACGATCGACACCTGCGGAAGTATTACAACTGTTAATAAATGAATTATAATATGTTAGTAATAGAAGATGGCAATTTAAATCATTATATTACCAGATTTTCTTTTAACTTTCCATGCAACCTACACAGAGGCAGGTGAGTGGCTTAACTAGTATACGGAGTGTGATTTATTGGTCACGAATATGTTGAATAGCACATGGTTTCACAAAGAGGCAAACAGACGATGGGATGCAGCAGTATATAAAACATATCCTCCGTTTCACGATAACTACATAGATAATTCCGATCAATAATTGATAACCCCCATGACCACACCAAGACGATTCAACAAATCACAATTATTACGGTTACATATCGTTTCGTGGTTATCAATCTAGGTTAGAATAAGATTGTTATAATATAATATTTAACAGATTGTTATGATATAATATTTAACAGATTATTTACAGAATAATATGCTAAATTCCTTGGAAAATCAAAAGCATTCGCCAAAAATTCGGAAATTTCTAAATAGTCGGCCAATGAATTGAGGATCAGTGATTGGCATGGAATAAGAACAGTATTATTAGCTGAAAATTCAAACAAAAGTTATGTTAGGCATCGAAAATATTAAAGTTTAACCTATAAACCAGAACGAGTATATCGTCATATTAAATTAATTTTTATAATTAATATTGTTGCGCAACTGTAACGAATAATTAATATAGTAGCGAGTAAATGTATAAAAAGCGTCTTTAATAAAATATTGAATTTTAATCAAGTTCAAACTTATTTAATGAGGAACACATTGATGCTATGCGCTTGTATTGATTATAATTCATGTTATAGTTCATCTTAATTTAAATATTCATTTTCTAAATTTCTATACAAATTTATATAAGGATGTGCTATATTTGTTCGTCAATAAAGAACAATTTAATTAACAGTCATTTTCTTTATTATTTATACAGGATGCGTTTACAACACACACACACACACTGTACATTTAAGGAGGTATTCTAATGTGACACTTAAGGATGAGTATTAATTTAATAACAGTCGTTGTTTATAAACGAATTTAAATTATAATGACATTGGAAATATAATATTTAAAAATTTTATTGTGAATCGATAGGTTTCAGTTTCCCATATGCGGATTATATATGACACTTTCAAATTATCTTTTACATATAATGATTTCACAAGGATAAATAAATTTCTGTAAATTAATAATTATTTAAGACCACGTTCCAGTATGTGTACAGTGTTTTTTCTCGCTTTTAACTTAGCAACATTTTTTCAATTTTTTAAATAAATACTCATTTAAAAAAATTATACAAAATTGAATATATAAAAATTAATTTGCTATAAAATAAAAATGAAATAAATATTTTTCAGTATTTAAAAAAAAACCACACACACTCAAAACAAACAAACAAACTCTGCATGAATATTTTTCATAAAATTAATTATATTTTTTTTTTTATTTAAAAGAATTTTACTTTTTTTTTTTTATTAAAACATCAATCAATATATTGTAGATTTTAGATGGAAACACATTTATAGTATATCATCTCAGCTCTATATGTTTGAATATGTCTATAATGTTTCTAAAATAAATGTACAGAAATAAAGGTGGATAAACAAAAATGTCAATCAATTGGTTGGTTTAACGTAACATAAATATAAAATTAAGTTAATATCAACCGTATAGACATTGTATTGAAATTAGTTATCGAGTATCGGTTCAAATTGATTGTAAATATTCAATTTGATTATGTTTTAATTAACACTAAATAAACAACTAACAAGTGTCAACCTTATGTTTGTCAATCATTAACATAAGTCATAAAATATGTATACATTTTAAAATAATTTTGTATAATTATAATATATCTAAAATCTAAATGTAATACATCCCCGTAGATATTTGTGTCATTGTAAATAATATATTAGTGATAAATTAAAGATACTGCCGCATCAGTGAATTAAGTAATTATTGTGTGAAACGTTGTTTGATTTGCTGCAGTAGACAAACAAATATTTACAATATATTAGCAATTCGCTGGAATTTAAGCTATTATATCGTTTGTATTTTCATAAAAATGCCGAAAATCAGAGCAAACATGAGTTAATAATAAATTCACTAATCTGAAAAAATAGCCACTTATTTTGGCAACTTAAATTTTGAACTAACGTTTTTTTCGAATTCTATCAATATGATAGATATGATGGGCAGCCAAGCTATATTTTATACTGCCATTCTAGATTAGAAACGACGAGTACATCTACAAACATCTAATCATGGGATTGTTGCATCATACAGGCGGAAGTTATGCGGTCTAAGTTGGCACCTGATATTTATACTTTACAATGGGCATGTTGTTACTATTATTATACCCATTCTTACATTTATTTTAACATTTAGTAAATTTAAGATATGTATTATATAATGAAAATTACCACAATGTGCATAATTTATAATATGAACATGCTTCAAATTGACTAAATATTGTAAATAAATGTATATATGTTTTTGTAATGCAACAAACGTTTCACACACATTAATTAATTCATTCGCTGTTGCGGCAGCATCTTTGATTTATTACAACGACAGAATATGTGTTTATAATAGATTTAGATATATGTCACTAATAATTATGTTATGTAACTTTAAAGTATATTCATATTTTAATGTTAATTATTGTCAAACATAAGGAAGGTTGACACTTGTTTTTCCTTGTATTTGATAATAATAATATATTATTTATTATTGATTAAAACATTTTATATTTATGTTATGTTAAACACACCAATTGATTGACATTTTTGTTTATCCGCCACTTTATTTTTGTATATTTATATAAGAAACATTATTAGACTTGTACAAACACAGAGATGAGATGATATACTTTAAATGTGTATCCATCTAAAATCTACAATACATTGATTGATGATTTAATAGGAAAAAAAATATTCTTTTAAATAAATAAAAATATAATTAATTTTATGGAAAATATTCATGCAGATTTTGTTTGTTTGTGTGTGTGTTTTTTTTAAATACTGAAAAATATTTACCATTAATTTTCGTAGAATATTATTTTCATTTTTATTTTATGAATAATTCAATTTTGTGTAAACTATTTTAAATTTATATTTATTTATGCATTGAAAAAATGTTGCTATAGGAAAACCGTTGGAAAATACATTGCACACTACTCATAACGATATGGCCTTAGAGAGAGGTATATTTATGTTTGTGAAATTAGGACAATTTTGCATGCATTTGATGTATCGTATTCATTCCAACAGGTTCTTAATAACTTTTGTGACATTTTTTTTTCTTCAATTCACGGTTCCTGTTGATCAATTGTTGTTCGGTAGCATTATGTATTTTTGGCTTCGTTTGCAGTTTTAACAGGTCATCATAGTACAGCACTCGCTTCTGACCTCACAACGTGCACAGCATTTCTTACAATATAAATATTACGTTTGGCGTTAATTTTGCGTTAATGTTTATGGCTCAAATGTAATATGTTCACCATCATTTTCTGCACTTTTAATTATCATAATATAAATCCACTTTTCATCAGCCGTGACAATTCTATGGCAAAAAAAAAACCATTTCTTCTTTGTGCTTAAATTAACATCAGAGTTATTTGCGATAGAAATATACAATTGTATTGAAGTTTGTTCATTTCTTGCTGTGTCTTGTAATTACTTACTTATTTATTTAACCATAGTTTTTGTCAGAAATTTTCTATTACTAAAATCACTTGTAATTATTTCGAATATTTCAAATTACACAAACTTCATTTATTTTTGCACCAACGACCTACAGATAATACGACATATTCATTTCAAATTCATATCTATAACATAATTTTATGGTTGATTTTTTATTATTATTATTTTTTTCCTATCCATTTTTATTTGATCCTTGAATTCTCAATAAAATTATATATTTTATATATGTATTTTTTTTTATAAATATTTGATAATATTATAGACAGAATAATAAAGATCCAGTTTTTATAGCTTATAATATTCATTTCTTATATTTTTTTGCAATACTTTTGTATATGTATTATCCACAATATCTTTGTATAGTAGATATATATATATGTTTGTATTTATCTGTAATATAAAATCATATTATATATCAAATGCTGATCATGATATATCTCTAAAACATATAACAAATACACGCACACACAAAAGGACATCATACAAATATTTATATATGGTAAAATTGATAAAATGCGTTATTATTTATATCTTATAAATATAGTCTGAAAAGATACAGATACAGATATAATATTAGTTAGACGCATGTAGTCCTTTTTCTATACCATATATATATACTTTGAGTAAAGCTTAAGATATAAATATTTATTACTTTTATGTTTTATCTTGACAGAGATTATCCTTAAATATTATTAAAAAAAAAAATATATTTATATAAAATATGTAATAATTCAGTGACGGTCACTGTGATTTTTCGACAAAGGAATCATCAGATTAACAAAATTGAAAACCTCATGAATGCGCGGGTTCACTTACATATATAGAGTAGACTGTGTTACCTTCTTGATGTCAAACTGGCTGCCCATAAGCAATGGATATCCTACATACAAGGACAATAATGTTAGCTTAGGATTTGTTTCAACCCATACAATAATATCATATTAAAGTATAAAACAGAAAATGATACTTTTTGCATAACAAAAATAGAGATAATTTTAATTAGCATAGAAAAATGATTTGATAATATATTGAATTTAGAAATTGTCAGTAGTAAAAACTATAAATCCTTGCATCTGATTATCACCCAAAAATTTGTGTTTCATCTAAACCTATAAAAGAGTTTGTTTTTGTCCGAATATATGTCAATACATTGCATTCTGGCGCTGCAATTGAGCAACTCTTTAATACGCGAGCACTTCAAATATTCAATACAAATCAAAATAATATAAAAATCTATCTGCTCAGATGCTTTCGCAAATTATTGTTCTTAACATCAAACTGCAAGAATTACAAGAATTAAATTAAAGTTTTTAATTATTATTGATGTGACCTTGATATTTTGCAAACCAATTCGCTATAGACTGTTATCTAATTTTGTTTCGCATTAATTTTAATTGTTATAATGTTTCTAATTTTAATATTAAAAATATTTAACATGATATAAGTTTTGTTTTTTCATGTGGAGCGTGTTCGTGACCACGGCTACAAAGTCATCTATAATCAATTTTAGTCAAGTATTGGTTAAGTTTGTGAGAGAAATGTATTAACTGTGAAAGATAAATTTTTGCATTTCCTGAGTGTAAATTAGTCAAATATTTTCAACTGCAGCAGAACCATGATGTTATATGCAACTAAATTTTACGCAGCACGCACACATCAATAATTTTTTATCATTTCTTTATTTAATTATTAATTAATTTTTTTATTTAAAAAACAACTAAAATAACAAAATATATAATGAAATGTGAAAGCCGGAACGTTGACAAAAATCGTTTGTAAAGGAGATTATTCATTTTATTTGACTGCTGTTAAATATATAACTATATAGTTGACAATAACTATAATTATGGTCTCGAACACTCTCATGAAAAACAATATCACAGCACTTATGTGTCATCATAATTATGTCACATGATAGGATTGCTAAATGAAAACGTTCCGACTTCAATTAAGAGTATATGTTTGAAGTTTAAATTATGAATACGATCGAAAGAAGTGTTCTGCTGAATTATGCAATATATAATCTAATCCAAACACTGTGGTAATTAGTTCAAGAGGAGCACTCAATTAACTAAATATACGTGTAGGACCGCTACTGATATATAAACAAGTTCATATATATATATATATATCCTTTCGTCTATTTGTTTGTAGATGTCTGGCTGTGGAAAGGAAAATCGAAAAAGAAATAAAGTATTTTTATTTGATGAGATGTTATTATATAGAGTATTTTCTTTTTATATAATTTATTGTGTTATTATTATTTATTTATAATATTTTCTTAATATGTGTATTTATATTTAACAATAAAATGCTGTTAGTATACGTATAGCATTTTTTACAGGCCCTATAATACATATACGGAAAATGAGAAATCAACAAAGCTACCCAATATTATATCCTATTGCAAGGATATATAACTAAAGATAAATAATACAATATTGCATATTTTTGATAATTCGTCATGCATAAAATTATTTCGATCGATTATTTAATGATTACTTTGATAATAAATATTTTATATATAAAATATGAAACAATATATTGATTTTCTCGAATTATTAAATCTTTATTAAACATATATTTGCCAATATAATCAACATATTCAATATGATTATTGCTATTCACTGTACAAAAGTACTGTTTAATTTTCAATAAAATTGGCATCTTTTGCTATAAAATTAATTAATTTTATCCGCGCCAACTCATCATCACGACATCACGACGGTAAATATTTGATGTAAATGTTCTAGGCACTGTTTAGACTTTTAATTTTTTGTTAAAACAAAATTGAATACACATTCAATCGAAATTGAAAAATTGTTTGTTTGTTTTCAATCACTTTTTCGCCCAATTTTCCTTCTTAAATTGTGTGTAATAATTTTTTATTGAAATATCTTTAATTTCTATTTGATTAACACAATAGTTGAAGTAATTATTAATTTCAAATAAATTAATTATATTTAAAATTTTTTATTAATTATATTTAATAATATACTAGGACTTTGAATTAATTTTGACGAGTTTAACTTAGGCTATATCTATAACCAATTGTTAATGCTAAACTTTAGACTTTACTTTTTTTTTATTATTTGTCATTTTACTTAAATGTAAATATCATTTATTTTTTACAGTTCCGAAGATGTTGAATTACAAGCCAAAAAAACACCATTTGCGCATAGTACCGCTGAAATCCATTGAGTGCTGTTGGAAATATACTTCATCGATGAAGACATGTGAGTATGGGTTTCTGTGTTTAAAATGTAGTGATTTTGATACAGTTGACAAAGAAGCACTGTGCTCAACCGAAAAAGTTCTAAGATTAGGAATGGTTCATAAAACGCAAGATGAACCTGCTGAATCGTTGATCGTACAACAGTTTCTAAACGTGCACATGCATTCGGTATGATTCAAAAGAAAGAAAATTAAGTGGCAAACATTTTGAATGAATATGAGCAATATTGCTTTAATGTCAAAAAAGAAAGTATTTTTCGCATCCTATCGTAACTGGCAATAAAAAATGAATACCTCAATGGCATAACCAAATATTTATGGTTCGATGCTCTGTATTTGGTGGAACCCCAGCTTGATGCTATGTACTGTGAACGGCTTCAACCTGAAGGAAACCATCACTGGTGGACGCTACCGAACACAATCGATGCATTTGAGGAATAACAACAGCAATTAAAGTAACATAAATGCACGATAAAGTAACTCTTCAGAAACTATCTTGATCACATATTGCAAGATCGGTCAAAATCATAGAAACGTTGACATGGGATGTTTTATCCAACCCATCATATTCACCAGTTATTCCTCCATTGGATTACTACTTTTTATAATCCATAGGAGCAATTGAATCGATACTATGAAAATGTATACAATTTTTCACAATAATGCCTTGGATTTACAAAAAATAAAAGACCATCAAAATTAATTAACATTCCAGAATTATAGTTTAACTTTTGATTGCATTCAACCAAAAAAGCTATTAATTAAATTAATTGTTTGGTAATTTTTAATACATCCTGCTGCTATGTATAAATTATTATATTTAGTTAGATATAAAAATAGAAAATATTATCGCATTTATTTGTAAACGCCACTGAAATGATGCCAATTTTTTTTTTTTATGAATTAAATGAAAACCTATTCATAAATATTCAAGTTGATTGTGCGGGTGGTTGAGTGTATTTGTTTGTCTCTTAATATTTTTTAAATAATTATCATATTTTCTATATGCATACAAATTCATTTGATCTATATATTTGCGCAATACAGGGTGATTCCACATTGGAAAGTCTATAATCCGTTACAGAATGATTTCCTATTATATAGTTATTTGACTCATTTTGAACATTAATCTTTATTTTTATTCATAATTTTTGTGCCATAATGCATTAATTAATGATTTTCTAAAACTTCTTTAAATATATATCCGAAAATCTAATTGTAAAAAGTAAAATGTTCGGTTAAAATTGGATGAAAAATATAGTTAAATGAAAGGATCCTTGCTTTAGAAGTATACAAGAAATCTACTGTATTTTTTGTTATATAATATTATTTATAATCCTCACTGGTTGTGAGTATAAATTTTTCTGAATTATTATTTTGATGGTGCGCACATATATGATTCCAAATATTATTTTTTATTGTCTCAAAAGGATCCAGAGAATCAGTGCTATTATGATGTTGTGCTGAACCAATGTGTATATGTATTGTGTTAAATATTAAAATTCACGATAATCTATAATTATAAATATTTATAACCAATATATAATAGTAATTTAGATTTATTTCATCCAATTTGCATACATTATGTTTTTGTTGGTACATACTACTTTTTTTTCCGTTTAAAAATCCTTAACATCATTTTTGTTTTTAATTCAATCAAGACAAAACCAAAAAAAGAACTGAAATATACTAATTGTAATAATTTATACTTTATGTGTGTAGATTTTATGTATAGCGCCGCGATATGCTGATGCATTCATAAGAAGTTTTTTTGCATATTTTTTATTATTTGAAACAATGCCAACACAATTAACTTTTATATAAATTTATAAACGGAGCATCATTTAAAGAATTGTGATTGAAATGATTATATATATTATTGCAAAAGAAATACAATGGCCATATATAAAAAGTATTAAGTTTTTGAAGCTCTATTATATTTGCTATTTAAATATTAAATGGATATGATCATTGTTTGTATATTCAAAATATAAGCCAAATACCATAATATATTGCACATAAAATTGCTATTATTTTGAGATTGTTGTTTAAAAACAATTGATCCGATATGTTATATGAAAATATAAATAAAATAATAATGAGCCACTAACATAATTTTTGATTGATAACAAAATTTTTCTAATATATTTATTTATTTTCATTATTTTCTTATTTTAGTTGGAAAGTTCATGAGGCAGACAAATTAATTACGAAAAGAATTTACTGGTGATGATTGAATTTTGGAAATTGGAACATTACACCCAGTACACACATATTGAAATAAATGTATATCACATATTTTTTGCAACGCAACCTAAAGACTGCAGCAGTAAACTACTGATATTATTATTAATAAAAATTATTTTTATATTCGTCTAACTCTCTAAATTGTGCAACAGCAAATTTATTTACATTTTTGCAAATAAAAATGTGAATTTGTAAATTTTCAATTATAAAATGTAATTTATATGTCAAGGAAAAACTGGTATCTTAAAAAAAAATTAAAGTAAGAGTATAATTTATTTTAATTTTTTCTTTTAATATACGACGTGATTTTTTTAACAAGAGAATATAATTTTAATTAAAATAAATGATACATTTTTTTATTTTTTGCTGTAGATGGACCATATCGCATCTTTAACAATTTAATTAATATATACTTAATTATAATACAACTGTATATGTATAAAAAAAACAATCACATGCTTAATTGCCTAATGCTATAGAAATAGAGGCAAAATGTTTGATCAACATATAGTTAATTATTATTAGGATTTATGTTAATAATACATAAATGGAAAGCGATGCTGCGTAACATTTGAAAACATTATTCAATGAAAAAATAAATCAAAGATATTATAAAGTCAAGTGAACTTAACAAATAAAGTCATGTGTTGGGCGCAACACCTTTGTGTAATGATTTTTTTATTTTTATCATTTTATAAATATCTTTATAATAAAATTAATTATTTTAGGTGTTAATGAAATGTGTGCAAACTGTGACCTATTTTATTGGGGTATAATGTTGTGCAGAATAAGGAATTGTTAAAATGAAATCATGATTCTTCTGCCGGATGCAAGGTGTTGATATTCTTCCGACGTGACCACATCCTCAGATACGTGTTTGAATTCAACACTGAATGGAATAAATTATTGAAGAAATAGTTTTTAGTCAATTTTATTTTAAGAATGTTGAATAATTATTATAGTATTATAGTAGTATTAATCCACATACAAATAACATTTAAATGGTGCACTCATAAATGAATCAATTAAAGATGATGCACGTATACTAGTCGCCACGTAACATCGTAAAATGAAGATAATATGTGCAAAGATTAAATCAATAAGATGTTATAAAATCATCAGTAAACAATTTGAAAGAGGTAGTTGCGATAACATAATGTAATATAATTTGAATCAATGCATTTTGACAGATAATTAAGATATAAAATGTTTTGTCAGCCAAATTAATCCAATTTTGATGAAATTTTGGAAATAAGCTTCTATCTATTGGGACCTATTTCGACCGACTGCTTTTTCAGAACCCTCCCATACAAATTGTTCCTTTTTGTTGTAAAATATAAAGATTATTGAAATGAGTTATGTATGAAATTTTGTAAGGGAATTTCCAACAGAATTTTATGGTCAGCTCCCCTAATGTAGTTCCTTTAAAATTGATAACGAGTTAACAGGTCTGCATTAGTGATATGATATTAAGATCAACTTTCCCATTTGAATGACATTTGGTGGGAATATTTAGTTCGTTGAAAATTGATCAGATACAGATGAATATGGGTCATTAAAATTGATATTGTAACCATGAAATGTTCATATTGTATACGTATACGATCATAAATTTTTGGTTTTATGCTCAAAAAAAAAAATGACACACGTACTGTATTTATATATCGATAAATCTACGAAGATATAATTTTTATTTCATCATTTTATATTTATATATATATATTTGTTTTTAGTTTTAAATCATAAAAATGATAATATATAATACACGATACATAAATAAAAGCTAACATATTCCATATATATGGTATATATCGTATTTATATACGTTGAATATATGAATGAGACAATTTGTACAAACTTATTATATATATACCATATGTGGGGTAAGGTATCCAGCGGGAAGATAGGCAAAACATCAGTAGAGTCATCGCATATTCCTACTACTAACATATTTATTGAAATTTCCACTTCAGTAAACAGTAAACAATAAACGATACGATTGCTATGAGTGGAGCGTATGGCATCTATCAACCATTCAGAACATACAAGTGATTAGAGCGTGCAGTCATTGTTAATCTATGGCGTCCAATAGTATATTTGCCAAGATATTCGTTTTTTTTTTATTCCATTAAACGAACAAATGTCCAGTAGTAAAATTAATACCGGAAAATTTTTCATATAAATTTCGAGAATTATACCCGGTATTTCACGATTGATTGATAATTTAACGTGTAATTTAATTTAAAATTAAGACTGGTTTTCATTTTATTCCATATCTCTAGGGTAAATCATACATCTAGAGGCTTTTTTATAACGAAATAAGAATAGTGTACTAACCATTCACAGACGCCTTGTTTGTTTTATGAATTTATATTACATTTTATTATAGATTAAAATTCGTATTTGTATATTAATTTATACTATTCAAATTTCAAATTATCAATTCGATATTGGTAAAAACTTTTATTTGATTGAATAGAACATTATTTTGTAAGCCTCTATGTATGTATATAGTCTAGGATGATAAAACCGAAATTTTAAAAACCTATACGCCTATGACATCAATAATACTTGACATCACTATCTATGTAAAATTCAAGCACAAAGATATGGTATCCTATTACTATTACAATATTGTTTTGCATTGCATTTATTGTATAAGTTATGTAGAAAATTAAGGACGATATATATATGCCTAGATACCTTACCTTATGCTATATATATATTTTTTGTATAACTAATATAACTCATTCAGAAGCAAAAAAAAAAATAAAATAAAATAAAGAAGAAAATCAAAAATATTCTTAAAAAATGAAAAATTCCATTTCGTATCAAATCTAATAAAAATTCTTTTTTTATTAAGACAAATACTTTTCTCTCATAAGCAATATAAATTTTATTTTCATTTTTATTATCCAATGTCATAAGTCAGAAAACACCACTTCACGTCAAGTAAATCCCTTTTGTACGTTCATGAACAAGTATATATACCAATATTATATAATTTACAGTGGCTCCAAATTGTTTTCGTATAAACATACAAAGAAAATAATACACTGCGGTCGGATATTAATTTGTTATAAGGTGAATTTTCTGTCAGTATTGTACAATACAAATCAAAACCAAACGAATACCATACGAAAGCCATATTGAAAGGTGAATATCAACACTATCATTATTTGTTTCTGTTATTCAAAAGGGAGCATAGCCAAAGTTTTTACCTTTTACCAGGTTTTACACTAGACTTCGGTCGCGGCAATTACAGATCTGCTTGATGTACCACTTGGTCGGTTAACCTGTATCATCCCTCGTAGATTTCACCACGAGGTTTCACACCACTTGTTACTAATCCCATTATATGCAGTGCATAATCTTATGGATGTTCCCTTTTTACAGTGACGTTGTTGGTTATTCAGAGTCTACCTATGACTTTTCGCATTTAAGATTATCAACGTAGATCCACTTTTCATCACCAGTTACAATATCACAATAAAGAAAATTCTTTTCTTCTATATTGCTTGGCAAATCAATGTTTCCGTCTATTCGTAATAGTAGTAAATTTTCTTCCGTTTTGAAACATTCCCAAAGGCGTTTGTGTGAACGTTTTATTTAAGATTTAAATATTTTTAAAAGTAATTTAAAACTATATTAACTATTAATTGAAATGATACAAAATGTTGATTATGGAAACGAAACTATGAAAATATAATTTATTAACGGAATTTTGTGAAATCATTTTCCTTTGTACACAAACAATTTGAACCTACTGTAATTGAAATGATATACCATATATATATAAATAAGGATGTGTATATTTAAGTACATATATATGCGATGTAAACATATATGACAGTAGAATTATTCATACCAGCCAGATATGGTATATACCCCAATATCAGGACTTAATACAGTATATATACCTTCCATATTCCATATACGGATTGTATAATATACGAGTATATAAAAATGGTTTAGAGATGTAAAACGGGTGAATGTGATGCGAAGTATGTATACATTATATTTACTAATACACACACACACACATAAGTATTGTTGAGCACATTGTTTTGCAGTTGCAGAATAAGAAGGATCAAAAATGTATATAAGACAAAAAAAAAAAAAAATAATAACATAAAAACAAATAGATAAATAAAAGGACGAGTATTTCCTTAATATACCCACAACATTTTTTGTGTTCTGTTATATATGTACCTATCCATAGATATGGTACGTTCTTCTGTTGTGTACGTGCATTTATATGTATTCCTTACATTACATTACTATGTGGTTTTCTTCGCTGGCTTGGTTTTTTTCTTAGCGAAAAAATAAAAGTGCAGTAAATAATAATATGAATCGGAGAAAATATCCATTATTATTATCTGTCATGATAATATATCATTTTAACAATGTACACCGAACAAAAATATTAAAATCTGCAGAGAATTACTAATGTTTTTGGTTTTTTGTATTATTTGTTCATATTATCTTTTTTTTTCCTTAGAATATTTTTCATTTTGTACAAATTTTATATAATAATAATATGTACGTACACTTATCATCATCAATTCACGCGTTAATCCACGTGACGTCCAAATGGCAACGTGTATATACATATTTATTATTTATATATCAATCATCAGATTCATATCGGTAAATTTTATTCCTTATAAAAGCGAGAGGGTATTTATTTGCGTGTATCAATTCATCAATTTAGATGTAACACGCATGATTTTAAATGTTAATTAAATTATTGGAATACATTGATGGATTAGGCTTAGTCGCTATACCACACTTTAGATATGAGATATTGAGATACAATGATAGTATCATCAATGATGAATGTGTACAGAGTTAGTATTACTTTGGGGTACATGTACCTAAATCCAGATGACTGACCTGACAATAAGTCATATTCATACCGAAACCCACCGATGTCAAATATATATGTACATAGAGATCTCTACTTTTCGACTAATATCTCACTACATTTATGTTTAAAATTCTAGAAAGGCGTATAGAAATCTATATTAGAAATTATATGTAAATAGCTCCATATAGTCTGCAATTATCCAATGGGTAAATCTTGTGAAGCGATTCTACATCATTTGGTAAATAGAATTGAGGGTGTACTTAGAATTATAATTTTCGTGTTGACTTATACGTTGTTTTCGATAATGCATCACTTAACGTTTTTAACGTTTAACTAAGGATAATCGTCCTTAGAGAATCACGCATTAGCTGAATTCATAAAAGGATCATATCTGTTAACTACTACCATCTCACGAAATCTATGCGGTGATGATTTTTATTATATATTATTGATGAGTTTTGATTAAGATGACTGAAACTGTCGTCACACGAAAATAATGTAGTGTTACATAAATAAATTGGTTGCTGCTGTGTTGATATAGTTGTCTATAGAAACAATTTGAATTAGGTTGTTCAAGTTATTATGGGTTTCTTTAAGTTACAAGTTCCGCTTGCACTAAATGTTTCTTGTCGAAATAAACGGATTGGAACATTTTATATGAATGTTGGTATATATGTCAAATGCAGACATCGCATGTTTGGAGGAAACATAATGATTGAATGGATCATTTATAAAAATCAATCAATCAATATTTCTTCATCGTTGCTTGAATTTGAATTAACTATAGCTGTATGAATATATATTTTAGACGCAGTTGAATTTTGCAATAGTACCACGTTCATCTGCAGTCATCTGGAACTATACATTTATTTATATTAAATCAATCAATAATTATTATGATGTATCAGTGGACGACGAAGAAGTCAATCTATTCATTTCATAAAAATAATTATCGTCGAGGTAAAGAAATTCCCTAAAAATTATGAAGTATGATTTTGTAGTTGTCCCATAGATGAGAATGCTATTAGTTGATAAATCTTTTATGTTTTAAGTATTCTCAAAATGTTTATCCTCTCAATATGTTTTAAGAAGACTTAAATACGTAATTTTAATTGTGATTTTTGTTTGATTTTAGGAAAATTGCTACTGAAAGTCATCGAATGCTTGTCACAGCTTATGCTGCACATGTTTTATGTGAAAGAACATACGAATGGTGATTTCAACAATAGATTTGAATGATAAATAGCATTCATAACCAACTAAAAAATTTGAAGATACAGAATTTCAAATTATATTGGATGAAATTGATGCAGAAATTCAACAACAACTGGAAGATTTATTAAATTTTAATTCATCGCAAGCCATTTCTTATCATTTACCAGCAATGGAAAATATTCAAAAGGCATGAAAAAGCTTACCATATGAATTGTGGGCGAAAAAGAGCAAAGTGAAAAGCGGCCTGTGAATCCTTGATCGAAATGCACCAACAAAAGTTGTTTTTATATGCCTGTACTCAGATATAGTGATGAAAAACAGATTTATTTTGATAATATCAAATTATTTAAACATTGAACTGATCAAGATCAACGCAGTAAATCAACCATAAACTCAATATCAATGGAATGACCGTTTTTTGTTTGTATATTTGGTGGGAAAAGAAGAAAGTGTTGTATTCTTGATTGTTAAAAATCGATCATGCTATTACTGGAGAACCATACCGACAACACCGAAACGGCCAGTTTGGAACAGTATGCACAGTAAAGTAATTTCGTTGCATAACAACGCCTGACCACTTATTGCAAAACTATAGTGCAGGTAACATTGGAAGCACTTATCTACATACAGTAGAGAATCCCAAACAGGTAATTTTTGTACAACAACTCATTGTAATCGTTGTGATTTGTGTTTTGCTTTTTAAGACGATTAATTTTCACCCCAACTTTATTGTTCTTATATTAATTATTTCCAATTTAAACTTCTAAAGTGTGTCCGTAATAGAAAATATTTCGGTAATTAAGAATATTAAGTCTTCATAACTCATAAGTAAAACACTAGAAAATGTCTCCAATCTGTTATTTTGCATAACAAATTAAAAGTTACCAAACTTTTCTTATGTATATTTTCTATGGAAAGTGTTATGTGAACCACTTCATTGAATTTCACGTATTTAAATTTTCTTATGTTTTCAATTTCTATGTACATTGTGAATTGTGAACCTTGAATAATATTCGTTACAAAATGCATATTTGAATTTTATTTGACTGCGTTCTCACACACAATCATTATATAAAAAAAAAACGAAACAAAAGTTAAATTAAAATGAAAAATCAAAACAAAAGAATAAATTCCTCATTTATATTTTTTTTCTGTATTGTACCGCACCAACCACAAACCATCGTTTTCATATTTTATTTTTTTTTTATAATGGACGGTAGACTCTTTTCTTCTTTTTTTTTTGTCTTCTTTTTTTTTTTTGCACAGTAAATAAATTTATACGCAAAATTTGTTAAATTATTAATATTAAATAATAGAACGAAGAGTGTGGTTGGCGATGGTAATAATAAATTGTAATTGTGAGCAACGTTTATTGTAAGAATGGAATGATTTTTATTAATTCTTGTAATCATAATTTTGTTGTAAAAAGAAAAAAAAAAGTAAACGTAAAATAGAAATTGTTTTGGCTTTGTGTGTGGAATAAACTTAATAAATTATTGTAAAGTAAATGTAAATTCTTCATGGTAAATTCCATTTGTGCGGGTAGTTTTTTGTGTTATCTAATTTATTTAATAAAAAATACATTTATATATACATTTTTATTAAATAATATTAATTTTATTATAATTTCTTACGCGAAATGTACTTTAAGGCATAATTAAATGTAGCAGGACATGTTTGGTAATATGTGTTTGAAGATATCAGAACGGAAAGCTAGAAAAGCAGACAAAGATGCATTACTTGGTAATTTACATTATATTTTTATTATACATTTTTTTCTTTTTTATTTACTATATTATTTATAATCTTTTTTACCCATAAATTAATAAATATAAATTTTTAATTGAAAATATTAAATATATTGCATCCTAAAGTGTGTGTATGTGTGAATGAATCAAAAAAAATATTTTTTTTTTTTGATTCTAAATGGTTTTTTTTTTGGTAATGCGTCGCATTTTTATTTGTGTGTTTGTAATTGTGTGTGTGTGTAATGTGTTGTGTCTTATGTACTTGATGAGTGGTGATGGATTGTGCGAACGTCGCGTGGTTGAAAATTGATTATGATAACATTTTTATAATTTCTTATTTAATTATTTCTTTTTTTATAATAACGTACAATTTATAAATATTATTTCTATATTTGTTAATACTAATAAAATGTTAATTATGTGTGTATTTAAAATGTAATTAAGTGTAAGTCCTGTTTGGTAAAATGTGTGATAAAATATCGGAACAGAAAAGCATACAAAATGCATCACTTGGTAATTTACCCTATTTTTTTAATTTTTAGTTTCTTTATACATAAATCAATAAATATATGTTTTTAATTGGAAATATAATAAATATATTGTATTCAAGAGGTTGTGTTTGTATGTATGTGTGAATAAATCCAAAAAAAATTTTTTTTGATTCTGTATGGTTTTTTTTTGGTAATGCGCCGCATTTTTAATTGTGTGTTTGTAATTGTGTGTGTGTAATGTGTTGTGTCTTATGTACTTGATGAGTGGTGATGGATTGATGGATTGTGCGAACGTCGCGTGGTTGAAAATTGAATATGATAACATTTTTAAAATTTCATATTTAATTATTCCAATTTTTTTTTTAATAAAGTCCAATTTATAAATATTATTTAAATATTTGTTAATACTAATAAAATGTTAATTATATGAGTATTTAAAGGGTAATTAAATGTAAGTCGTGTTTGGTAAAATGTGATAAAATATCAGGAACAGAAAAGCATACAAAGATGCATCACTTGGTAATTTACCCTATTTTTTTAATTATTAATTTCTTTATACATAAATCAATAAATATATGTTTTTAATTGGAAATATAAAAAATATATTGTATTCAAGAGAGTGTGTAATGTGTGTGTGTGTGAATAAATCAAAAAAAAAATTTTCTTAATTCTGTATGGTTTTTTTTTTTTTTGTAATGCGTCGCATTTTTATTTGTGTGTTTGTAATTGTGTGTGTGCAATATGTTGTGTCTTATGTACTTGATGAGTGGTGATGGATTGTGCGAACGTCGCGTGGTTGCAAATTGAATATGATAACATTTTTATAATTTCTTATTTAATCATTCCAATTTTTTTTTAATAACGTACAATTTATAAATATTATTTCAATATTATAATAAAAATAATAATTTAAAGTGTAATTAAATGTAAGTCCTGTTTGGTAAAATTGTGATAAAATATCAGAACAGAAAAGCATACAAAAATGCATCACTTGGTAATTTACCTTATTTTATTTATACATAAATTAATAAATATATGTTTTTAATTGGAAATATAAAATATATATTGCATTCAAGAGGGGGTGTGTGTGATGTGTGAATAAATCCAAAACAATTCTGTATGGTTTTTTTTTTTTTATTTTGTAATGCGTCGCATTTTTAATTTGTGTGTTTGTAATTGTATGTGTGTAATGTGTTGTGTGTGCTTGAGAGGTGATGGTGCGAAAACATCGTCGTAGTTTTCTTTATAAAAAATCAAAATTGGTTGTGGTAAAATTTTTATAATTTCTTATTTAATTATTCCAATTTTTTATAATAACGTACAATTTATAAATATTTTTTCAATTGTTAATACTAAAATGTAATTTATATAAAAAAAAAATCAAAAAATCAAATCTTATGTGAATTTTTTCATGTAAAGTTTTTCCTTTTTTTTTTCTCATATTTTTCTTCAATCAGTGCGAGCGTGTGCGGAGTAATTTATTTGATTTTTAATTAATTTTTATATTGTTCGTTTTTATTAAGTTTAACTGCGTGTATAATTTATGTAAGAAGGTATTAAAAAATTTATTTATTATTATTCATTATTTATCATAATCATTATAATCATTAAGATTAAATATTATTTTAATTTAAGTTCGTAAATTACTAGTCCTGGTTAATAATGACCTAAAACACGATTGTAGTAGTAGTAGTATGTCGGGAATATCATACCAATACAGATCTACATGCCTTTACTATCAATATTATATTTCTTCATTGTAACTGATACTCAATTTAGCAATTTTAAAGTAACAAAAAGACTCCTATGAATTATAAATAATAAAATAAGAGTAGAATATTTTTTCCTAATAATTTTGCGTACAAAAACAAATATACAGAAATTAATAAATTGTGTTCAATTAAAATATATTGAATCAAAAGTAATTAATTTATAACCAGTTTGCTACTTAATAATTTATTATTTCGTAATGTGTGTGAGTATATGTTGTTGTTATATTTTAATTTGCGATCATCGTCAGTACACTACACTTGATTACCATTACCAATACATTACAATGGTTTATCGACTCTGTCGCGTTGGATGGTGTTTTAATATATTTGTACATAGAAGAGAACTGTAAAAATTTTACGGTGTCTGTATTGTTGTTGTTGATTTGTGATATATAATCAAACATTTATATAATATTTGGTGTTTTTGTGTCTTATGATTGTATTTAATGTTGTTGAACAATTTTTCACATTATTATTTTATTTCATACTATTTAAATAAATGTATATAACAATTTTATATCGCACTTGATTTAAACGATTTTATGTAACTCTTGTACTGAATTAAATAAATTCGGTGTATAACCACTGGCTTTGTTATTCTCTCTGTTTCCCGGTGGATCAGTGGTTTTTAATGTTATACAGCAAATTTTATTTATTAGTGCATTTGATTTAGGCTAATCTGTATAAAATAACTCTATACAGAATGCTAGTGTATTGATTTTTTAAGAGAATATATTTAAATCAATCTTTAGTTAAGCGTTAATGTTAACACAGAACAGCCTAAATCAAATTCAATGACAGTGTAACTGTGTAAGAAATTTACACAGAGTAGCTTAAATCAAGTATTTAATTTATCATATTGAAACAAATAAAAATAGCAATATACATTTCAATACAAGAAATTATAATCGCCTTTCTCAGTTGTTATTACTTTCACGTTAATTCAATATTAAAATCTCGAAATTTTGTCTATTATTTTAATAGAAATTAAAATGGATTCAAATTATGATCGCAGGTAAAAAAACATATATAGAATGAGAGGCGAAGTAGGTTTAAGATAGAAATGTGTGGGCTACAGATGCGATAGATTAGGTTAAATTATAAATAAAGTAATATTTTCAAGTTTAAATGGGATGTGATGTGTGGAGTAAATTTTATTAAACAAAACAAAAACATATTATCAGTTGTGATCCTGCTTTATTTTTATATTTAATCAGGGCCGATCTTTCCAACGATGCACTTGTTTCGAGTGCACAAACGAGATGGAAGGCCCATAGAAAATTAATAAATTTAACACACACAATTTTGCAAACAATTAAAAATATAATTTTAAATTTTTCACAAATATTTTTCCCCATATAAATTTTGTCAATTACGCGATGCATAGAATATTATACAATATTGAATAGTAACTATTAATTTTGAGGCTAGAGAAAAAAGCATTATACTAATTGAGGTGCATTTCATGCCTGTGTGTAGGGGCGCGTAAATGTATAACAACGACTCTGTGTTTAATCCATTAGATACATTGCATATATTAACCCAAGCGAATAAGATAAATTTTGTAGTAGGATGTGTACACAGCTTGCACAAAATAATGTTTTATATGAACTTAATTAATTACATATCGTACGAGTACACCTACACAGTATAAAATATATTTTATATAGAATTATCTACAATATCTATTTTTCTATATAAAATAAACTATTCATGTGCATTTATTTTACAAATAGCAGCATTGTCGTTGAAATAAACATAATTTTCTGCATTCATTAATTATGTATTTATTCTTATGCTATATTTGAAACTCTACCCCCGCAACATCCTCTTATCTCAACACAAACATTATATTAATTATATTTACCATTCTTTTTAGCTTTTTTTCTAATTTCATTTTAAGTATATATTGTAATATTTCATTGAAGTTGAATATGTTAAATTATTGTACATTATCTAATTACTCTTTTCTATACAAATAACCACCCAAGCTAGATGATATGTGGAGGGAAATTGCATTATCATTTATCATAAAAAATTGTATATTAAAATTAATTTTCATACGAACGGATTTCTCTACATTATTTGAAAACTAAAAAATTGAATTTAATAAAAATAGAAAATTTTTAAATTTAGTTCATATTTTTTGTTTTTTGTATTAGTAATTATATTTCTATAGAAAATAAAAAAACAAATGAGAAATAAATAACATGAAAATTTCAATATTTTAATTAAATTTAAAATAATAAAAAAAACCACGAAATGAAAATTAAAATTATTCATAAAATTTTTTTTTACTAATAATAATATTATTTTATTTTTTTTTTCATTGTACAATATTTATTTTTGGACTCAAATACCTCAAAATTTTTTTTATATTGTATTTAAATACGTGGTGTATTATACGCATGCTGTCGTTGATCTCAAAGTCAAATATCTTTCGACATGCATTTTATACAATATTTATTTTGGTTAAACATGTATTAATAAAAATGAAAATAAATATTAAACAGATTGATATTTTTTTTTTGGTAAATGTCTATAATAAAATTCATGTCTTTATAGACTTATGTATAAGTTACGTAATACAGATTCTATATAAACTTCAAACGGAGTTGGTATTTTTTTTTTTTTTATTTTAATACTCAAATATTCAATACGAATACATTTAATTATATGACAAACATGCTGTGCTTCAATGTCGATATTTAACTATAAATAAGGTGATTTTTTTTAAGAGTGATGTACTTTTTTTACACTGATTCTTTAAAATATACTATGACAAGGTATTATTGAATTTACGTATGCAAATAGTGTTAAATCAGTGAGCACTGATAATTATTCTTATGCAATTGAGGCGACTCCATAGTAAATCCACAATGGCACAATGATTGAATTATATGGGGAGACATCATCGCTCTATATATTTTTTTCTAAATAATGAATCAGTTGCCGTTGTGTTCAGGTTGTGATCTTTACATAGTAATTTTTTGTTTCCAAAATTAAGTGACATATTTATACACTACATGTGGTTCATGTCATACTTTAACTGCATAACATAATGGATTTATTCAAAACCAATTACATTCATATACAATTATTTCGAGAAATATATCTGTGAATGGTTTTCCAGGATCTTGCGGTGATGTGAAACCTTTAGTTTTTGTATCTTTGGAGCTACGTCATATCAGTGATCTATCCCGATAAACCAACAACGCATTGGAGCCCCAAATAACCTACATCATTAATCAATTCATTTACGAATTGTTTGAAATGTGAATAAATTAAATGTACTTTGTAACAGCAGCTATAGGCGCATTTAGCAGTCGTTATTTTCAAATATCAAACATTATTCATTAATGTCTGTATAAGTAAAAAAATTAGAAAGTTTGGCATTTGATTAATTTTTCTGTTTTATTTAACATCAACATATCGCTCTTAAAAAAGCACCCAATATATACTGGTACGGTGTATATATGACCAAAACACCAAGTCTACATAATGATGTTATGCGTATTATGACTTATGGATATTTTTATTAAGACAATTAAATTCTTATATATAGCTTTTTATTTCCACCACGTTATATTTTGGCCTTTCATATGATATTTGTGTGTTTATTCTTTTATTATATCATATCTTTATTTTTTTTTTTATAATGTCATGTTTTATTATCATCTTTAGCATCCTTCTTTATTATTATTATTATTATTATTACTATTATTATTATTTATTTTATATATATATAAATGTAGTATATAGCCCCATTAACAATTATTATTATACATTTTGCATTATAATTTTTATGGGTAATGCATTTATAACACAGCGAGTTTACATGTCGTTGTTTTTTTCTTTTTTTGTCTGAACTTGTAAATAACGTTCAAATTATATACGACGAATATAAAGTTTAAATGAATAATTTATTATAATGTTTGTATAGATAATTTGAAATGTTTTTTAGTAACGTAGTAAGAAAATGTGTTTTCAACTTTTACACATTCTAAATAATATGCAAATGAAATGACTATAAATAGAGAGGAGATGAAATTTAGTAAAGATTTTTTTTTTTTACATAAAAGTATGCTGTTTTAACAGTTCTGTGAAAAAATTAATGACTAATAAATCGTGTTTTAAGTTTTAAAGAAACCCATCTGCTATTTCTATAACACTCTTCATCAAAATATGCTTCTACTAAAATCCCAACCATCGCTGTTTGATTTTATTATCAATTAGAATTTTTTTTGTACTTTATTCAAAGCTATAGATATACTAATTATTAAATTGCCATCGAACACATTACGAACAATTCATTGCAGGAATTTATTTAAAAAAGAAATTTGTATATAGGCGGTATGTGTAGATCACATTTGTCGTTTGGATAAAGAATTCGTAATTATTAATAATTATTTTAGACGAATTTCATCAGCTGCTATTTAGTCTGGTATAAAATTGATTCATATCGAAACGCACTGATTGTATATAACAACGAGCCTGTGTCAACGAAGCTGCGATAAATATGCAAACAAACCATATGCAAAAATTGAAATTTACAAAATATTTTTTAAATAGTCTTTCTTTTAATTTTTCTTAAACATCTTCTAAATTTTTTTTTTTTAATTATATGTTACATTTGTGAAATAGAAATATAGAAACCTGCTGTGTAACTGTGCGTGACTCTGTCAGTAAATCTGGTAAATCATATAAAACGTTCAATGGAAAAAAAAATGAGTTTCACAACAGTAGAGTCATTATCTAGGACAAGTCATTTCCCCAAGATAGTTTCCAACGGGTATCTAGCTAACATTGCAGTCAACTTGGTAAATTACAGCTAATATATAAAAAAAATTCCACTTGGGGGTTTGCCATTATAGTTTCAACATATTTTTATTGATTGAATTATGCATATAATTGAATCGACCATAGTGTAAATGTGTGTAAATGCCATATTGTTAATCTCAGAATAGTGTTCACAACACCATACATTTTCAAAGATATAGGTTTTTAACTTCAAATTCAACATTTTCCAAATCTAATTTAGTATTTTAAAAATTAAATTCAGCATTTAACAAATCAAATTGAGTATTTTAAAAATCTAATTCTGTATTTTAAAAATCAAATTCAGTATTTCAATTTGCAACGGATGATAAAATAGATAAAAAAGATTTTATAATTAATTAATGAATTGAATTAATGAAAAATAACATAATTTTAATTTAATGCAAAGGTTGTTCATAAAAACAGCTGATGTCAATTTCATTGTCATATCCATTGAAAATAATTATAACTACACAGATACACAAATTCTTTAAATAAATTAGCTATAAATTCTGATTATTTAGAAAATTGGCCAACAATGTTCGAACTTTTTTTTTTTTATAAAAAAAACTTTTCATTTGGATTCATTCATTGGAGATTATGGCGAAAGAAATACTAAGGTATGATTCGTCACATTAATAATATGTGTCTTTGTGAATTGTTGAATTATCCAAAACTATGCATTACTTATATTCTTGCAGTTTAATTTTAATTAATTCTTTGAGAAATCCGCAAAAAAAATCGCTGTTTTTATTTTTTTTTATATAATATTCCCTGAATACAACAGCTATTATAGACTCGTTACGTCCTCGTACTATTGCCAGTTTGGCGTATGCCAATGCATTTGCTTTGGACCGTGCTTTCGTTGGACGTATATTGTAATTGAAACCATATTCGTCTATAAATATAATTATTTGCCTTGCCTGAGGAGCATGATTCGTGTGACATTGATTGCATATAATTTTCTTTTCATAATATGGTTTCAGCAGAATTTAATTGCTTGTTATTGATGCTCGTTCATTTAAGTGTAATTTTTAATTTTTTTTCAATTCATTGAGGTTAAAGTGAAATGCATCCTTTCTGATTCCATAATTTTTCGGCGAATGTTTTTTTAATTTTATATATATATATATTCTCGGATTTTCCTCTACTAATTTTTTTAATTTTTTCCCAAAATGTTATTATTCAATTTGATTTTATTGAAATTTCTCAATTTGATTCCGAATTTGAAATTAAAAACCTATATTCGATTTCTGATTTCATAATAATGGTATAAATGATAATTCACATTTGATAGTAATTTTTAGTATGAAAAATACTAAATAATTTGGTTCAGTTGAATACGCGACAATCGAATTGACACTCTTTGGATTGAAGGGACACCGTTCGCTTTAATTTAAATAAATTTAACAATTCTGTTTGTATAGATAAAAGTCAAAATTATCAAAATCTTAAAAATCATTACACACATTCTGATGGCAATATAATATATATTTAATAAAGAGAAAAATAAAAACGACAATAACATTAAATTATTATTTCATAATTTAAAAGAAAAACTTTAGCAATAAAATTATAACTTATATTAAAATATGATGTATTTGAAAAAAAAAAAAGAATATATAGAAAAATCCCGAACCATCTCTTATAAATAAGATCTTTTCTTATATATACAACTTACACACAAATCACTATACATAACACACATAGTAGTTACACATGATGATATATATATATGTTCAATATATACTCTTGTCGTTCGTATGTAATACAGATAAAAAAGATTTGTAAAAATAGCTTAAAAATTTCAATGCCAAAATCGTATAATAATAAACAATATATATAATATAATATATATATGTAATCTATTTCTATATAGACATATGGATCTATGTTATATGTGCTATATGAATATATTGTATATATATATATATATAATAATGTAATAAAAGACATCTGTGCGTTAGTGATTCAAGGAAGAAAAAATTATATGTGCTGGTGGTGGTGGTGGTGGTGGTGGTGGTGGTGGTGTACATTGTATAAAAAAATAATAATAATATATATATAATATTTATTATGCAAAACAAACCTCCTTCTGTTACCCATCATCAATATTTTATTCCATGCTGATATTATATAATGTATAAAAATATATATTTCATATATATAAATTGCTAACACCAGCACACAGTTCCTACAATATATATATATAATACTGCTTTTCCGGCTATATATGCAAAAATATATACCATATATATATTATACAATGATTATTTTGTTGTTGTTCCTGATCCTATGGTGTTTGGTGTTTTGGTGTTGACTGGGCCCATTTTCTGCTGGCTCAGTTATTAATATTATTCAAATAACATCTTTTATTATTATATTTATTTATATTAACATTATGGTGCGACGCGACACAAAACACAAATATATATATAATTTATTTTCATTTCATTCATTCATGCGACCGCAAAACAGAAAAAAAAAACAATTTAAAATAAAATAAAATAAACTTAAACATCAAATATTGACCTTAACCATTTAAAAAAAGATACAAAAAAAAAACTTTTCACATTTTATATTACACAAACAATTTTCACGCGCGCACATATCATTTTCTTTATTACTTTTTTTTTTTTTTATTCATTTATTTATTTTTACACGCACACACACGTAAAATAATTATAATTTTATAATAATAATTATAAGAATAATAATAATTGTTAATATTATTATTATTATTATTATTATTATTATTATTATTATTATTATTATTATTATTATTATTATTAATAGCGACAGAGACGATATTCAAATAAAAAACAATTTACTATTCTCATATATTATTAATAACAAGATACAAAGATAATAATATCGTCGTCCCGTCGTTCACGTACAACCTCAACACACTTTTTTTTCTATTTATTTATTTATAAAATTTTATTATTAATTTTCATTTTCATTTTCATTTTTTTTGCTTATATTTATAAAATTTACATAATTAATTTATGTGAAAATGTAACAAACCGAAACACAGAGAGAGTATCTCACACACGCAGTAGATTTTCATATAATTATAATAATAATAATAATAATAATAATAATAAACGGTTTGCATATAATATTGTGTAATAATAATAATAATAATAATATAAATAATTAACGATGTTGGTGTTATCCGAGTGATAATGATGCTGTTGAAGTTTTTAAAAAGTGTTTATGTTGATTTGATGCGATGTCCGATGTGATGTATTATTAAATTAGTAAATATTAACATAAACAATAGAATAATAATATTAATTGTAGAATAGAGATTTGGAAGATATTTACATTATTTTCACCACCATAGATAATCACGAAAACGAACTCAAAATGAATACAATTGACACAATAATAAAATTATGAAAATATTTGCACACAATTTTCTTTTATATAAACAATTTTCTTTTCCATACAAACACACACACACACACACACAATTTAAGATAGATATAAAACAAATAAATAAAAAGAAAACCACGAGTAGTAGTAGTTTTTTTTTTTTTTTTTTAAATAAAATCAAATTTTCAAAAAAATAATTTTCATTATAGAAATAGAAAATTTATAGATTTTAATTTTTTTTTTTCTTAAATATTTTAAACTCACAAAAAAAAAACTAAAAAAAAATTTTGGCACTAAAATTATTAATTTTTTTTCTTTTCCATTTTGTCACGGATCTTATAATTAATTTTACATTTATTATTTAGTCTGATTTTTTTTTTGGTTTTTTGGTTAACCATCACAAAACTTACACGCGTATTTACTGTACCAGTGATTAGTGAACGTATGCGGCGGCGGGGTGCGGCTTTTCTTTTAATTTTTTTTCTATTGTATTACATTAATATAATAATATACGGAAAAAGAAAATATATTATTAATTTTATAAATATTATATATTTGCCGAAATCAAAAAAAAATATATACGCGAAACTCACAATTTTAAGATCGCATCAAATTTTATGGTGCGTCTCGCGTATTATTTTGTATACATCAGATCTCGTCGAAAATAGACAACTGACTGAATGCGGTGTAGCTATTTTCAGAAATTTTCTAAAAACAATTTATTTGTGTGAGAAATTAAGAAAAAGAAAAAATAAATAAAAGGAAAAACTTATGTGAAAATTATGAAAATTTATAATATCATTTTTGCTCAATTGTTTCTCTCCGCCACACACACGCCCGGCATATATTTTTATTTTTTTTTTTATTTTTTATGTCATGCACTTATGGTATTTTTGAAATTACTCAATTCTCGCATGCATTTTCTTTTGTGGACTTGTTTTTTTTTTATTTTCTCTCATACACTCATTTTCCTCAAATAATTTGACGAGAGAAATTTTCCAATAAAATCATATGGTTTCTATTTTGTGTGTGTGTGTGTGTCTGTGTATTCCCTGTGTGCAAAAATAGATGATATTTACTAGGAAAATGAGAGTTTTTCCAACACGTGTCTATGTATAATTTTTACACTTGTTGTATATGCTGGTTGTGGTGGTGGTAGTAGTAGTGATTATAATATGGTTTATTTATTTATTATATTTGGATTGTTGTCTTCATTTTTGAAATAGACTATATAACTATTTTGATGTGGATTATAAAGAGTAATTTTTAATAATATAAATTAACAAAAATTGTAATTTACATATGTATTTTTACATCTATTACTGCCTAATGCACACAAAAATGTATAAAAGTAAATTTTGTTCACTTATCCAATGTTGGCCATCACCATCAAGTTGCTGCACAAGTACTTGCTTTAGAACATAAATATATTGGTTTCATATTGTTTTATATATTCAGGAAAATTCTTCATGGGTGAGATCGAATATCTGGCGAAACAATTCCCATTAGGTGTTTAACCGTATAACAAATTACAGTTGTGGGTCAAGTACACTTCTTATGAGAAACATATTTTTTTTCTATCTTGTAGATTTCGCCATAAGAAATTCTGTTGTGATGTATATGTTCGCCACACTTCTCTGATTATATATAAATGTTTCTGCGAATGAGATCAGCTATTGGTTTTGCAGAGAAAATCCAGTAATCTTTAACCTTCTAATTGTCAAAGCTGACACACATTAGGCTCCTCATTTTCCATGCACAGATAACACCCGAAACCACCGTGTACCGTAGTAATTGCCACCAATTTCCTAAGCGTTCCTTGCTTATTATATATATTTTTTATATAATAATTCTGTTGTTTTTTACCGTAGAAAACGTAAGAGATATCTTAGATTGCCTCCTAAATTTTTTCATGTTGTCCCAACTTTTTCCATTGTACATTGTTTATGTCATTTCGACCAACATATATTGGCGGTAAGCTTACACATCACGTAAAGTTGAGTGGCATGTGACAGTCGCTATTTATGATTAATTAGAATATCAATTTAAACTTTATCCAAATCTCTTAATTATCATTGTTATGTTTTGGTTCACCGAATCATCAAAGATTCTTCGCAGGCATTTGTTTACAAAAAGTTTTATCATTAAACTGTAACTCTAAATATGGAATTATATTTTACGTTCGATAATAAGAATATAACTGAACCGAAGTTCGACGTATGTTTTTAATAAAATGAAATTATAAGTAATTAAGAAAGTATATAATTATTTTGGAAACTTTATATTAGATTACGTAGCTTATAGCAATCTATACCACTATTCCATCCAATTTTCCTGATGAATTTTGGTATTTGTAATGGATTCAATGATGGCAAATTACAATCATTTGTCCTGTATGATGCCAGTTTATCGTTTTTTTTATTCTATTTGCGTATCAATACTTTAGAGATGTTATTGAAGTATGGCAGCTTGTCGAATACTTGTCAATACTTTAGAGATGTTATTGAAGTATGGCAGCTTGTCGTACAAGTTGAAGATTTGGTATGGTGAAGGTGATGATAGTGCAGGTCGTAGTAAGTGGAGATAGATTTGTGTGGTGTAAAGTGACTACAAAATCCTTTTAGCTTTCCACAACTTAATTGGTTGTGGTGGACATATACATAATTTTTATTTTATAATATAAACTTTATTAATATTTTCTCAATATATTTTCATTTTCATAATTTGATATATGATATAAACAAATATATGTTTGTTATATTTATATTTCAATAAACCATTGATTTGATGAATTATCAGCCAATAAATAAACTTGGTATATACGTAAATTAATACTGTTTATATAAAAATGCAGACAAATATTATATTTATCACAATTTTTTAAATTGATTTATTTATTTTTTTACAATGCACATGATTTTTGAATTTATATATAAAAAAAATTCATATTTTGGTATGGAATTTATTTCAATCAAATTGTAACAAATTGCAAAATATTGATATGGATTTCATCATAAATATAGAAATTTATCATTATAGTAAATTTGCGTGGAGTACATAATATAAATGAAAAATATTATCAAAGTTATGTGCACGAATATATAAAAGTTAATTATAATTATTTTGAAAATAATATTGTTTATTTTATAATAAAAAACAAACATATACTGATTAATTTCAACACATAATTAAAATTTCAAAATCTATATAAAATATATCCTTTTACAAATATCGTTCGTTATAAATGTTATCCAAAATTTCTGTATGAAAAAATGTACTATTGAAATTAATCGGGTTGTTTGCTAAAATAAAATACCAATTTAAATTAATTAAATAGAGTAATTAAAAACTAATAACTATTTAATTAGTGTATAGCTGAATGGTTTTTATTTATTCCTTATATTTAACGCACAAATTGACCTGAGCTCACAGTACCAGAATGAATATTATGATGTTTCGTAGGTCTTTTATGTGCAAATAATTTATAAAGAATATTTCCCAATACATGTTAATATTTTTATTTACATAATTCCTAAGCTGTTCCCTAAAAATTATTTATATTTTACTTTTTATAGTAGTAAAAATTTACCAAATTTGTAACACTTTGCCTTTCAAATGATATTATAATTAAACTTTTTTACTTTAATGTACATTTCACATATGATGTATAATGAATATGTGGAAATTTTAAAGTTTTGATACTTCCAGAATTTGTTGTCATACAGCAAAAAAATGTATATCGATCGGATTATGTATTTTTTTAGTTGAAAAATCAATCATTTATTTCGTGACAAATAGGTCATCGAACAAGATGAAACATGCATTACTGAATAAAATTATTTTGTGATTATTTTCATAAAAATAGTACTTATTTTCTTATCCAATGTGTCATTTTTTTTTTTAGACAATCAATCCAATTTATAATATATTGCAAAATTATTTATTAATAAATGAATTTATATATTAATTGCTCTTTTTAAAATTTAACTTTGATTTCGATGAAATGTTGTCGCAGGTAGTAAGTAATATTTACAGTGTCAAAATATGAATGACGTGTCATTTTTTATATGTCCTTTTTCGAATTACATTCTATAGCTAATTCTCTAACTACTGCGTAGCATGGAGATAAAATCCTGTGGGTTAAAAATTTCTTGTTTGTTATCACTGTCCATTGCATTGCAGGATTGACGTTGTATATAGTAGATGTTTTAACACTGTATCTATATCGGAATGTATCAGTCTGATCAAAAAACTTACAACCCCATAACAATCTTTCAAGTATAGCATTACTCTTTTTATCATTACGTTAATATTTATAACTTCTTATTTTATATGCAGTAATAAAATATCTAAATTATATTACTACATATTGTGTTTCATAAAACTTGGAAAATATTTGTAAATAAAGTTTAAGTACATATAGAATTTATAAATAATATTATAAGCTTTTTTGTTTTCAATTTTCCCACTTTTATACGCCATAATTTTTTTTTTCCATTTTCATTTTCATTTTCATTTATTATTTTAATTTATTACATAATACCGCATTTTTCATTTCTCTGTAATAATAATAATAATAATAATAATATGGAAAAACAATAGTAGGATTGCCAATAACATAATATAAAATGTAAAAAGGTTAAAAAAAAATATTTGATGGTATATAACGAGGAATTTTTATGGAATAGAATAGCTAGAGAGAGGCAAGTGGTGCATATGGGGTTAAATACATTTCAATAAATTTATAAATTTATAACACAAATAAAAAATAAACTAAATATATATGGTATAAGTTTAATTTTACTCTGAATCTCTTGGCCATATCAGCAAAATGATTTTTCTATATGTGCGACGAATAGAATTGATAAGAAAAAAAAAACCATTTCAATAACAATAAACTTCAATTCCCGTTTATAGTGTTTTATACAAATAACCCATTAGGGATTTTTCCTATATCTTATGTATGAAATTATATAATAAGTTATTTTATATGTACAGAATTTTTCTTGAACACTTACAAAGAATTTCAAATATTTCAGTATAACTACAATATAATATTATTATTATTATTATTATTTTAATTTTATTTTAATTTTCTGTATAAATTTTATGCAATAGTACCATATATACATTCTATTTATAAAGTTAAAAATGAAGACTTTATATTATAAATATGTACTGTTTAACTACAATCTTAATCAGTCTATAATAGATAATTGTTCTAAGATATGCAATTTTGTTATGTTATTTTAAATAATGTAATTTCAAAATATGAAAATATATATAATTCCCAATTGGGAATTTTATACAATTCTATTTTGTATTGTATTATATTCTAAAAGCTTCTATTTATATATTATACACCTATATATGTACTCATTTACAATGTATGTATGTATGTGTTTATATATAATATGCATATATTAAATAATTGTATTAAAGCTTTATAGTTTTGTGTTAAGAGAATGATGGCAATGATGTTATATACAGCGAGTTATTCTCGTTGAATATTCAATTTTATAATAACATTACTTTATTTATTATTATATATTATATATAGGAATAGAAAAATCAGTGACGAACGACCTAAAATATATATTTGAACAATTCAAATTTCAAATATATTTATCTGAAAGTCATATTATAAAATATTACTCACACGTGGATAATAGAAAATTTGCCGGCAAATCGGGTTTTGTCAATTATAAATTTTTTTTTAATAATGGGGGCCATAATTGTAATGTATTTTCAATTTTTATTACATATTAAAATAAAATCTATGTAATTTCCAATTATTAATTGAAACAATTTTTTAAATAACACTTTGAGAAAATATATTATAGTGGGGAACATATTGGTGGATTAGTCACACATGCGCTTCCATAATAGTTTCTCTCCCCTTACGGTATCGAACTAACTATACCATTACAGTCAAATTGGTAAATTACTCCGTATATGAGTTTATAACAATTCACCAATTGGTTTTCATTTATATTTCAATGGGTGCTTTATTAATTCAATTATTCTGATGAGTGAATCACCCATAGCGTTATGTATAAAGATAATGTTAATCTATGAATGGCATCTAACACCATATTTTCAAAGTCATTCGGTTTTTTTATTTCATATATAAACAAAAAAAAAATAATTCTGTTAAATAATTTTTAGTATCTGAAAAATACAGAAATTTTTTTTATTACTTAACGCGTTCTGACAATAAAGTCGATTTTCCATTCGATATATTAGAGAAAATTAACCAAAATTAATAATTAATATTTAAAATTAAAAGTGGTACTAGAAAATTACACAGTCGCATTATTTCATACAAACTATCAATGCAATCGATTATGAAAAATAAACAATATTTTCGGGATGCGTTAAGTAATTGTAAAAATTTCTTCTATCAAACATTAAAAATTGATTACATTTGGTTATTCTATAAAAAAAATTGGAAATTTAGCAAATTTGCATTATATAGCATCCGGGCTAATATTTTACTTTAACATAAATATAATTTTAGCATGTTTAATCATCCGCTATATTTTCATGAACCGCCTCTGAAACAAATGTATTTTATATATATTACAATATTATAAAATAATATCATTATGAAAACATATTATATTCTGTATTCTATATAAGGATATATGTATGTTATAATAGAATAAAAGGATAATATATAATATATAAGAGAAACTTTATTTAATTCTATTTCATCTCAATTTCCTTATCTTTATTGTAAAAATATATATTTTACATTTATTCTATGTGTGTGTGTGTGTGTGTGTGTGTGTGTGTGTGTGTATTAATGTGTCCTGTGTACATTAATTCAGGATAACGAAATAAATATTATGTAGATATAAAATTCATGTAATTTTACTCGTGTTATAAAAATTTTTCAAACAAAATTTTACTTCATAATACTAATAACTATAATATATAAGCTCTTAATTTATATGTATTTAATTTAAAAAATTGTAGATTTTTAAAATATAACTAATATTTTACACCGTCATCTTTCATTTTTCGTGTAATCCTCATATATTATCTTTTGCCATTTTCAAAAACCCATTAAATGAATAAATAATATACAAATAAAAGGATAGATGTTTGTTTATATATTCTTTCGTATATAATGTTTATTGTGTGTTTGTGTGCATTCAGGATACAATGAATCCTTTTTTTTTTATATATTTATATATAACGTTTATGTTCATTTCTATATATGTGTATTTCTATTTACATGTGCGAATATTATATACATATAATTATATATAGAGAATAATCAAATGCCTGCTCCGCCATCCATCCCCATCAACTGTTTATTATTAAATTATATTTATTTAATATAAACTGCGATTGTATAATTTATTAATATATATAAAATAAGTAAATTAAATATTGTATAATTGTTCATCATTTATTAATGCCAGCTTTTAACTTTTATCATACCATATTTATTGTACACGACGCATCCATACGAGTATAACACAAGAGTGAGTACATACATAAATCTCCCATATTTTAAATCATAATTTAAAATATATAATACTATAAAATTATAACATATATTGTATGCTTTAATCTTTATTATCCATATTCCAATGTTATGTGTCATCTATATATTTACCTAAATATTTTAAAGATATCTATTATTATATAATACATATATATGGTATTATAATAATAGATATAGAGATAATCCTTTTACATATTCTATATGCCATTTACAATATACATAAATATATTATGTGTAAATATATTTAGAATTTTTATTCCCATGTATATTACAATATAGAATTTTCTAATAGTATCAACAACATTTTATATAAAGAAAATATATCCTAAATAAATAAATAAATAATGTCTCCTTTTCTTCATGCATTTCTTTTTCTTAGACTTATATATATTTATACACGAAGAGTCGGTATAGACTACATACATTATAAGTTTATGTAGAGTATATACGATGATAAATTTTCACAGATATTCTTTTGTAAAGGATTTTTTATATATATATACAATATATGTGGAGAATATGTACATAATATACAATTCATTATGTGTTAAATATATGGAATTTATAAAATGGTATATATATAGAATATATGGGTATCCAACTATTTTATGAGTGCGATTATAAATGTGATGATAAAAAGGTTACCCCAAAGCAAAAATTTCCTATATTAATATGTTTCGAAAATGTCGTTAAAATTTGTATATTATTATCGCAGAAATATTTATGAACAGAATATCATTGTATACCATATACATATATAGCAAAGTTGTGAAACCAAAATTTTTATTATCCCAAAATTTCAATTAAATTATTGGTATATAGATTTATATATAGTTATATACAGGATATCGCAAAATAGATTATCTGGGTAAAAGTTAAAGGAATGTTGCCGAAAGGATAAACAATAGAAAAGTTTGTGACCAATCCAATAACTATCTTTATAATAACTTTTTGTGGAAATAATTTTAAAACTATATATAAACTTTCATTTGTGGTATATATAATTTGCCCGTGCGATCCAAGTAGTTTTTTTAGCTATATTCACGTGTAAAACCAAAAATAGTAGACCCATAAAAACTCATTTCTGCCATGTAAATACTATCTTTTTTATTTTTATTTATGTCTTCTATTGTTTTCATGAGCTAAAACACTATAAAGACCCGAAGCGCAGAGATTCAAATATGCATGTTCTCCTCAATGATACTATTTTACAATTATCAAAATCTGTAACATCAATTTGACAATTTAATTATATACAATTTTCACGAAGATATTGTTGAAATAATAGCTATAATTCAACAAATAATTATTGTATCGATGAAGTGTCTACACAAAAGTTATTCCTATAAATATCAAATAGAAACGAAAATAGAAATTTATGCACAGCAAAAAATTTAAAATATTTTTCTTTATTTCGGCTATATCTTTGGGGAAGCATTAAATTGTTATGCTTCAGTGGCACAGTGCTTAAAGCACATGTCATTTAATCCACAGATTGTGAGTTCTATCACCGATATTAAAGTGAAAAAAAAATGTTTGTAATTTTTCATATTCTAAAAATTATTCAATTGATAATTATCATTTATTTGTTTGTGAAATAAAAAAGTGAATATTTGTTTAAAGAATGGTTTTTGGAAGATATTCAGAGATTAACAATATCTTCACACACACACATACCGCTGTGGGCGATTCACCCAAAAGAATAATTTAAAATCTGTCTAAACATAAACCAATTGTTGAATTGTTACACATTAACATACGGAGTAATTTATCAACATAGTTAGATGATGCCCGTGCGGCACTATGGTGGAGATGTCTATATATCTATATGTAATCAATATGTATAGTAACTCGGGGGAACTAAGAGGATACCACAATATGAATCTACTGTTAAGTTTAAGTGGCCGAAATCATTCAAAAAATTATCATCGAAAATGTATACAATATATGCAGATTTTCTTTAAAATATATTGTGAATTATTTTCCCTTTAAAACGCAATATAATAATTATTGATTAAAGATAAGCTAAACTAGTTTATTTCTTTCAGTTGTTGTATACTTAATTTTGATAATGTTTTTGAACATGACCTGTTTATATACAAATATATAAACACAATTTATTATATACATAATAATTTAATAACATTACACTATTTAATATTATTGTTTCAATAAAAGTATATATGTAATTGATTTAAAGACCATTATTCACATTAAATTATAGGGATCATGTTTCCGGTTTGTATATACTCTATATTATATAAAATAATGTTGCTTCTCGAATATTTGAAAAAATGAATCTTCCGCAATTACCATTTAATTTGGATATGATATATGTTTTGAAAAAGGATGATAAAATTTAGGCCAATGATTTGACACATTTTCTATTTCTATATACATTTTCAAACTTTACTCTATGTATACTATTATATAAAAGATATATTTTCATAGAGAGAGAATGTATATGAAATTATGGCATAGGAAATGATGTTAAATGCCATTTGTTTTCCTGTTTCATATATAAACAATACATATTATATATACAATACTTTTCGCATATATATTTGTGTATTGACCCATATTGTAATAAAAATATATAATGATGTCATAATGAATATGAATAATTTAGTGATATTTATTATGTTATTTATCCTTTTTCCAAATTTTCAAAAATTACACTCCAAATGCTAAGCCAAAAATAACATATTGTAAATTTGCACTTTAATAAATTATATACGAAATTATTATTTTTATTATTTTAAAATTACTCTTATAACGCCATCAAATTGCAAAAGTGTTGTAATGTTGTATAAGCATTCGAAAATTAGGAAGGGTCACGTCTGTCAATTATATCTCGCCTATGGCTTTTTGTAAATAAGTGTCTTTGCATGAATCTTTCATGTTCGATGGATTGTAACAATCGATAATTTGAAGCTTTGCATGAAGTGTAAACAAACAAGATTTGATACAAATATTTAAATAATGATTACAGTACAATTGGTAAATTGTTATATACTTCGATGCGGAGTAGTATGTTGTCTGTTGTTAGATACCATATAAGCTCCATTTGGTTATATTGGTTATACATACCTCCACACAATATAACATTTTAATATTATAATTTTATTAATAATATTGCATTAGTAATATATCGCAAAATTTCCCCAATAAATAGCGGGAATTGAACCTGCTATTTATATTTTACGATTTATTAACATTAACGCTATAAATGATACAGCGAAAATGACACACGTGACTTTGAGCTGTAATCACGTAGACCTAAAACCTAGCGAGATGTAATTACTTTTGCTTAAAGTAAAATAAAATATGGCTTTATTTATTGATGGTCTGTATACGCTATTTCGCGGAGGTACAGAAATAAATGATAATTGTTGCCAAATTCTCGCATCAAACTCATAACATTCACCCCATACACATTTTTGGTATATTAAATAATTTTTAGTATGTATTTTTTCCTCAAATCAATATCATAAATTTAACGATTGAATTACATGCGCGTTTTCCACTGTGTCACTGATGCATACTGTGTATAAATATTATATTTTCCAATTGAATTAGTCAAAATCTATATTAATTCGCTTGTTTTTTCTTTTAATTGTGAAACTTAAATATCCAATATAATTCCCAGGACAGTAAACATTCTATAAAATAATTTAAATTAATCCTGAAAAGAATAAAATTACATTCAAATACCAGATTTAATTATTTGTTGATTGGCAATTAAATGTAAATACCATTAATTACAATTATTACATTTTTTCGATGAAAAAAAATAAATAAAATAACCATTGAAATTTAATAAGTTTTGCGAATCTTATAGAAATAACAAAAATCAATTGCCCTGTATATAGTAAAAAAAAAAATCTAAATTCTATAAAAAAATATAAAGTAATGTAATTTTAAAGGTTAAATCTTATGGGAATTGAAAGAAAATACATGTACTCGTAATATATGAATGACGCCAATAGCGCACAGACTACAATTTACAATGTTTGTTTATATTTATGCGTTGGGTACGCCCGACGGTATATATTGTATCTATCGTATTTGGATTTGTTTGTGTTCGTGCTTGTATTTTTTTTTATTTTTCTATAAAATATAAAATTTATAATCTCTACCCAAATTATCCCAAAAAAATAAAACCTTTAATTTAATAAAATACAAATTTTCACCGCATATAATCCATTTTATGTGATGTGTAAATTTGTTTTCCACAAATTTTATTAATATTATTTTAATCAAATTTACGGTGTATATTTATAAATAAATGTAATTCCAATTTCGGTACTGACATAAAAATGACATTTTCAGTGCACTCATTCAACTGAATTACAACGTTGTTTGTTCACTTACATTAACATATATATCTATGGGTTATCAATCCCTTATAGTACATTCTGTATAGGAGCATGAAAATGCGAACTGACGAATGATGGTTTCTGTCGATATTGATTAATTAAATTCAACGATTTGCATACGAAATGGGAATGGAATGAGATATAAATAAATAATCACATTCTGACTGTTAACTATTGTCTTGTATTGTATTGTATATTTGTACTGCGAAAGCTATTTAACGATATAAACTCTCATAACAGTTGTTGACTTGTTTTGATCAACCAAACACCACATAGAGTAGCTACTTGACGTACAGAAATATACCTAAATTAAAATTTATAACATCACAATTTATTGTAGCTTATTTATTTATAACTTATATTTTTATTTAAGATATTAAAGATGTTTGTATGTGTCTTATGCATCATATAAAAATAATGAAATTATGGAAATGTAAATATTTTGATAATTATACAGATAAAAATATGGCCACCACAACTTGACTGTAATAAATGTTTGGTAAATGTCATCCATATAAGATCCACTATGAGCTACATGAATAAATGATAATGCAATAAGATAAAAGCAACAATGAACCGCAAAAGGAATTTAGAAACAACATTTAAGGAGTACCATGACCTATATATGCAAATTGTATATATATGCATATTTTAAAATGTATCTTACGGTTTGTTATATAGTACACTCTATTCTTTATATCGTAAAGCAAATAAATAACCTTCTTCTTCTTCTTCTTCTTCTTCTTCTGTTAGTATATATGTTAATTCATAAATATATATACGAAAAAAATAATTAAAATTTATTAACATCATTAACGCCTATATTGTGCACGTATTTTATATAAACCCTTCTTAGTTCTAAAAACATATATATATTGTGTAACCTTTTTTATTTTTTATGCGCACGTATCTCCCGCGCTTACAACAGGAACAATTAAAATTTAAATGAATGTGTACGCGCGTATATTACTTACATACAAGTAAAAATGTTAAAATATATAATATGCAAATATTAATTTACCTTGACAAAATAATCTTAACAATAATAATCATAATTATCATAATAATAAACATATACATATTATTTTTAATAAAGATAAGAATGCGAGAACGAAAAACTGTGGCATTTCCTTTTTGCATTCAAATTATTGTTATAGTTATTATTATTATTTTTTTTTGTATAAATAAATGGTCCGACGTCCACGGCAATGTATAAATTGTAAAATTGTGTCAAGCCAAAGAAAAATAAAAATTTTTATTTAACATACACATTTTTAAGGGTATCGTCGTCGTATCTCATATGTCTCCTCTGAGTCTATATTACGTGTATATATATATACGCTGGAAAAATTACATTGTCGCATCTATTAACCAAGAACAACAACAAAATTGTCTATATAAAATTTCAGCTGTTAAAAAAATTTAAAAATTAACAAAGTTTTTCGTACAAAGTAGTTTTATTTTATTTTATTGTATGTTTTTGTATTTTCTAACCACACACACTATTTAAATTACACTAAATATACGAGAAATTCTGGAAGTATTTTTGTATATGCAAATAATTACATTATTTTTAATTTTTAAGATTACTATAATTATTTTGTGCCAAGCTATTTGTATTAAAACTAAACCCATTTGGTATTTTAAATAGGACACCGCATAAATTGCCATTGTTCAAGGTGCTGTTATCACTGCAATTGTATACATAAATTCAAAAATCATAATTCATATGATTACCGATAACGTAAATTTCATGTATTGTGCAGGGGGAAAAATACAATGTGTTTGTAAAATCATATGTGGGGGTATCTGATGGCGAGGTATTTAAAACGCGTTCAAAATTCTAAATTTCAAGAATTGATGTTGTATGAAATCTATTCTTACTGTATTGAAAGTTTCTTTCCTTATAATTTTTTCCATAGAGTGGTTAATTGGGGAAACAAAAGTATTATATAAGTTGTTGATTTGTTCCTAATTGTTCATTTATATAATTATTTTACATATACTTTTCGACATTACAATATAAAATTATTTTAAATTGGAGTGGAAAAGTATCATCATTAAACGTTGATTTGTTTAAAATGTATAGGAATTTCATACGATGATGTTGTTGTACTAGATTCGGAATTGTATTGTTTTATTTCGTTATTATTATTAAAAACTAAACCGCAAACTTTTTTGTACACCTCTCCTATAAATACTCGTATGCAAATGATAAACATATATATTCATTCGTTCAACCCCTGGAACAAGGGCTGTTTATTTTAACATGTCTATTATATATTGTGTAGTCATATTTAACATTCCATAATTATTATATTAAAAATGAATAATATGTGGCAAGAAAGAAAAGAAGAAAATAATATAATATGATTGTGTGTGTGTGTGTGTGTTTCAAAATAAGTAACCAAACATTTTATTTATTTCTTATATGCAAACTAAAAATTATTTACAACATTTTTTGTATTTAATGTAATGTTTCACTATATCATATGGTTTTATTTGTTTTGAACTTTCTAGTTACGTAGCCGAAAAATGGAAATAAATCTTTTAAAAGTAAATTATAAATGCGTATAGACGAGTTTTAATTTTTCCCAATGTTTAATTAAGTTTATTTAAAATAACAAGCTTTTGAATTTGTATTTTTTATATACCCTAAATATTTCTGCATGGACAAATTTAAATTTACAAAACTCGTATTGTGCGCCTATAAATGTATATAGAGTAAAATTTAATTTATGATTTACTGTGTAATAAAAGTTTCTATATCACTTTGTGCTGTAGCATATTAATACCTTTATATTGAATTTATATAAGTAAAGTATGAAGTATAAGTGTATTATTTTTGTTATTTTTATGTGTTTTTATTATATTATTTGTAACATCAACAGTGAAACGCAATACTCATAGGACGGAAAACGTTCTTTTTTTTTGTTAAAAAAATAATCTATTTTTTCTAAAACTTTCCTATAAAACGTGGTATATTTTACTAATATAAAGATAACACGAGAATTTTGGTTTGCGTTTACCGACGACCACTATTTTATCGTACATCCCCATATTATCCAATTACTATTGTAATTCACTGTATTTTACATGGCATATTTTTCAGCTATTTCATATATCATTTGCATTTACGTGCACGGCGGCTATATTAAATATAACAATATGAATAAATGTGTATATTATGTTTGTGTATGAATGTAGAGACCGAATAAATTGTATGTGGAATGTTTCTGATTATAAAAAAAAAATTCAGAAACTGTTTCGTATATAAACATCAATTTAAATTATATACAGAAATTTTATAAAATACTTAATATTGTACGTTAAATTGTACGACGAAAAATATTTTTCAGAATTAAATCTAAATATCTAAATTTCCTTTCAATGAGCACAATATAATCATTTATTCAATTATCTTATAAAAATATTTCGCGACACCATATTGACATCTGTGGAGAATGGGGATGGGACTAATGTAAATGACATCAAATGCTAATTTCGATTAATCTCAAATTAATTTATAATTGTGAAATATACATTTGTATTTGAATTTTAATTATATAAACACCAATTTTGTTTTCTTTCTATATAACTGCGTGCTCATGATGGCTTATAATGGAATGACGTAAAATACGTGATCGTCAACGCGTTCAAAAATTTCCATTTGACATAATAAGCCTTTTAACTAATCAACTAAATATAGTTTCGTATATACATTGAAATTTTTGGTTTAATGTACATTTAACATTTTTCTTGAAAAGAACTTTTTTCGTGTATGATTTAAATAAATATATGCTGTGACGTTCATGCAATTGATGTAATAATATTGCTATCTTATTGTTATGTAAAGGGTGTTTTTTATTTTGTTTCATAATGATTGAACTTTCAATTGAAATACATTTGTTTTTTTATTTAATAGAAAATTATTCTATTTGTATTTTGAAAATAATTTACATTTCTGGTATATTTCCACCACGGCTAGCTCTGATAAACCGAATTGGATTATGTTATGTTGACTTTCAAGGCGTCAATTGTTGCTAACCGATCTGTGTAATCCAGAGATTTTTGATATGCCAAATAAAAATAATCAAGTGTTGTTAAATCACATTATCTTGATGGTCAAAATCACTGAAACATTTTATGAAATAATATTTTTATTTAATATATTGATGGTAAAAAAAACCCTTTCCAAATCGATGTTATGTATATTTAAAAACAAAACATTATTAATCATCGATCTGTAACTATTTTCACCATTGACTGTAATAGCTTCACTTTTAAAAAAATTAAGAACAATTGATGCGCTTAGCGTATGTAAACCAGGATACAATGCAGCCTGATTAATTTCTAGAGGATTGTATTTACACCTCATCTATACACGGTTTGTTTATATAACTATATAGAAGCAGATAAAAAATTGACCTTAACGTATCCGATTTATCAGAGTTAGTCGTGGTGGATATCTATGCCAAATAAATTATTTTCAAACATTTAAATAGCATAAAAATTTCCTATTAAATAAAACAAAATATTGACTCCAAAATTTTATTTCTATATTTTTTTTTTAAATTCAAAGTTTTATCTATCACTCTAAATAAAAAACACCATATATAATTTGAATATTTTCCCAAATATTATATATAGGAGATGTGAATGAATAGAAGAATCATGTCCTATTTTTTCATATCATCGTTAAGTATGAATATATATAACCTATAAAAAATATACATGTATAAATTTACATATAATTTATATATATTTGATACCTCTCTATCTCAATATATATATTTTGTACATAAAAATATATTAAATATAATGATATTACAGATATTTGAATTCAACAAGTTATATTTTCGTGACATGTTATCATCATTGCAAAAAAATTATATGTTGATATTCAAATAGAAATTTCATTTTATATTCAATGAGGATATGTGAGTGAACTATTATTATTTTGTTAACATGTGTTGAAAAATACTTTTTTGCTATTTTGGATACATATTATAATGTTTTTTGTGTTTCTCCGTGTACCGATGCCAGAACATCCTTTTAAAATATTCTATTCGAATTTTAAATATTAAATAAATTTTAACAAAAGTGAATGCAAAATAAGATTAATTTGTATTTTACAAGAAATTGTTATTTAATGAACTAATAAGTTTGTGATATTTTGTAAAATTTAAATTAAAAAACTTTAAAACTATTTTTAAAAATATAGAAACTATATTCGTAATTGGATTATTATTTAAAAATAGATGATCATCACACTTTAACTACTCCCTCTTATATAGAACACAAAATCTAAAATTAAATATTTTATGTTCCAAACATAATTTCAATGTTTAAATTATCAATTTGTATACAGAAATCAAAATTTACGTGTGAAGTAAATATATTTTCAGGTTATACAATGCTTTACATGATCTTGAAAAAACTAAATGTTTCAGCTCATTATTGCATAGTATAAGAAAGAATAACAAATGAAGAATATATATTATTTTTTTCTTTCGAAAAGAAAAAGGAAAATTATTGATATTAATTATTGTTGTTGTAATTACATACACAGTTTTTCCGTATCTTTTATGAGTGAAAAAAAAAAGTTTCTTTTCTTATCCTTTGTTATTTATATCATCAGTCTTTTTCTATTTCCTTTGACAATTATTAATTGTTATAATAATGTTGAAAAAATTTACTTTTTTTTTTTTTTTCCGGCATACTTTTTATAACTTTTATGTGGCTTTAGTCGCTTTTTTTTTTTTTCCTTTGTTAACTATACAAACAAATTTATTAATTATAATAAGATTAAACGAATAAATGCCATGTAATAGAATAATAAAATTAAGAAATCAAAATGTAGAACAAAATTTCGATAATAATATAGTTTATTTTTCGTAATATTAATTATAACATTTATTTACGCAACCACACTGCCAAAAGTATTAATATTTGGGATTATGGATGGTAATATCATGACTTGTTAATTTACGTAACACAACGGAATATATTGCAAAGAAACTGCTTTATTGTGGCAGAATCTATAATATGTTTAAATAAATAAATAAATCTACCTTCAAAAGTGATAGTTTACTAACAATCTTTAAAAGCACTTTGTAATAAAAGATATTCGTGTAAAGCTGCTGAAGAAGAAGATTAATACATACAAAAGCCAAATGAAAATCATGTTACTGAAATAAAATACTTTCAATTAATGCTCACACATATTGGTCGCACATATTCGATTGAGTATATTAAAAATGATACATTTTTATTGGAATATCATTTGCTTAATATCAGACAGCTCAATTTTTTTTTCAAAATCAAGTTACAGTTGCTGATTTAATGTATATAACATAAAGTATAAATAATGAACTCATGTGAAACCTATAAAAAAATACATTAGAGTTAAAGTAAAAATTTAAGGTTTCCCCGCATTGTAGCTTATTTTGTATCTTATAGCACTTTATTCTGAAATCGTTTTATTATTAGCGTGTTCATTCAAAATGTAAAAAGAATATAGTTTAGTGGATTGAGTCACAAATTTCTTCAATTTGTATAAAAATTAGAATTTAAATTAAATACAACATGTAGACGAAGCATTGTAATTATGGATATATAATGACAACCAATTTGAATATGTACTTCGATAATAGTGATAAAAAAAATTAATTTAATTTTCAGTAGTTTGCATTTGTTATACCTATGTTTAAATACCAATTGATATGATTATTTTTTAAATTAATATTATAAATAACATACATTTTATGAAACGAAATCAACCGGTATAACATTATAAAATATAATCACATATAAATTGAAATAATTTATTTTGTTAATACATTTTACGTATATAAAATGTCTATTATTATAAAATATATATTTATTTCTTGTTAAAAATGTATACGGAAAGATTTTTATATATTATATAACAAAGAAATTCATAACAATAAAATAATGTGTTACAAAGAAATTTTGCAACGTGTATCATAACTTAAGTTATAAATGTTACACAAAGATTGCTTTTATAATATAAAGTTTTCGTTTATATATATTTAATAGAATGACAATTTTCTTTCTTATAATACACTAATGAGATTAATTTTATTCAAATATAATATTATTATTATAATAATATAATACAAAATATGAAACGATATTATTTGCCAATTATATTTCAATTTCTATACGTTATTATTATATACAATGATATGTATTTCAGTAACGGAGCGTGAGTATAGTAGTTTAGCGCTTGGGTTATAGACTAGATATATTATGAAGAACAATTTGGGTGTTCATCGAATCTACGGTTTTTTGAAACATAATTAATTTTTAACCTTGCGATATAAATTATTATATTCGATTTCTCAATTCATTAAAGTCATACAAAATTTTAACGATATATAAAAACAGAAAATCTCTTATATGGTTGAAATTGATTATATATTTTAAAAATCTATTTTTACATTGCCGGTATTTTCCGGCAAATTTATTTAGCAGGTTCTATGACAGACAAATGTATAACAAAAATATAAAGATATTATCCTTTGAAACCCAGTTTTACGCTTCGCTACTGATGTAGCTTTATAAGATTATATAAAATATAACAAATATAAACGTGACCATTTTCATTACTTTGATTTTGACTTTATGTAAATAAAATAAGAGATAGGTATTTTGTTAAAATAATTTTATACTATTTGTAAATTATGTCATTCATTTGTACTATTGTACCTTTACAATAGTTTTCTGTTATGTAAAATGTGTCTAAAGTTATTAACAAATTATAGTGGTATTGGAACATATATCAACCGCAACCATATATAGGAAAAGTTTGTATTTGCTCAATTGTATTGTCTGGTATATGTGTATAATTGTTACAAAATGAAATAGATGATCAAAACCTTTTTACTAAAATTGTAGAAATTTTATTTTTTTTATTGCACATAAACTTACACAAATATTATTCATTTGCGATACTTTAATTAACATCTTAAATATCGATGCAGTTTAATTTAATTGTTATTTATTCAACTTTGTAAATTAACACTATCAATTAACGATCTTCCTAAACAGGATGAATTCTAGCTCAATTTTGAACAAATATTTAACTCCTTGTGTCCTCCATTTGATCTATTTTTTTGTTCTATTGCAAGGATGAATTCGACCCTTTGCCATTTTAAAATTTAATTTGATCCTTTGAAAAACTTTTTAAACATAGAAGAAGAAACATAATTCTTAGTATATCTATAATCAGCTAAGTTGTTAGCAAATATTTGCCATCCAGGCCACTCCATTCGATTCTTTCATATGGATTTATCTATATATCTATAAAATACGAGTATAACTTTAATTTGATTTAGTTTCCGTATATAATATTACACTGTACTCTTGTAGAAGAATGTAAATATCATTAACCCATTTATTTTCATTATTTTTCAAACAAATTAAAAAAAAACATAAAAAAACTAATTCCATTGTAGTAACAATGTATAATTTTCTATCTTTTTCGATTTCACATTTACAATGTAATGTACATATAAATGTGTACCATACCAGAAATATACCTCGTGCAATTTTGAATATTAATTAGTATTTTATATTGGTAATATTATTATAATATGAACTTTGTATTATTTTAATTTTTAACCACAGGAAAATGTAACGAAAAATAAACGTTGATTTAATAAATTTATGTAAAATAAATATTATTCTATACAAGAAAGTGCAAGTATAATATGTATAATAATGATAAATGTAGAGTATTTCCATTCATCTTTACTATTTAAGTAAGAATGCGTATATTCTATCACGCATACATAACGCATTATATTACAATAAATCAATATATAAATACGGTTCACGAAAACAGAAAAATAATATTCACATGGTTTTTATTTGCATGAAATTCCCAATACAAATATTATGCTTAATAATTTTCTTAAATATACAACAGTCTATTACCAATAATAATTCAAGAATACGGCCAATTAAGCAGATATTTAACATAGAAGGTATTATCCACATATTGCATGGGAGTACCATATTTACTGTTTAATAATTTCAGACAACCAAAAATTAATGAAATCGCATGTAAAATATTGCCACTAACCAATAATAGGCAAAAATGTTACTATATCGCAAGAAAAGCTTGTGTTTAATTTAGCGCAGGGTAAAACGTAGCTAGAGGTGAAGACTTTGACTCAGAATAAAACAATGTTCTGTATACCGTTTCGCAAAGTAATTGCAATTAATAGTTAATGTGTATGTTAAATTTAATAGGATTTTAACTTAAAAAATCACCATATTTATATAGTTATATAATATTAACCGTACTGATAAGATGAATAATACAAACAATTGAAACATCTTGCAGTAAAATTTTATCTGACACCGTTAAAAAAGTTGTCAAGGATTTTTTTTTTATATATAAATAATGCATATTTAAAAAATAACTTTAAAGAAAATCAAATATTTATAAATTTTCAAAGAAATTTATATATGTTTTATGAATTGTTTAACAGAAATACAAAATATGTTATTTGAATAAATAAAATGTTTGTGTATATAAATAAGTTCTATAACGTTTTGATGAGCCCGCCGTTGGGGATTTAAAATGATAATGAATTTATTATCATATATTCGTATGTACTCACATATCATATATGCGTGAACATAAAAAATGTCATCTTGTCAAATTAATATATCATTTCTTTATATTATCAATATGTATTTCAAATTTACATTTAGTCAATATTGGTAAAATTCAAAAATTAGAATAAATTTAATTAATATGCGAATATATGTAAATATTTGTTAATTATAAATTGGATAAGTTTTTACCTTTATATTTTTTCCACATAATTATATATTCGAATTGTAAAAATCGAATGTAATTTCATATTGATATAAATTATATTCGATACAAAAATTTAATATTGATTTGGTCATTGTTTTGTAATGTCAGCTAGAAAGACTGTTTTATTATTCTAAATAAAAATTGTTTATGTAAGAAACTTTATTTAAAAACAAACTATATAAAAATAACGACACTTTTCTTTCTCTATTAACTATTTTAAAGACTTGTGTGTTAAATCGAAAAAATATAATTACAAAATTAATTTAATTTAACAAATTTTTTATTATTTGCATTTCAGGCATTTATTGTACTGGCAATAATGAGGCATCAAAATAATGATATGATTGTCCAATTTTTAAAATTAACACATGCAAATAGATTGAATGTACTCTGTTTTAAGCGGGTAAGTCAACACAAATTTTGTTTATTACTTTACATTTATTGTTAAATTTAATTTTTTATTTTTAGTTATTTAAGTATAAAATATGTTTTTACACAAAAAAACTACTTAACATTTAGAATTTTATGAATCAATTATTTAGCGTTTCGAATAAGCTAGTATATTTCTGCAAAAATTCAAATATGCACATAATTAATTATTAAATACGAATAATATTAAAATATTATTATAGAATAAAATCATGAATCTTAATACACACGCTAATTATTTTCTATATTGATGTTGTTTACAATCTACCCATTCTCTTATTGTCAGTCATATTAAATAAATTTTCAATAGCACACTATTAGTGCGGCTTATGATAATCGAAATGTACATTTGAATTTTATGGTTTTGAATGCTATATATACAAATTATAGATGATAGATTATTAAAGCAATATGCACCAATTGAAATAACAAGATTTAATAACTATACACGCAGCAATCGATCCATTCCTGTTGAGTAATCTTTAAGAAGTAATTTTATATTTTTTATCTATTATAATACGGAAATATGAAAATGAATAGAAACAAAAAAAAATAACCAAAAAGGGTATAACACCCAAGGGCACACATCAAAAATCTATTATATGAACTCGTCATCTTCGCCCGTCTATATATTATTCAATTCCTGCAATAAATAAGGATTGAAATATTTATATAATAAAAATCTATACATTTTTGTTGTGTGTGGTTGGGTGGTGGTGGTGGTGGTGGTTTGGTTGGTGGATGGCGCGGTAACCCAATAGCAAATTCATTTTAAAAAATTTAATAATAAAAATAAACCAAAAGCATAAAAAAATATAAAGAAAATGGAAAAATATTTTTTTGGTGTTGGAAAAATTCTAATTAACAATTTATGTAAATTTTTTTTCTCTCATATTTATAATTAATAGATAACATGAATATTTAAATAATTTCTTTTGTCACATAAAAAGATACGTGTACTTTAAGATTTGGCAAACAAAAAAAAATTGAACTGATTTTATAATGTTTTTTTTTATGAGTTTAAGTGAGGTGATTTTATAAATAGTATAACAACAACACGATTATATATATGTTTTAGTTTAGTAGATGAATGACACACCACCATTGCCTAATCAACAGTCAATTCAGACAGAGTTATATTTTAGTATAGTTTTAATTTAGAATGTTGCTTTGGCAATTCATTTGCATTCAACCATTAAACATATACACAAAAGCACAAACACCACCCTATTGAATATTATTCCAAAACTGTAGTATAAATTAAAAAAAGCAGATATACACTTTTTCAATGCCAACCTAAAACCTATATAATAGAAGATTTTAAAATGAACATTAAATAATAATATATTGTAGAGAGTGACGACAATAATCCCTTGTAATAATTGACTACGTATAAATCAAGTATAGTTAAAACATATGTCTATCGGTTTGTGTTATATGAAAAAATGTAAAAAATTTAATATAATATTTTAATATCAAAAGATGGTTATTACTTAAATATAAAATTACGACGTTTTTCATGTAATATTATTAAACATTTATGTGTAGTCTCTACTAACATAAGTATTTAAAAATCATAACGTGGTTCCAATTATATGCATTTAACTTTATGTGTGTTATATAAATTCACTTATATGTATCAATAAAAACCAAACAAGATGTTAATGAATTGATATCGAATCTATAAATTTATATGATCTACTTCCATTCCATTCCATTGTTTTATGTGTAGTATATCGCTAGACATGTTTAGAGTATGAAAAATCCTTAAAAATAATTCTAAACTTATTAATTGTTGGCGTCGTTGTTTCTTATTGATAACTTATTATAAATACAATATTATTTATAACATTATAAATGAAAATGAATCTATGTATATCGCCATGGCATTGTTCCTTTTAAACGTTTGATGACAATTCATATTCCACAATCTAAATTTTATTTCGAATAACGTTCAGATATGAAAATTAATTTTACAATCGAATAAAATGGTGTACTAATTAATTTGAGCGATTCAAAAATTTTGTTCTTGAACCGTTGAGTATATCAGTCGTTTTCGTAACGCAGTTAAACGTTGTAATACAAGTCTACATATTCCTATTCATAATAATTGATAACTTACAGTTACACCTATAGAAATAAAATTACACATATCTCTCCCTATATACAATACAAAAACATTTTTCATTTATATTCACTGAGGCATTAAATTTTATTAATTAATTACATTTTGATTTTAATTATATTTCCAATATAAATATTTCTTATATAAAGCGAGTTATTTTGTATACCATATATAATTTATGTTTTATTATCTCTCAACAAATATAATATTATATATTATATATAAATAAATTAATATTATATACTCGTTATTAATATTGTATATAATATAATATATAACAAAAATCTTAAACTAAGTTTGTATATTATATAGAATAGAAAAACCCTAAAATATAATATTATATTCTAATCAATGTTATTTAATCTTTTGAAATTTTGTCTTTAATGTTATACATTTGTATCATTTATTTATGATATATTTTAAATGTGTGTCTCTCTATATATAAATATATATTTTATGATACGCATATATTGTATATGTAAACAAAAACTATATATAATTAATTTAAATAATGTATATATGTTACTTATTAACATCAACATATGTAATTATTCCAAACCAATGGAAACGAAACCATTTCAAATATTTTAAAATATTTTATGCTATAATAAATATATGTAAAGCATTTAAATTTAAAGATATATCTAATAAATTAATAATGTATGTGTATAACGTATATATGTATATTTATAATACTTACATATATAAATACATACAATAAACATCAACCACTCATAGAATATATATTTCTGGAAGTCTAGACCCTTTTTTTCCTATAGTATACCTAATATATGTAGGTGTATTTCTTTTGAAATAATAATAATATATATACGTAATGTTAATAAAATCTTAAAACAAAATATTGATGTTTATATATGCGCAATAAAAAAAGCTTTGAATTTGATGACAAATTATTATGATCTTCGCATGTATCCAATTTTAGGAGAATTTTCCTAAAATATCATCAGAATTGGTTTGTTTTTGTTTCCAAATAAAATTATCGAAAATCATATTGCCTATGTGTTAGTTTATTTATGTATACAAAATTAAAGGTTCATGATTTGGTAAACATTCTGAAAAGTCGTCTTGATGGTTTCCACATATAATCCATATAATTTATGATATAAGCCATTCGTATTAAATTTAAAACACATCAAATTATTTTCAATGCAAAGTTTTGTATGTATCGAAGAATATTATTACATTTATATATTCATTGTTGTAACACCCAATAGTAAAATGTTGTAGGTGGATACGCATCGGTAACATAGAATTTGTTGATGAAGATAGCTTTAGTATAATATTTTCAAAAATTAACGCACATATATATTGAAAGTGCTATTTTACTGAATATATACGTATACCATCATCACAAGCAAAAAGTCCATAGAACCTTTTTATATCTCATCTTAAATCACAAAATATCAACATACACATTGTAAATTCCACTTAAATTAGAATTAATTATAGATTTTACAATGGTTTGTTTTGGTTCGTATATATTACATTTACCATTCATTTATAACACAATATACGCACCTATGACTGGTGTATCTATAAATATAAAATGATATGTATTGAATACAAAATTCTTTAGATTTCTTTCATGCAAAAGAAATAGTACAATATAATCGATTGTTCGTATTTCAATATATCATATACGTAAACATGCAATATATTACACAATAGAAAATGTTGGATATATTGTTGTTGTGTAATAGATACATAAAATTTGGTTGAACATTATTATTAGAGCCGAATTTAACTTTCAAGCAAACGAAAAACACATAATAAATCAATGCAAAAGTTAATGTCTATATTTATTAAACGGAAATTATATAGGATACCGAAAAAATAATATACATATAACGTATGTATAACGTACAAATATACGTATATATTATATAATATTATTGATATATTATCGTGTAAATAGCATGTATAATGTAATACTAATATATTTGCACTAAGAATTGAATAAAAGATGAGAAAAAAAATCTATATAAAATACATTAAATAATTGTACCCTTCTGGTGAATACATGTGATCAATTCTAGACTGTATCTATTGTTAGAATATATTCGTATGTACGTGTACTCTCTACCCGCAGAATAATTTGAATAAATTTTTAGCATATTTATTTTGGTAACACCATCTATATTGATTGCTGAATAATTTATGTTTTGTGAACCGATCTGAAAAAACTGTCATAACACTTCCTTTAGTGTAAGCCAAAAATTCAGTATGACAGTAGTTTTCTCAGCGTGTATATATGACGCACAAAGAACCAACATGAAATGCTTAAAATGTTATGTTGATAATTGGTTATCCAAAGACACATGTTTTTGGGTGGCAACAACGATTCAAATGTGACGCACTTGAGGAAGAACATTTAATTGTTAAGAACAAAATGTATTTAATATATATAGAAGACAAATGTTTTATAGATTTTAAATGGTGAAATAAATTCGGATCTGATTTCCAACTATCAAAATAAACGAACTCCGTGTTCAATATATATTTTGAAACTTTTACAACTCACTGCGTAAACAATATCAATTAAATCTATTGTCAGTGACACGTAAACACTATACAAAAGTTCATCTGAAAAAACAATATTTTGTTTATGGAGTTAACAACATAAAAATATGGAATGCTATCGAATAATAATGTGATTTTAAGTTTTGTGTAAATATAACAGATATGATTTGAATGGGTTGGACTTGATGAGCGTATACAAACACAAAGAATTTTCGTTAGTGCGAAATTCTTATTATGTTATATTATTTTTGTTAATATAATTAAGGATTTCCTAAAAGTATATTATTATAGATATTAACTTTGTCCTCTTTTCTATATGTCTCTAAAATGTTATCTATAGTACACAAATGAAATTGATTTTTAAGAAATTACATATACATAAAATGTAACATCAAAGAAATTTCAACAAAACACTAATCTTTAAACAGGCATCAAAACAAAACAATCTATATATTATAACAATATAATTCAAACACACACACATAAATGAATATGTATTTATTTATTTTTAAATTAAACATCTTTGAATAGAATTACAGAAATTGGAGATTAAATTAGATGAAACACTGAGAAATTGTAAAGCTTTTATTGTAGAAATTTGGAAATCGTTTTTGTAATGTTTTTGCGCTATTTTGTTTCAATAAACAGAACACAACACCTGATGATGGGGAAGCGGCCGCTGATTTGCTGTGGTTACCCAAAAAATTAATAATATATAAGAAACATATCTGAAACCGGACGGTTCGAGGATTAACTCACTGGGAGAGCACAATGAACCTTTCTCGGTCTAAGTGCCGGAATTAATTGCCGCCTTTGTTAAATCATCATCAACAGAACACCTAAAATTGAAAGCTTTCTTCTTGTCAATTGATTAGATTATATTATGTCAAAGGAATCTGGCTATTTATTGTATTTTCTAACGTCACACGCTACCTGGTAAGTTCCTGGTAATTGCACCTTTATGTTATTATTTACCTGATTTTAACGAAAATGAAAAAATTTAACTTTAAAAGTTGCAAATGGTAAATACCTTTGAGTTGAAAATCACTTGTTACATATATGCTCTTAACATCTTAATTTCTATACAATTGTAACAACACCAATTAATCGGTATCATTCTTATTACGATTAAACACAAAATGTTTAAATTTTCAAAATATTTCATTACTTGATGCTTTAGCATGACTTAGCTTAACTTTAAAAAGTTTAAATACTATTATTAAAGAAGAAAATTATTTATTTTATTTTGTATTTTGACTTTAAATATCTATCTATAAGTAACAACAATATAATTATAGGAGTTGTGTGTATTATCTTATCAAATGGTATAGTCACAAATAATGTTCAAACAATAAAGCCACCTGATAGTCGTCACCTTCTAAACTATTGGTTTATATTTTTCTATGTGCACAGTGATATATGATAATCGCGATGTATGTCATATATGCTTAATATTTAAAAGGCTTTTTAATACTTCATATAAATAATTGTTTCCCATTGCATAAATGTTATATTATTCTTACATATATATATATATAGCATATAGTGTTAATGGTATCACCAATATATAGCTTTAATATGAAGATGTATGCACACAGTCGACCCTCTTATACATAAGTAATACTTATATATAATGTAACCACTTGGTTACATGGTAATTATTACTCGCATATGTTTAACACAATTCAATTATATATAAGTACGATAAAAATATGGTATATGATATACTTTTTCGTTCAAATAGTAGTGGTTGTGAAATAGTTGACATCCATTTCTAGTCTCATATATAATAATATACAAGTTTTCATAACAATACAAGGGTCGACTGTCTATATATAAATAAAATATATAAATTCCCTTTTCCGGTATGTATTATAAACTTTTCTTTTCTACATTTATATATATTAGAAAATTACTTCATAAATCTTTTGATAACACAACATAAGTTTTATAGAAAAGTTATACATTGATTCTCAAAAACACCTGCGCGTGCTATACCCAGCATCATGTCGCCGCATTACCACAAACTTCAACATATATATATATATATATTGTATTTGAAAGCAATAAAATGAAGATATTTAAAGTGCTATATATCAGAACTTTATATTATAAAATACCTAGGTAATATATAAATATACTATATAACTATGCTTTATACAATTTTACATATTTATCCACAGAAATCAAATGAGAAACAATAAAATAACGAAAATAATGTTTAACACACACGTTTTAGGTTCAATTGTTATTTATATGTGCATGCATAAATGTATTTTTAGTATTAGATTTTGTTTATATAAAACCTCGTACATATTCATTATATGAAAACGATGCTTGTTATGGTGCATCTGCATCATGTTCATAATTTATTGTATTGTAAGTTTTTACAGAAGGTGTTATTATGTGCTTTGTTTTAATTTTAGACAGATTGCTGCACAGTATAACATTATCAAACAACAAATTTCAATTCAGTTATATTTTCCAAACAGATGAAACTAAAAACAATTTCTTCACTGAGAAATGGGAAATTTTTTAAACATATTCATAATTTAACGTTAACAATATGAATTCCTATACAGAGAAATTTCACACTGAAATATGCGTTAATTTTCATATGTTTCTCAAAATTATTATGTTGTTTACTTTACAAAAAACACTTATCGACTATATAATAGAAAAATATAATAAATTCATAAAAAATGCATATTTTCACCAATTTTGACCATATTTTGTACATAAAAAATATACTTACAATTGGATTTAAATTTATTATTCAGTTCTTATAAATACATAAGCATATGAAAAGTGGAATTAAATTTAAAGGATCAAAGATAAGTAAATCTTTGGGATAAACCATTATTTAATGTTAATTATCCATCCATTTGATGTGCTCCAAAACTTTTGCGTTATAGTTAGTGTTCCACATAACAGATCATCATTACAATTTGTAGTCCTTGAAATATAAAAGGTGTAATTTCTATAAAATCCGTTGTTTACTTTGATTTCCTGAACTGTATCTTGAATGCTTAAAATTTAACTACAATATATTATTCTGTAACCAGCCGCGTATAAGGGAGGCGATCTGATGGAGCAATCCAAATGAAAACAAAATTTAGTTTTCATGTTTGTTTCGTGTAAAGGATTTAAAAACAATAATTTTTGTCTTTATTTTAACCATGAAACCATGGACGGCAACCGTTTAGCAGATATTTCCATTTAAATATATTAATTTTGTTTAATTTTACATAGTTTGAAGAGCAAACATTATTGTTTTTAAATCATATACACGAAACAAAAACACAAAAAAAAATCATGCAACTACCCCATTATTCAGTTGATACTTTCGAAACTATGGTAAATTGTATTCCATTAAGACATCGATTGGAATAAATGATGATCAATAAAATGTCTGGCGAATATAGCTGGTGGGTTAAGATTTTCTATTTCTATCCTCCTACGTAATTTTTGACTGGTCGAGCAACATGCAGTCTGTCATTGTCATGTTGAAAAATAATTTTCTTTTTTTTTTTCCATTCTGGCCGTTCATCCACTATGGCTGACTTCAAACGCATTAATTGTTGTAATTACATATAGTTTTTTTTTTAAATTTACGCGTAATAAAGTGTCGACTTTTTTCAATTTAAGCTATAAATTTTACTCTAACTGCGATAATTTTTTGAATTTCATAAAATTCATTTAAATTTGTCATGATACACATTTCAGAGAGATGGCTATTATTTTCTACTTCAATTTAATCAAATTCATCTTTGTTTTACATATACCTTCCTTGTGAGTTAGGTAATACCTTCCTTGTGAGTTAGGTGAAATTAAAAGTATAATAAATAATATAATATGAAAAATTTTTTAAATCTGTTTAAATTTAAATAAATGTTTTAATATTTACCCGCTTCCTTTGTGTGCCATATATACGATGCTACAAATAAAAATTTCTTATAGAACAAAAAACCCCATATATTTTACACTGGCTACGTTTACATTTTATATTAGATCTACTCGTACAATTTATTTTAACTAAAAATCTGTATAATATTATTAAAAATAAATATATTTTGACAACATATATACCATCTATAAAACTTTTAGTGTTGCATAGTTAAACTATAAATGCACTGCAGAAATGATAAAGCACTTGATAAGAAATTTTCAAAAAAAGAAAAAATCAAGTATTTTCGCGAATATTAAACTTTTCCATTTTATAATACTCATACTATATTTTAAATATACGAGTATATATAGTGAATAAACTCTGCTATACTATATATTGTAGTAGATATATATATAAATTCGTACATACATTTTATAATTTAATATACTAAAGAGATTTAGTATAGTTTGTTAGTTACATAAAGTAAAATACACATTACATGTATGCACGAATACCACACCATTGTACCATTAACCTTCTTCAAGCTGTTTATGTTTATCGTATAGGAAAAGAAAATTTTCCAAAATTTTTCGGTACATTTTCATCTAATTTTTAATCGTGAACAATAAAAAAATATGGACGTATGAAGTTTGCAAGAAGCTGTGTTTAAACTGCGTGACCGTATGTAAACATGCAAATTAATGTATTTGATACATATTTTTTATTATAGGAATATCCACTTAAAATAAATGCAACCTACTGAGAAGTTTTTACATTTAACATACATCGGTTTTTTTCCTTTGTTTATGCATATTTCTATATTAATTTTTCAAAATATACTACAAATGTACACATTACGTTTCATTAAACTTTATTTTTTGGTAAACCCTGACTGAAACCATTGAAGGTTAACAATATATTTATTATTTTATATTTAAATGTATACTCATAAAATAATATATATGACAAAGAGCTTTATTGTTATAAAGAAACTTTTCTTAAATATATATTTAATATTAACCAAAAATGTGTGACAATTTCATATTCAACGAGGAATAGGTTTTGTTTTATATTAAACAGAGTACAGACTACCTATTTTATATTTTTATTTATTTATACTTTTACATAATTAATTTGTTTATTATACGACCATATAAAATGCATATGATTATGATAGATATGCATTGCACTCGTATTTTTGAAATTTACATATTTGCATAAATTTTAAAAAGATTAATTGTTGTTATTTAAAATATATGTGAAAAAATGTTTGTAGTTTGTTTTTAATTCTAGTGTATTTCTTTTTATATTTTAAATGCTTTTTGTATATGGATCTGTTATGGGTATAATGTCGCCTATAAATTTATGTGTGTTTGTGATTGTATATGATATTTATTTTTTTATTATTCATAATTATAAACTACTTTAAAAAATTTATCATTTAACGTTATAAAAACGACAATTAATATTTATATATTACAAAATTACATCTATATAATTGAAAAAATTGTTATTTTCAATTTTCATATTTAAAATAAAATTTTTAATAAATTATAAATCAAATTCTGTTTGGAACATATCATTTTATATGACACTATGGATGGCCCATAACTTTGAACAAGAATTACCTTCACTTAGGAATTTAACCGATAGTTAAATATATCGGTAACTTTGAACGCGTATACGATATATTAATTGATATTAATTTATTGTTGAATTAAACAAATTCATTTTCGAAAAGAATGAAAACATATATAAATTGCAAATAAAAACCAAAATATAATATAATAAGACTGAAAAACATTTTTATATTTTGTATTTTTTGTTTATAGTCAAATTCATTTATAATAGAATATAAAAAAAAATTGTAAAATAAATTATCCTCTGTTTAATCTTGTAAAAATTTAGGTATCAAATAGAGAATATAGTTTTACTACACTTTGATTAAAATACGAATTACACGCATTTAAAGTTACCGAATACAAATGAGATAAATCCACGAAGTTACTCTTGCTTAAAACTCTTGTTTTTAAGTTGCTGACCTAAATATTTATAGAATAGAATTATATATTGTATGTTGCCGTAGATTGACAGACTTGATATTATCTTCAGATAAAATATACTGTATGTTAAAAAAATATTTAAGTACTTTTTCAAATTCGCTAATAACAATTTGTCCGTACTTTGAAAAATGAGGAAAATTTTCGTGGAAAAAATCCACATATTTTCCATGGAAAAGATATATTGGAATTTGTCCAAAGAATGTCCATAGATTTTCCACTTAATATAATAGTAAATTATTTAGGACAATTGAAATCTTTGGATTGTCAGGATTGATATGTCCAACATATATCCGCGCGGTATTGTATTCATAATTTATTTCACCAGTTATCCAAGACAGTGGTTCAAATTTTGTATATTTCGCCTATGTATAGATATAATCCTCACTCTTTTTAATTTATTTTCATAATTTTTAAAACAATCAGCTACTCAAATCGATATATTTCTGAGGAATTTTGTAAGACTTTACATGGATTTTATCCGCGGTTTTTTTGTCCTTGTTTATTACACACACACAATCGATGAATCGTTCAGCGTATTCATTCCGTGTTCATAGAACTTTTGGGCTATCGGTAAAAAACTAAATCAAACCGCGATATGGCATCATCGTCATAAGAAAATTTATTCTGCTAATACGGACAATTCTCGAGAATTACTTGTCAAAATACATGGACGATCCAAATATATTTTTGTCAAAATTCGTGGATCTGCTCACAGAAAATATGAATATAAATTCTGTGGAATAATAGCAACTAGAAATACTTCTAAGGAGAATTCGTAGAAATTATCATCGAAAATATACGGATAATCCAAGGACGTATTATTTTTAGGACTACATATAATGCAGAAATTTTTTGCGGGCAAACTACGGACAGTGTTACTAGGGTTAAAACTATCTGGTGTTTAGGCACAATTTTTAAAGTATGTAAAATACTTAAAATGCAAGTACTTTGTTTTTTTTTTAATACTTGTAAGCATTGTCATTTCTTCCAGCACATTAATACGTATATATTTTTTGTATCGAATGGGTTTTGTTTTGATGGTTGTGTTTATATATGTAAAATCTCATGCAAATATGTTTGTGTGTTTCCTTGATTATAATAAATTGTATACATAAAATTTTTGAATGAAAAATGATCTATTTCCTTCCTATTGTGGTGAGTGAATTAGTTAGTATCAAGTAAATTATTTAATGAATAATACCTTGTATTTGAAATACAATTTAATAATGTTGTACCTCAGTATCTTAGATTTTGCACCAGTCTGTGCGTCCTATCATAGAGTTCTTAATTTAACTATATTTTTAAATATAAATATCCCGTCAAAACAATTATTTATTTTTGTACTATAATTTTTATTCATTTTACTGTATATATGTGTTAAATAAAACTATAATAGTAAAGTTACCAGATTGCTTATCAACAAATATTCTATATATTATACATTTTAATTGGTAAATATAAAAAAAACTAATCATTTATTTTTATTGAAGAGAAACCTATTTTTTTATTCAGTACAAAATCAAATACCAAGTAATCCAATTATTTTAACTTCAATGAGAATTTATATACTTTTATAGAAATTAAATGAGGTATGTTGTGCTACTGTAATTTTATTATTATATTTTAATTATTTGAATTAAATGAAAAATTACATTTTTCATAAATGCATTCCATTTATTAGATCCAAATCAATTCTTTATAGAAGTTGATTTTAACAATTTCTACCAAATCATAATTACATAAATATGTTCCACGACAGTGTTACAATCTACAATATATTATAGTGAATATACTTTTATTGTTTCAATATATTACAATATATATAGAGTATTTGATGCAATTTTCCAAATGTCGAGGTAAACTCTATACTGAAATTCTTTATTTTGTATTATAAAGATTTTATAAATAAATATTAACACTAACCGTACCGTCTTGTCTCATATACCTAACCATACCGTAACCAGATACTTGACAACAAATTGATTAAACAGATAATAAATTACATGAATTTACGTGTAAAATTAGATGAACAAATAAGATAACAACGTAACTTTTGTACCGTTCATTTGAAGAAGTATACATCCAAATCCAAATGGATATCAGGATACAAATTATTATACATTTATGGCAACCAATACTTAAGTATTGTAGTTTCAAGTGTAGAAAAATTTTTTGCAATGGTAGAGAAATTTGCTAAAACAGAACTGAAAATTATATAATATATTATATATTGTGTATAAGTAAAATATTCAATTCCAAAGATACAATAAATAAGTTATTGGAAAAATATAGGGCAAAAATTAATATGAAAAAATAATTGCAATATCCTACGGCAATATAAAAATACTTTTTAATTAAATATATTTTATATATGTAAAGTAAAGTATTCCATAAATTGTATTATTAATGACCTAATTTAAGAATTTAAAATATATATTTCAATATATATAATATTATATTTTTACAGAATAAAATTTTCAATTTTAAATTCAACAAAATAAATAAAATTTGTGGAAAATCTAAACTTTATAAATTTGATTTTTCCTCATATAAGCATTTATATATTGCTATAGTATTGTAAAAATAATAATTATTATTAAAAATAGAATTGGGTCATATTTTGAAAACCATATATTGTAATAATAAATTCCATGAATTTTAATACTACAAAAATAGTTAATTTTTTGAGTTATTTATACATAATATAATACAATACACATGTTTGCTTGTATTATATATTAGAATAGTTAAGGATATTTATTTCCTTTATTTGTTTTATTTTTTTATATATATTTTGAGGGATATTCGTCCAAAAGATGTGCAGCCGATTTTCTAATCGATCTGAATAGAATGGAAATTCAAAGAAATTTGTGTTCAAATGAAAATGTTTGTTCTTACAAATATGACCTGTAATTCAAAAAAATCATTAGTTGTCATAAAAATTAAATAAATTTCATTCCATAATTTATTGTTTACACTCAACCTGGCCTGTCTATAAAGAAATGTATACCTATAGGTAATTCTTTAATCCAAATACTATTTTTCATCAGACATCTCTGGTATATATATGATATTATTTAATTTGTATCAGTAAATGTAGATTTTTGTGTCTTACAGGAAATGTAAACATTTTAATACTTTATTATTTAAATTATAATTTTACATTTGGTTCTAATGTCAATCAATTATATTCATTAATTCGATAGTTAACATATTTTCTTATACATAAATGTGTCAACAATTGATATGGGGCAATAATTAATTATTTATACTAACGAAAATTCAGATAAATAAATTGATTTATTATCGATAAATACAATAATATTAGTTTAAAAATTATTAATTGATTACATGAAAATTAAAAATTCGTTTAAGAAATTGTCTATATAATAATTTAAAATACAATAAATTTAAATATAAATATTTAATTATATTGAATTGAATATGTACACTACTTTATGGGATTATTTTAGAGTTATATTGGAATTGTTATTATAATTTATTTATATAATATACGGACATATGTTTCTTTTCCATTGAAATGCTTGTATACAATATATAATAAAATAATTCATTAAATAAGGAAAAGTTTCGTTTTAAATTTTCAATTATTCCCATGACAAATAAGTTTGTATTGTATTTATTTTCCTGTTTTACAGGATAATTCAAATTTTTGCACATGGTGTAAATTGAATCCTATGTCATTTTCATTTTTAATTCTAAATTCTAATATATTTTTTGAAACAACAAAAATATATTATCTTTTACTTTCGATTGGGTTACCCTATGAATGTATTAAATAATTGATATTAGGTACATGGTAAAGCAATTGCAAAAAGTAATGAAAATAAAATTATTGCAAGAAAGTTTTTATAAACGGAATTTAGTAATTTTATTCGTATAATTTTGTTGTTCTTTTTTCTATTATACATATTTTATATATATTACGCGACCGTAAGAACAATATATATTAAATTGTATTTCCTTCCTCATACTTAAACTAGTATTTTATAATTTATATTCTAATACTTGTCCATAAATAACAGGAAGCAGTCATATTATTAAAAGTAACATCTATTAGAATAAAATTAGTTAAACTTTTTCATTTTCAATTAATTTTATCGACAAAGTATCTATACAAAGAAATTATTTGCTGTAAATTTCAGTTACAGAACTTGTATTGTAGATATATAATATGTTATGTAATGGAACCAATTTTAACCGTCAGTTTCAAATAGTATAATGTAAGAAAACCGAAATTTCTCTATAGTTAAAAAAATTTAAATATCTTGTGTATTATTAAATTATTGTCATCAAAAGTGATCTAGTTATGTATGTTCCTTATAAGAAAATGGATTATAATCAAAAGATCCAAATACAAATAAAACTAAATACCCAGCTGTTTTGAATCGCTTTCAAGTTCAAACTTTTTATTAAAAATTTTGATTTCAATTATGATTTGCTTACGTTTTAATATCTATATATTTTTGCTATCGCGTTAAATAAAAATATGTTTTGTAAAAATTATATTGCTGAGTGGTCAATTTTTTATATATTAAAAAGGACATTTAAATAGAGTCGTGACCAGAAAATATATAGTTTTATTTAAGAAATAGATATTGCAAAAAATAAAATGATATTTAAATAATATTACTATATTATTTCTCTATTGTATACAGTGAAAATCGAAAGTTAAGTTTGAATTATATCGCTTATTAATAGTTTAGTTTCTATAAAGAAAATTCCTTTTTAAGGACTCCCTTTGTGTTCGAAACAATTATGATAATGAACAGCTATGAATGAAGTACAAACATTTATAAAAATTGCAAATCAAAATAATGCAAATATAACTGTGGTGGTTGGTGGGCCTAACAAGAGAGTCCTTTAAGTGGAACCCCGATAGAAGTTAGGGTAGTAGGAAGTTTTAAGCAAGATGTACATCGCACAGATCCGTAATTGGCTACATCAACGGTCATTGTAAAACCTGACTGAAAGTGAAGAGTGTGACTTAAAGTAGAAAAACAACTACATATATTTGTTTTATGCTCTTAAGTCTCAGGAGAAATGATGTAAATTTGATTCAATTTGAATTTCTTTCTAATGCTATACATATATATATCTTGTACATGTTTTCGACGGTTCACTGGTGCATTATTAAACGCACAAATATGATACCTTATTTATAAAATATATGAAATTGGACATAATATTTTATATATTGAAATTCTATATTTTCTCAAACAAATAAAAACAAAATGAAAAAATAAATATTGTTTGACATAAAATTGTTATTATTTATGTCTTACATTGTATATTGTGTATTCTTACGTGATTAGAATTCTAAAATAAAATTGGTCGAAGTCTATATACACGATATGTGTTCTTTTTTACACTGAAAAAAGTTGTGCGATTTCTGTTAAACAGAAATTTGTTCTACAATACAATTTTAGCAGATGTAAATATTATGTAGAATAATGAAAACCACAACAGATTCAAACATTTAGTAATTTATAGCCATTTATCTGAATTTTTAGAGCTGAGCTAATATTTTTGGTCAGCACTTTATATTGCAACCTATTCCAAATACACATATAAATTTTCTTTATCTGCAAAAGTTAATGTGCCTAATTAGATTAATTTTTATTCTAAATTAAGTATTATGGATTTTATTGAATAATGAAAACCCCTTTATTTTGATAAAATACTTAATGTTGATAATATGTAAAGAATCATATCATCTTTATATTATCAATACGAGATGACAAACATTTTTGCTGAAACTGCATAAAATTATACTCCAAATTTTCACCATTTTAATTTAGAATTTATTAAAGAAGAAATTACTTTTTTTACGTAAATTTTTTAAAAGTAAACGAGGTTTATTCTATTTTTGTGAAAATTTCTGCGCTGCAGTAAATTATCTTTTCTGTTTACACCCAGCAGAAATTTTTTTTTCAGTGCAAATAAAATGTTAAGTTTTATTCGATAAATTTATGTAAGTTGTACTATTAAATTGTATATCATTGTATATATTACAGATATGAAATGACTTAATATGAAGTGTATAATGTAAAAAGGTGTATTTAAATATAAATTGTGTATAATTTTAATATGGTTTAATGTTAGACGCGGGGTATATAAAGTGTATATTTTAACCCTAATTACACCTACTTAGATATTCAAAGTTCTGTATAATAGCACGCAGTTCGCAGAAATCTAATTTATTTATTTATTTATTGTTATATAATATATATTGCTTGTCACATTTAACCAGAAAACAAAAGTCTGGGTTTGTTTCAATGGATAATAATAATAATAATAATTTCCCAAATGAATTTCTTATAATTTATCCGATTACCTTGAAAATTTTAGTTTCAGCACAAAGTTCCAATGACTTGAGGCCATATCTTCAATCTATTCACTCCTTACTATTATATTATTAATACGATAATTTTATGTTTTTCAACTTCCACATACAATGATAAGATGCAATGATTTGTGGAAGTAGCTGACGATGCTTTCACTCTTTTTGAATTGCCTTTGTGTAACCATATTTTTCTATACGTATATCTATGATAATCATGATTTTCAAATAGTTACAAATAACTAGCATATTTTCGTTTAAAATTTTTTACTATATTATATTCGTAAAAGGTAAAATGTAAAATGCATTAACTATTATTATTATTATTATGCATAGCATATATTCTGTTTTAAAAATTTTCCATATAACATAGAAACGACTTTACAATAAAATATAAATCATTAAGAACTTTTTTTTAACGAATAAGCAAAAGACAAAAAAAAAACGGAAAAAAATATCTCTTGCAAAATAATGTAAAAGAAAGAAAATGTTAAATTAAAATATTTCTTTGAACAATTTCATTTTATATTGTGTATCGGGAAAAAAAAAATAATGAAAAGATTTTTCTTAATAATTGGTAAATAAAATTAGCATAAGCAATTTTTCATGCGAACAAATATCTATTTTTATTCTACACATATAAAAGTCATCGCCAATGGTATGGCATAAGATCTATGAATAATAAATAAAGAAAGTAATTCATTTTTGATAAAATTTCTTTGAATATAAAATATGGATTACCAAATATATATTTTTCTGTCACCAAAAAAGAATTTGCGTAACAACGACAACAATTTTATTTTTTTAGAACATTCTTTCGCATACAAATCATCAACTTAGAAAATAATTTAATTTGTCTTAGCGAACAAAAACAGCTTATGTTGAAAGACCCATATACGTTTATTTTTTCTATGTCACAGCGATGGACAACGAGGAAAATTAACCATGTGTGAATTGTTGCTTGTTAGGTAAAAAAGAATACATTGGGTATGTTGTGTATTTGATGTTATCAACAAAGTGTGGTATATATACTATGAGCTGCTGAAACCAAATGAAACCATCAAAGGTGATTTAAAAATTAAACGTTTTGAAGCAAACATTAAACAAAAAAAGGGCCAGAATACGATAAAAAAATGTATGCCAACGTTTAGCCGCTAATTGCAAAACCGATCAAAGATACGTTAAACATTTGACTGGGAATTTTAACACCATCCGACATAATCACCGCTGACATTTCTTCATAATCATTTGTTCCGATCGTTGGAATCATCTCAGTTCATATATACGATATCAAAAAATGACTTTATAACTGAATTGCTTCAATGGATACAAACTTCTTCGTTTCTTCGATTTGTTTTTCGCACCAAGGGTGGACAAATGGTGTTGCAGCAAACAATAGACAATATTATACGATAAAAATACCATCCAGGTGTTGTTTATTTAAAATCCATTCATGTGGGATTTCAATGTAAACACATTACCCAATATAAAAAATGTATAATAAATTTTTCAATATGGTTAAGTGCATAAAAACAGGTAAATTATTTATGTACATATTCAAAATGTATATAAACAAAGATTATGAAATTTAAACAAAAGAATCCCCATTAACTTTATTACTTCAATAACACAATAATTTTTCACATTCACTTTATTTATATTTTGTATATATTATATAGTCGTGTGTAGGGATAATTGGATAAGTACGTGTATAATAAGTATTTATTTTATTATTCTGAAGAAGATGCAGAAGAATAAAAAAATAAAATATAAATTCAATAAAATTACATCTGCTTTTATAAATATTTCAAAATGATCTTTGTTTCTGTGAGTGTATTTAATAAATTAATGTTGTACAATATATCTGCGTACAAAACTATTAATATTAATTATTATTATTACCATATTATTATTAATATTAAATATTTAATTATATATTTTCATTAAATTAATGAATTTCGTTCAAGTTAATAGGTCTACCAATATGTGTGTGCCGTTTTTTTAAAAATAAAACACATTAATTCCGGTAATAACAGTAAAAAATTTTTATTGAATATAATTACCATCGTTAAGTATAACCTTTTTCCAATTTTTTGGCAATTTATGAATACCATCAAAATAAAACTTCTCCTCTTTTGATGCGATCCAAGAATCGATCCAATTTTGGACGTCTTCATAATTGTGGAAGCGTTGTGCACAGAGTCCATGTGCCATCGATCTGAACAAGTGGTAATCTGATGGAGCAACATCTGGTGAATAGGGCGGGTGTGGTAACACATCCCATCCGAGTGTTTCCAATGTTTCTTTTACCGGTTTTGCGACATGTGGACGAGCATTGCCGTGCATAAGGATCACTTTTTCATATCTGTTCGCCCATTCTGGTCGTTTTTCTTTCAATGATTGATTCAATTTATTCAATTGTCCTTTGTATACCTCACCAGTAATAGTTTGACCAGGTTTCAATAACTCATAATACAGCACGTCCTTTTGGTCCCACCAAATACACAATAAAACCTTCTTTCCATGAATATTGCGTTTTGGCGTCAATTTGACTGGTTGACCTGGATCAGTCCAATGCTTAGTCCGTTTAGGATTGTCAAAATAAATCCATTTTTTATCACCAGTGACTATTCGATGCAAAAACGACTTTCGTTGCTGTCTTTGAATCAATATTTCGCACGTGGTTTTTCGCTTTTCCATGCTTCTTTCTGTCAATTCATATGGAACCCATTTTCCTTCCTTTTGGATCTTACCCATATTGTTTAAACGATTAGAAATGGTTTGTTGACATACATTTAAGGAATCAGCTAGTTGTTGTTGCGATTGCGCATCGTCTGCATCCAACAATGCTTGCAATTCTGTATCTTCAAATTTTTTTGGTGGTTTTCCACGTTCTTTGTCATTCAGATCAAAATCACCACTTTTGAATCGTTGAAACCACTTTCTGCACATTCTTTCTTGTAAAGCATGTTCACCATAAGCTTCAACAAGAATTCGATGCCTTTCAGCAGCAGTTTTCTTCCAATGAAACAATAACAATAAACCTCCCCGCAAATCACTTTTTTCTGGCACAAAACACGACATTTTCAACAAAAAAAAAAATATGTTGTTTACACTTTTAGCTCGTAACACAAACTGAGAAAGATAAAGATATAAAGTGAATACGTTCACAAAAAAATATTTCAGCAGAAACAGCCATCATTTAAGGCGGCCAAAGAGATTAATCCGTGAGCGGCACACACATATTAGTAGACCTATTATTATTTATTGTGTTGTGTCCGTGCATGTTTATAGAAATTGTGTATATAGACTACAAATTCAAATTTGTTATTGCGTGTATAAGTATAACTATAAATTTAAATTGAGAGAAAATTAAGTATTTTGGTTTCGGAAAATTCGGTATAATAAAACGATTTTATATTATTGTATTATATTTAACATTTTAATGTGTCTTAATCTTTATTATAGAATATGCGTATGCTATTATACAGAAATGTGTATTTTTTTATGTGTTTCTTTACAAACATACACTTTACCTACAGTAGTCTATGCTATTATAATGCATAAAATATACACTAAATTATATAATTATAATGAGCATAATTTATTTTTATTATTTGTACTTATACAATTCATTTCTATTATTATAAAAATAATAATAATAATTATTATTATTATTATTATTATTAAACGAAGATGTTATATATTGTAGAAAAAGAAAAATATAAAAAAGATGATATTTTAATTAGAATTTATTCCATTTCCTTAAATTTATTTGATATATTCCAACGTTCTGATATAATATTATAATACAAAAAATATTTTGATTTGATTATTATAAGGATAAGCGCGTATAGGAAGTGGTAGATAGAGAGTTATATATATTATATTTGGTTATAAAATATTTGATTACATTCATTTGCATTTATTATTGTTTGTTATGAATAAATTACGCACGCATATATTTATTATACAAAGTGTGTCAAATTATAGGACAGCTATATACGTCAATAGTTGGGTTCATTTTGAGTTGAAGATTTTGTGTGTTACATTTTGGTCTATTCGATTCCGGAAAATATAAATGAAAAATAGTTCCTTCTGCCGTCAACATGAAATCTTCGTCGGCGATATGCTGTTCTGTTTTTGACTTTTTAACTTTTCAGTATTGTGTTTCCAAGACTACGGTTTTCTAACAAATATCATATTGGTAGGAATTATGATGACATTTTACCTCGATATACACTGCATTAGTTAGTATTAAAAGCTGGTACTTATATATTTGTATACCATGAATTTTTGAATGTTAAGTAGTGACAGTATGGCATGAAAACTCCCCTTAAGTTTCTGGACAAGTACAAATAGTCCCGCCTTTCTGTCACCTTTAATGGTTTCGATATTCTTTTATAATTAATGTTGTTGATTGAATATAAAAAAGCATTAAAATCGGTTGGGTTATTAAGATATTACACGCCGGAGAAGTGTGAGTGCGAAACACATATTTTGTAAAAATTTGATTATTTTCATATAACTTTGTATAATTTTCAACTCAAAATTATCCACAGACAACTCATCATTGGCTGTTATAATTTGTTACACTCTATATTTATTATATATTTTGTTACATCAACGTGACTGACTGAAATATGAAATTAATTTAATTTTTATAGTATGAATGTATCAACCACAAAATATAAGTTTTATGTTTCTTTTACAAATTTTCTGGTCAAAACGTGAAAAATCATATAATTATATAATGTGGATTCTACGAATTTTTATTTTTGTCTTGTAACTCTCCGAAATAATACAATAATTAATTATAATATATTACTTAAGGCTATATATGACGAATTAGTATATATTTATAGTTATATAACTTGTAAGTACTGTTTGCGAAAAATCCTGATCCACGACAAATCGAAAAACTTTTACCACAATTTGATTTGTTAGAATAATAATGATATTAACAATAATATATTTCCAAGTAGTTTCTATAGAACTTTTGGAATCTTATAAAGATTTTATAGAAAATGTCGTGTGCTGATCAAAGTTCAATGCTGTCCAGATTATGTAGAATTGTTTTTTTTTTGGATTCCCTAACTGAACAAATGAAAAATTTCAGTAGTAGTTTTCCTTCTACACTACATAAATTTAAAATAAAATATATAATGAAAATTTTGAACTAGTTAAATTACGATATAATGAAAATTAAGAAAATCTGGTACAGCAAAATATATATGGAAAATTGTAAAATGGCAACAAAAAATTTCTTTGCGGAATTACTGAAAAATTGTCTATAGTTTTTAAAATTCAATTATGTAGTTAAACTCAAAACAAAATAGCGAAATAACTTTTCATGCCGGCCACTGTTTTGTGTATTGTGGTGCATTAACGATAATAACTTTTGTAATTATAAATTTCCATTAAAACAAATAGTATATTAATACAAATAAAAATGCTTTCACATTACACATAAACTGAAAATTTATTTATTCCCTCACACATCGTCATTCCTATATATGCATAGCATGAGCGAAGCTAGAAAAAATTGTCTAAAAAGTTTAATTTAAATATATTTTTCTTGAATTTTTCCACCAAACATATTGGCCAATATGTGGAATTTTCAAAATCTGATGGAAAAATGAAAATTGGAGAAAAATTGCTGGCGAAATATTAAAAATTAATTTGAAAGAAATTATACTTTTACGGAAAAATTTTCCACTATAGTTTCCAAAAATTGTTTTCACAAAATTTTGTTTATTTTATATACGCAACTTGAAGAAAAATATTATATTTAAATTAAATTTTTCAGAAATTTTTTCTAGCTTCGTGTCTGCCAATATAAAGTACGTATACGGTATATATACGCAGTTTCCACGCTTTTGTTATAATGCCATCATAATGTTGAATAAAAATATTTTAATTTCATTGAAAGGTTTATTATTTTGAATGTCTGCATCTGTCAATATATATATTTTTTTATTTTTTTTTACCAAATGATGATAAAAATTCTGCACAGTGAATTTCAATCAAAATTTAGATAATTGATAATTAACTTTATATTTCAAATGATATATATAGCACATAGTTAGTTTTTACCTGATGTATAGTTTTATATATCAGAATCATACAGTTGTTGTATGTATGGTAGAAAAAAAATGCATTAAAAGCATAAAATTCGCCAGAAAAAATGTATGGTTTATAAGAAAAATTGTAATATTTTAAAAATTTATTTTATTTGTGCAAAATGAAATAAAACTTTATATGAAAAAAAATTGTATATAATAAAAAATTCGTACATGGCAATATATTTCTATATATAAAACTTCGTTGATAGATTTATTTTCTCCGATTTGATAAGTAATTCTTTTATAAAATAGAAATATTACTCAATCTAAAAATAAAAGAAATTGAGTGCATGTTTTTTAACACAATCTGTGCGACTGCGATAATAAAACCATTCTTTTTACCCAATTATTAATAAATATTTTATTGAAATTTTTGTATAAGTATATTTAATTTTTTAAATTATATATTCTTTATGCAATCCGATGTATATATTTTAAAAAATCTTTCTTTATATTGTATACACACCTAACTATATATATATATATATATTTAGAACTCCCATCCCATCCCAATTGTCCCTTACCGCCCAAATTTATTGCTTTATAATTTGGAAATACATTGAAGGTTTTTTTTATATATAGCTTTAAAAGAGATCTATTATATTGCAAAAGAAAAATATTTCCTTATTACTTATTATATATTGTTCCCGTCATTATGATGTTGTATCATTACATTAATCTACAATAATAAAGTGAAAATAAATAACATAAAAAAAAAATCGATTTGTTATTAGTGTAATGCCGGAAAATGTAACAATATTTTTATAATACAGTGAAAATTCGATAAGTCGCCACCTTTCGATAATTGTAAAAGAATTACTTTTATAAATCAATAAAGTATTACATTTCCTATATTTAAGAAATGCTTATTTAAAAATAATATAAATTACCAGAAAAATTTTTTGGTTTATTAATTTTATAAATTGAAATTGGCAATTAAATAGAACTAATATGTTAAACTTTGAATATTTGTTTTGTGTTAATGTACGCGAATAAAGTCATGGTTTTAAAAATTCTATTTCATATGCAATGTTTGGTAAATGCATAATTTCAAAATTTATATATCCTTGTAAATAATTCGTTGATGGAAATGTCCAAGATACTTTAATCGTATATACAGGTTCGATAAAATTACCAATTCAATTTGCTTTAGTAAAACATACCACGCTGATTTTCAAAAAATCAATCATTAAAAAATATAGTCAATCGTTATTTCTATTTAATTTCATGTTCAAATGCCGTATTGATTACTTAATTATCTTTTAATATGAATCATCATTACAATTAAATCCATGTTATATGTAAAAATGAGAGAGAGAGTAGGAAGCATAAAACTGAAAACGTTTGTGCTATGGGAATGCAAAAGGATACAGGATGTTATTTCACTAATATTATACAATTATTTGAATTAATATAAAAATAATATTGAATTCAACTGACTAAATTTTTAATCCTAACATTCCATGTGTTCAATGTATTACAAGCAAATGTGTAGCTTGTAGCTAGTGTCACAGCAATAAAATTTATATTGGTACTGCGTGTATTATTGTTTATTTATTTGATTATTATATAAATTTTCTATTTCAAATATTTTACAATAGAGAAATAGAAATATTGTACTTTCTATATATAACAATGGACCAGACGATATATTTGAAATATTTCTTACTTTATAAATTTAAAAATGAATTAAATATTTTTCATATGAAACTTTTGTATTGTTGTGGGGAATTAAAGTTTTAATTAAATTACACATTTATATTACATATTTACAAACACATGCGATATTGCGATCAAATAAATTTATATATTTTTCTATTATCACAATTGTATTGTATATGTAAAGAAATTCTATAAATAAGCTTCGTTAATTATATAAAAAAAAATCCTCGGATGACATATTTTTGTAAAGGATGTACCAAAAGTGTATGAAAGAATTGCAAATTTGTATATATTTATTACAATACTATTGTTATGTAATTTTTTACTACACTCCAAACCTTTAATTAATATATTTATGTTACTTTAATTTGAGAAAAATAATGCTACTCCTAATAACATACCGCATATAAAGGATTTTATGGCACGCTTACTCTGTAATATCATAGCCATATTAACAAAATCCATAAGAATAATATAAAAATATTAATATAAAATATAATAAAAATTCTCAATTGATCAAATTTAATTTTTCAGCTAAAAAATATTATATGATTTATTAGAATAAATAAGGATTGAGTTTATTGAAGCAAAAATGTTGTTTAATGAGAAATTCATAAAGAATGTTTTTCCTTGCGTTGTATATACAATTTCATTTAATTGTTAATTATAATAATTAATAATATAATAATGTTAATAATGAGCATTATTATTATATATTTTAATTAATAAGAAAACGTATACATAGATATCAGTGGCGAACGGTTTACGATAGCAGGGTAAGCACTGAAAACACCAGTTCATATAGGAAAATGAAGAAGTGAATAGACTATCAAAGAACATCCTATAGATCCGGGGCCATTCTGTAGCATATAGGAATCTCCACTATCCGGGAAAATCTCAACAGATCGTGAGAAAAATTATGTACGCAAAATTGGACGAGAAACACCAGCAATTTTACTCAAAAGTTGGGAGACATTTATCCGCAAAAGAAGAGAACCTGAGATACTGCCTGGGTGACCGTGAAGTATCTTCATTGAACTTATTTCACATCTTGAAACACATATTCAAGAGACATCTGTCTAGATTTATTTACAGTGAAGATGACAATTAACATAACATGTAGTAATGGTGTTGGGGTAGAATGGATCTTTTAGATCACTCTGTACTTTTAAACAACATATTATCCATTTTAGACATTTGTTAGAATCAAATTCTGTTTGAGCACTTATATAATATGTGAATAGATTTATTCATTGTTTACTTTACTTTCTTCAATTTAATCATGCTCTGCATACCCTGTACGAATGTTCATCGCTCGCCACTGATTGATATACACTTATATACAATATATAAAGATAATAAAATGTAATTATAAGATGTATATTTTTCATCTTTTCATCTCTTAATTGGTTGCATTTCATATTAATGTAATATAATATATTGTACATGTAAGAATAATAGCGATAATAAGCGCAATAACATAACATTGTTATTAATTATACTATAATAATATACTTTTATATTCAGTATTTAAAAAAAATTCAAGTTCCGCTGACGCGGTAGTAATTTGGAATGGGAATTGCAAAATAGAATATGTAATTTTCATTCGGATTGTAAGTCTCGTCCAAATCAAAATCTTATTACCAAATTCGCTCACTTATACGTACTATTAAAATAAAACCTTTACCGCTAAACATTATCGACAACAATTCACTTGAATGTCACTGCAAATCAAAACAAATTCCGATCACATATTGTTTGATATATAATAAGTTTGAACGTGGCCCAATAAGCGTAATTGATGCTGAACGTTTAGGAAAATCAAATGTGGCAAATATAAACAGTATAAAAATGTTTAAAATTGTTTTTAATTATCAAATTTTGAAGATACATTTAGATTTCCTATATATCGTATTTCAATTCATCAATTGCAAGTCTGAAAATATCGAAAGATATTTTTCTTAATACCATTTTTTTTCTATGACTGCGTGCAGGCATTTTTCTTCATTTTATAATCTCTCGATCGATTAGCATTAACGCTACTCACTGCGTCACTGAGTGTTTTAACATTGTAAACAATTTGAAGGAAAGAACACTTGCATTTGATTTTTAACGTACATTTGCGTATGAAAAAATTATCTTGCTATATTTCTTAGTTTTATCAAAAATGAAAGCTTTGTTTGCATATTTAATCCGAATGAATTTCTGCATTGGTCCATAACTATTGATAAATAAACATGACCATAAATACTTAGCAGATTCAATACAAAATTCTGCACTGTGATGAAAGTCGATCAAAGCTTCTAAAAATGTAACAATTAGCTGGAAAAGTTATATGACAACTGTTGGCAGATACACAAGGTGTTATAATCAGAAAAAAACCTATTAATTTAATTTTCAATTCTTATTATAATAGGTCTACTAATATGTGTGTGCCGCTCACGGATTAATCTCTTTGGCCGCCTTAAATGATGGCTGTTTCTGCTGAAATATTTTTTTGTGAACGTATTCACTTTATATCTTTATCTTTCTCAGTTTGTGTTACGAGCTAAAAGTGTAAACAACATATTTTTTTTTTTGTTGAAAATGTCGTGTTTTGTGCCAGAAAAAAGTGATTTGCGGGGAGGTTTATTGTTATTGTTTCATTGGAAGAAAACTGCTGCTGAAAGTCATCGAATTCTTGTTGAAGCTTATGGTGAACATGCTTTACAAGAAAGAATGTGCAGAAAGTGGTTTCAACGATTCAAAAGTGGTGATTTTGATCTGAATGACAAAGAACGTGGAAAACCACCAAAAAAATTTGAAGATACAGAATTGCAAGCATTGTTGGATGCAGACGATGCGCAATCGCAACAACAACTAGCTGATTCCTTAAATGTATGTCAACAAACCATTTCTAATCGTTTAAACAATATGGGTAAGATCCAAAAGGAAGGAAAATGGGTTCCATATGAATTGACAGAAAGAAGCATGGAAAAGCGAAAAACCACGTGCGAAATATTGTTTCAAAGACAGCAACGAAAGTCGTTTTTGCATCGAATAGTCACTGGTGATGAAAAATGGATTTATTTTGACAATCCTAAACGGACTAAGCATTGGACTGATCCAGGTCAACCAATCAAATTGACGCCAAAACGCAATATTCATGGAAAGAAGGTTTTATTGTGTATTTGGTGGGACCAAAAGGGCGTGCTGTATTATGAGTTATTGAAACCTGGTCAAACTATTACTGGTGAGGTATACAAAGGACAATTGAATAAATTGAATCAATCATTGAAAGAAAAACGACCAGAATGGGCGAACAGATATGAAAAAGTGATCCTTATGCACGGCAATGCTCGTCCACATGTCGCAAAACCGGTAAAAGAAACATTGGAAACACTCGGATGGGATGTGTTACCTCACCCGCCCTATTCACCAGATGTTGCTCCATCAGATTACCACTTGTTCAGATCGATGGCACATGGACTCTGTGCACAACGCTTTCATAATTATGAAGACGTCCAAAATTGGATCGATTCTTGGATCGCATCAAAAGAGGAGAAGTTTTATTTTGATGGTATTCATAAATTGCCAAAAAATTGGAAAAAGGTTATACTTAACGATGGTAATTATATTCAATAAAAATTTTTTACTGTTATTACCGGAATTAATGTGTTTTATTTTTAAAAAAACGGCACACACATATTGGTAGACCTATTATTTATTTTCACAACAAATACTTATAATTTTTGTATGTACTCCAAGTTATTTGAATATAATTTAGTTATTAAAATATTTTTGCACTTATACTGTCTAAAATATAATATATATTTATTTAATATGAATTAAATTGAATTATGTATAGTAAAAAGGAACATTAATATAGCAAGTCGTGAACAACTCCCTGTCTTCTCATTTCGCCGTTGTTCCCTCAAAAATATAAAAACTTATTTATATACCTATAATTTTTTTTTGTTTTTTGGATGTACACATATTTTCAAAATACAAAAAAAAAACTCAAAAAATCACTGATGTAATATAAAATGTCAATAAGATTTTTATTTTCAACGTTTTGTCAGTAAAATGGCTATATATAAATACTTATTGATATTTGTGTGTATACAAATAATGTATTGAATATGAAACATAAATAACAATATCAACAGCTACAAGGCAAAAATAGAAAAAAGGAATATTATTTATTTATTTTTATACTGCCATCATCTCTCACACATTCGTTTCTTGAATATTTTCATTCATAAATGTTCGGTATAAGTATAATATGAGTGTGTATAACCTGTACACAACTTGTGTATTTTCTATATGTTTTATATATATTTTATTAGATATCTCTCCTATCGTACTCTGAGCCGTATGTATAACTTAAAACATAAAACTTATATGACATGTATGATAATAGTATATGATAGTAAATTTGAAAAATAAGGAGCTTTTCTCATAGAATATTATATACGTCTGTATTTTGTCCACAAATATATAACAATTCGTATTGGATTTGGTTTAAATAACCATCCATATATTGTTAGAAGCGAATATTGTATATATTTCATAAATATAAAAACGATATATTATTAAACACATTTATATTGTATTTGCATAGATGGTATATATTCCTATAAATAGTTGAAATGAAGGTAAAGTTAGTGAATTGATCAATCGTTTTCTATAATGTTAATTGTAAATACTTGTATATATGTTATATATTGTATTGTAATACATATCCTTTTGTGTATGTGTGATATATTACATCCATTACATGTTACAATAAACTTGAAAAATGATTGACAATATCAAATTTAACTAGTTGTTTAATATTAGTATACGAATATAAATAAATCTATAATATGATAGCTACCTTTTAAAAGAAGCGCATATTTACACAATATAATGTGTGAAAAGTATTTTAAAGCTATGGTGAATATATATTTTAGACATATCTATTTTAAATAGTTTTTTTTTCATTGATTTGAACATTACATTTATATGCGATAAAAATCTGTTATTTATATTAAATTGATTGTTGTTAGCTATTTTATAGAAAATCATAATTTTAAAGAAAAAATGTATACGCTGAATTGATTATTTCATCAGAACTACTTGGCCAAAGAATTAGGATGGTGAGAGTGACGCATGATTGATTGAAGTTTTAAAAACGAATAGATAAAATAAGTTATCGATATTTAGACAACATATAGAAGGACCATTACCTATACGAATTAGTCCTTGTAACTCGTCCGGTCTCCGGCTATGAAACCAGACATATTTCTAATAAATGATGCATGATGATCATTATTTGAGCAACAATCGAACATTTTCTGACTTTGTCTGCAAACAGTTTCCATCTGCTTATAAACTCTGCATTTATTCAACCAACATATTGCCTACGATAAAACCTTGTTTATAAAGATCCTCTAATTATGTTTACAATTGCATCGAATGACTCATTATCTAATTCGCTCTAGCTTATCAAAACAAAAACTCCTAACACGTTTTCCAGAACGTGAAACAGCCGAAAAAGTACATAACGCGTATACACCTGGTTTTTTTTTTATGAATTTTTTTATAATAGCCTCAACTTTTTTTCTTTTCAATGAAAACATGATCGATGCCAAAAAAAATTTTGCCGTGTTAGTTAAAGGGAAGTGAACCGCAAGGTCTCGGAGCTGTTAAAATCGTATGTTTTTGTACGGATTAACTCACATTACTTGTAAACTATTAAAATAGAAGAGATACAGAAATTTGCTAATATGTAGATGTGGTTACAAAACAATTAAATGTATTAATGTATTAACAATTCAAGTTAAATATATATACGCGTTTTGTTTAAATTCTTCAATACACAAAAGTTAAATTAACTTTATATTCTGAATATAAATATTAGAATTGTCTATCAAAATCGTATATTTATTATTGCATTTACTCGCGCGTTTATAAGATGATAAAAGTTTTTTCGCATTCTATCACATTTCTGTCATTGTCGTCGTTATTTTTATATTCTCTCTTGGCATTGTTATAAAATATTATTAGAATTTTGTAAATTTCATCTTTATATATTATGTATAATCATAATTTAGTACACAACGATATATATATATCTTAAAATTATGTATATATTTTAAAGAAATATGTTTATAGTACCTATAACATAAGTTCTCTTCCACACCAACCCACTAAAAAGTTAAATTGTTTATGAGATGTATTTTTATTGATAAGATTTTTCATGAAATAATTTATTTAAATTTATTTTACTGCTGCGTGTGCGTTTATATTCTGTATAGGATGCGATAATATTTGTTTAATTTTTAAATTTAACACTTCTGTCAATAGGAAAATTTACACAACGCTCCTTTAATACGAACACACTTGGGTGCCTATATGTATATATTTTCGATTAGTTTTAAAGCTATTGAATTGAAAATTTTAAATTAAGCTTCTTAAGTGAATGTCTTGAAATGGTTTTTACAAAATATTCCTATGTCTACTATACCAATAATTTTTATTCCAAATTGATTTGAATGTTCCTATATATTGAATTACTAAAAAACCGCTTCCTATTATTTTGAAATTTAGTACAATTAAAGCACTTATTATGATAAGTTTGAAAGTTTTTATGCAAGTAGGTGACCATACTCTCACTCTATTTCTGGATTCGCCCATAGAACCCAAATATTTCATATATACACAATTTTTTTGCAACCATTTATCTGCCTTTTTTGAAATTGGCAACTTACATGCATTTAGAAATACCATGTCGACACATTGAATTCCCGATAACTATTCTTATAAATACATCAGTAATAATGCAACGTGCTTGAGCATAAAATTTGCATCTGTTTCTAGAATCGCAACCCAGGTATGTCCGTATTGACAGATGTGTTATAATTTATAAATTGAAGAAATAATATCTTTATAATATCAATGATTATTTGTATATTTTGTTTGCATATATTGGTACATTTAGATTAGAAGATATAAATGAACATTATACAATTGTATATATTCAAACAATGTTTTGTGATTTCATAATTTATTTAAATAATATTTTATGTTATTTTATATCTATCTATGTTCACAACCGATATGTTGTCAGAAGATATGTATATGTTATAGAATATGAATTCAAAATATATATATAAATAAATTCATTTTTATCTGAATATGTTTGATAAAAAAAACAAATATCTTGCAAATATATTTAAAATAAGCCCTGCTTTTGAAATAAATTTTACATCATGAAAACATAATGCTTTTATTTTCATCGGATTTATAGATTTATAGCAAAAAATTTTGTTATATGTTTATTTATTAAACATATTTCTCTTGTGTTATACGTTTTTTGTTGTTATTTATGGTATATTCACGGCATATAGCGTACACAAATTTATACAAATAAACAACATAATGCTTCATTTGTGCATATACTCGTTGCAGATATTTATTAATTTTCTGAATTTTATATCAATATTTTTATTTTGCAATGTTTGATTGTTTTATACTAAAAATATGTATAAAAATATAAAATTGTTGCAGTTGCACCTCAGTGCCGATAATTATCTACTTTTGATCGCATTTATATAAAATGGCAATAAATTAATATTAAATGTATTTAAAAAGACCAGAAGTTGACACATCATGGAATTATACGGACATATAGGAGTTGGTATAGTGAAAGTAGTGACTGGATCACCCCCAACTAACTTTCGTTTTATTCTATATATATTTTTTTATTTATTTCTATATACATTAAATAATTTTATTTAATAATTTATTAATACTGATTTAGAAATCAATTTATGTTTTATTTATGTTTTAATAGCTTCGGATAACTTTTTTTTTTTTTTGTACAAGAATAAGAAATATGAATAGATATGGAAGTGTGTGTATATATATACTTTGTACTGCATGAATACATACGATATGAAACATATATAATTTTGATAATACAAATGATGGTACAACATATGGTTTGAAAAAGTTTGTTATTTGTTTACTTTATTCTTTTGAAAAGTATATTAAGCTTTATTAAAAAGTAATATCGAGGGGAAATACTCAAAGTGTACATACTTTTAATACAAATAATAAAATATATTATGTAAAAGTACATGGAAAAAAATAAAATAAATATAAACTTTTCTGTTACTATTGACTTAATCACTTCAATTCACGTATAGGATTTTTTAAAATGTTTTTATATTTTTTTTTTGCCTATTGATTGACAATTATTAACAATTTCCTATTCGCATACAATAAAATAAAACAGCATTCGTTGATTGTGGTAATTTTTTAAGGACGAAATTATATATAAAAAAACTTATGTAAAATTAATAAAATTATGGGAGCCGCAGGTATTCAATAAACGTTCACAACGCATACTAATTTCTGCTTGTTGTCGATGTGTGAATATCTAAAAATAAGAACTTTATTATTACGTGACCGTATTTCCTGTATATGAGAACTTTGGTGTATTTTTAATTTATATTTTAAGCGAATTGATGAGAATAACGTTATATATTTATTATCTTTACATTGTTATATAAATAAAATTTGTGTAATGTTGTCATGTGATTATACAATAAATTAAAAATATTTGGAAAATTTCTAATGGCTTTTACAGGAGAATTTTCATTAATATATTATAAATAATTTATTTCATGAGAAATTCTATTCTTAATTGGACACTATTGATGTTTCGCCATGGCCCTATAGAGGAAAAATAGAATATTAATAAAATTTTAAATTTTCTTAAAAATTCACCTACAAGATGGGCTATACGATGTGGTGATACCACGAAAATTAACTGGCACTTATCTGTCATGAAATGCTTATATCTGATGAATCAAGAAAATCAAATAAATTATATTATAAATATTTTATCTAATTGAAATATTAGAGTTAAGTGATTGAGTCTGCAGAAAAAAAAATAGTAAAAATACTGATGATGGATGTGTTGGTATTTTATATCCAAAAAAATTTATATAAATTGACGGTTATGAAATAATGAGGTATATAGGGTAAATTATCTGTTACGGTTCTATGTATGAGTAACAGACTGCACCACCCAAATAAAATGAATGAAAATCTCAAAATTATTTTCATCATTTACGCTACGAATTAAATATGAACTATTTTGCAACAAAGTACTATTTGAATAAAATTAATTTTATGGCTGCAGCTCGTCACTATGTAGCACATTGATATAATTTAATTTTATACTTGAATTGTTTCCTATCTTATAAAAATCTATACGGAACTGTCATTGTTGATGACCAACTGTGATTCGTGGCATATATTACATAATTCTTTTGCGAAAGAAAATTTGCATTCATCTTTTCGTTTTGAATGTCTACCAAGTGGTTCGCAATACATGTAGTTTACCCTATATTCATATGCAGTTTTAATATATATTTACATGTGGTATAAAATATTTTAATAAACACTTAACTAAATTGATGTGATAGTGAAATACTATACATGATGCATATGTCTGATGATTTAACATTTAACTAATATACAGTATGTTACGAGTATGTACCATATACTTGACGAATCCCTCAAGTATTAGGTAAATTTTAATCAAAATTGATTTTGTAATTTAAACGTATGTGCAATGTACATTGTTGTTATTGCAATTTGGTAAATTGCATTTTCATATCATTTAGAGAATTTCATTATTATTCCATATTTATTAAAACGTGTAAGAATTTTATATTTGGAATATTGAAGATTTTTTGTGTAGCTTAATAATAATGATGTATTTGGTATTTGTTGTTATAATTTTCATATTTTTTAATTATGGTATATAATAATTCACTATGATTTGAAGCTGATTTCATGAATAAAGTAAACTGCCAAGCACGTGTTATTGAATCCATTCGGTTTCTCTGTATTTTTTGTTAAAAATCCGCATAAAATTGAGAATTCATAAAAATTTGCATCATCTTATTTTTACCAATTCCCGGTATCTACGCTGGCCTTAGTTTTTCCGTGGTCGGTATACTATTTCTGGACATTGCATCTGCTAACCATTTATATTGTGCGTTTCATTTCTTTCCCATCTGCTATATGTACCCGCTATATACTTGTGAACTAAATTCAACAATAATGAATACAAAAAAATGTTAATGAGTGCAATGAACTATATAGAAGATAACATTAATGTTGAGGTTAAATTTTAATTTAAATTATATGGGTATATTGGGATGGTATTTTGATTTGATTTTCATCCCCTTTGAAAAATACATGGTCTTTATTTTTACACAATGTTATACTAAAATAACCCTTCACATTTACAAAATAAATGTTAGTCAATATATATACGTAAAAAAAATGTATAGGGACCCTAAACTCTTGGAAATCTATAAGAATAATATTTTCTGTACTTGAAAATGTGCAATAAAAAAGTGAAATACAAAAAAAAATTGTTTCTTCATCATTTGGAAATTCAAATATTTGTTTTCAAAAAATAGGCTTCATTACTGAATTTATATTCCATATAATATGTTTATTCATGTTTGTGCATGTACCAACATTTTATATTGTAATGCGACGCCTCTCTCTCATCTCTGTGTAAGTCTATAGTTAATTTAACGAAAATTGTTAATGTTATTTATTTTAAAAATTCGTATAAGTAATAAAAAAAAAATGAATAATAAAATTAACGAAAATAAAGAGGAAAAGTGTTCAACTTTTTTATTTTTTGAATATACATGCGTACCAATTTATTGGGTCTTTACATTGAAAATTAGTTTGCTATGCTAAAAAATATATTGCTAAATAAATCGTTTAATATCTAGAAATTTGCATCAACATAACTTATGAATTATTCAATGCATTGTGATTTGCATGACTCAGTAATTGGTAGAATCAGAAAGTAGTGATGTATTATGTCTATTGAAATCGAATAAAACTGTTAATATTTAACTCTATATATGTGTCAACAACTAATGAATTTGATGCAAAATTCACATCCAAAATACGTTCTAAAAACGACGATAAGGTGGATTTTTAACAATAAAATTTTGTCAAACACATGTTACAAGAGCAATTAAATCTAAATAAATGTTAGAAGCATTTGGTTGGAATGTCTTACTCCGACAGCATTCACCAGATTTTACTCCTTTAGATAACGATACTTGTTCAGATCGATAGCAACTGCATACTCTCTGAACAGCGTTTTCACACTTCAATAGAAATCGTGAAAAATGATGTGATGATTTGATCGCATAAAGGGGAATCCTTTTATTGATCGAAAGAATAGCCAAAAATCGTTGGCCAATACTCTCATTCTACGGTATTATCGAATATATAATAATTTGTATTTAAAACAAATTTGTTTTTTAACGCAAAAAAAAAAAATTAAATAACTAATTTTCAATGTAAACACCCACATTTATTATTTTCATCTGATTTTCATCTTCTTATGGTAATTTAGAAAATATGCGAAAAATATACCGTTTATTTTTTGTTCACCTGTGCATAACATTGATTTTTTACTGCGTTTGTTTGTTCTATGATAATGGGTTTATTCACTGATAGTAAGTAGGTTAGCGTTAGGTTGGTTTTTTGTATATAATATATGCATTGAATTTTGGGATACAATCAATAAAAACTAAATGTATAAATAACATGCTTTATGCAGAATAAATTATTTAATATTAAAATAAATAAAAGCAATAATATTATAATATAAATAAATATAACTTTGCTTGAAAAATTTGTTTTCCAAATAATTTCATATGAATTATATTTATTATTTTAATATAAAATATCATCATAAATTATTGTTATTATATATTTAATATATTGATTTAACTTTGTTTGAATAAGTTATACCATATATTATAACATTTAAGTATACAATAAATGTTTGTTATTATTCGTTATTATCGTGTTTTTGTACAAAACATTAAATCATTGAATGCAATTTAGTATATCGAGGTGAGAAAATATTTCCACATTTGACATTATCGAGTTGATTTACAAGACACGCGTCAAAATAAATAATATAATAATTCTATTTTGCTATTCCGTAATCAATAGAGTGCATCTAATAATATAACAAATGATTGATAAGGGTTTTACGAAAAAATTAATGATTTGTATACATAAAACTATATATAGTTGAGAAGAAACATTTTATTCATTTTATTATTTTTTCACCAATATCGGAAAGTTAAGATAAACGTGAAATCCTCTATAAATTTATTAATAATATATACGGAGGCGAGTTGATAAGGAAAACGTTAAAATATATAAGGAATTACTATTTCGTACATTTAGAAATCAATTTGTTGTTCAACATAATCTTCTTTTAATTTGATATACACATTTTACAACGCATATTCTAATACTATTTAATGTCTTCAGAATAATAGAATGCGTTTAGATCTGTAAAAGATGCACTTGTTGCTAAATTCAGAATGTTTTTCCGCAGCTTGGATACTTTTTACCTCGTTCGGAAATTCAACGTTAATATTATTTCGCATAATATTTCCAAAAAATATTGTCAAAATAGCAAAACATATAAATGATTTTCGTCACAGTAGCTATACAAAATTTACATCTTTGCAGGAAATATTGAATCTTTTGCAATAAAATTGTTAATATCTATGGAATCACTTATTTAATGATATATATAGCTATAAAAGAGATCTTAGCTAGTGTGACAAATTTTAAACTTATTCAGAATTAGAGTTATTATGATGATTTTTCGATTTAAATTTGATTAAAACTTTTGAAAAGAAGAAATTATTTTGGGCAAAATTCCGTTTAGCTTATGGATAAATATATCCGAATCAAAACGATGACTTGTTTTAATGGTGTAAAAAATATGTTTATTAGTTATTGAAATAATGAGAATACTATGAGGTTATTAATTAGGCTGTTGTATGTAGCCATACACTTAATATAAACACTTTAACTTCCATTTGAATAACCCGTTGGATTATCTAACCAATAACAATTAAATTTTAGTTAATATAATTATAATATTTATTTTTATATTTACATGTATATATTTCGATATTTATCACTCATTATAAAATCATTCCTTTTTTCCTTTGGTTATATACATAATAATGTGACCCAATTAAATATAATTGCAATTTAATGGAAACATTTCCAAGTGCTGTTATATTATAATAATAATAATAATAATAATAATAATATTATATAATTACTTAAACAAATATTCTATATAGAAAATACCTATTTTATAAATAAAGGTTTTCTAAATTTTTTTGCAAATACAAATAGATTAATTTCTAAATTTCCAATAACTACCTCATTTAATAAAGATTTTTTTTCATTTTTGTATGAAATTTAAAATGTTGCTAATGAAATGATCCCAGTGGAACTTTTTATATGTCCTTTCAATTTCTCCAATGAATGCATTCATAAATTGTAACTACTTCCAGTTTCATGAATGACTTCACCAATGAACTCATCAATTAATTTATCAAATAATTTATCTGTGAATTTCTAAGTAGCTCTAATTTCATAAATAAATTCATCAACGAATTTGTTGAATTGGTTCTGTAGACATGTGAAAAACCCACCCATTCCGAACCCATGAACAACTTATCTGAGGATGAAATACTTACCATCAATGACTTCTCTGTACAAAAATAATCTAAAAAGTATTGCAAGAATGGAGTAGTGCTGAAAAGAAATAAGTAGACAATCATCCATGTTATCATACATACCGGTCCCACATAAATAGAATCTGTGAAAAAATTTGCACAATAGCAAGCAACATCATATTTCCTATATATAATTTCCTTAATCTTATATTAAACTGCATCGCGTTCGAGGTTTTTTTTTTGTGTTGCTATCCTCTTATACTTGAAAAACTGGGCAGTGGTATGCTCTTACTATCGCCTCCATACGCATAGGCTATAGATTGCCACAAAGATTTACATATATAATTGACTTTGCGCACAACAATATTGTTTTTAAATATTATTTTGGATCCTCTATCGTTTTTATGGATAATATTTAATTTTGTAATATATGTTATCATTATCATAATTTGTGCAATAAATAAAAATTTCAACAGTTGTTTTCATATCATTAATCTTAAAATTAAAAAATTGTATACGTATACATTTAAATACATGTAATAAATATATACATATACCTTTATTATTACAATATACAATAATTTAACCCGAATAGTTCAGTTTATATGTAAATATAATCGCTTAAATTGACGTACAGATTTATACATGTTACATATCTACTTAATATAAACAGCAATTCAAAGAAAAAAAGGACGAACAAAATTTGTTATTCATTGAACCATATCTGAGAAATAAAAAAAAAAATAATAAATATTCGTGCTATGAAATTATAATCCATATAATGGAAAGCATATAACATTTCTTATAAGGCGAGTCAATAAAAATTCCGTATGTATATAGGGTGGATTATGTTCTTCAACAGTGCAAAGAGACAACTTATTTTGAAATATTGGATAGCTTTTTTTTCAAAAGACATTTCCAGACATATCCATCCATATATCGTTTGTGTGTCTGTTCGTGTGTGTATATATATATATGTATGTTGATTATATAAAAATTGTTCCAATTTTCCGCCTATTCATAATGTGTGTGTATATATGTATTTGTGTGTGCAAATATAAAAACCTCAAGAAAAACCGATAAAAGAAAATATAATAATACGAATTAAGGTCAAGTATAGCATAACATTTTTTCTTATTCAATGTTCACAATTTTATTTACATGATAATATATTTTTCTTTCAATGATTGTATTGTAAATCGTTGAACACAACACACATATTTATATTTATATAGCATAAGTTTTATTATGTGTTGTCGGCAACATTATATAATATATATATATTTATGTATGGATGGACCATATAGTAGATCATCGGTATTTTAAAGGTAAATATGAAAATTTATATATTGTATTTATTTACACAAAATGAAATAAGTATACTGAACCCCAAAAAAAAATCTGTTGGCAATATGCCTACAAACTAAAATTTTATATAACTATATTCTATGGTAGAATTCAGAAAAAAACGTTATGTAGGCGTCTCTCGAGAAATGCGGCGATGCATGAATTATGCAATTTTATAAGAAAGATATATAGATTTGAGCCAGCCATCTTCTTTGAATTATGCCCGGTATTAGTTTGGTTTTATGCGAATTCTATGGTACAATGAATGTTTTTTGCAACCATATAGATAAGGTTGTTTTTGAAAACTCAATTTGTTTATAGTTTATACGCGGCCAATACCGACATTTACGAATGCATCTATGAAGTTATGGAAACATATAAGTGGAATAATGTATTGCCAAAATACAGTAAATTATAGATTATAATCTCATAATTTCTTCATTAATACAAATATTAACAATTATAAAAAATTATATTAATCATTTTTTCTTTCAAACCAACATGCATTATACGAATAATTTTTAAGAATTTTGTAGAATTTTATTCACTGTATATAAATACTGGAAACCAATACAATTATTGCTCATCCAATGTTGATTAATTTGAACCATTTTGAGATTTTTTATGGTGGAAATTATTGTCTTTAGGAATTTATCAATGGTGTTAAGAAGAGATCGTCGTTCATCGATTGTTAATTTTTGAAACAATTGCAATACGTGGTGATAAAAAATGTGTAGTTTACAATAAAATCGAAAAAGACTGTGAACCATAAGGTTGATGAACCAGTTTTATTAACATCCAAAGTTTGAAACCATCAAAAGATGGTTATATATGTTATTATAGTTTGCCTATTGATACTTCAACCACGCAACCAAACTATCAAATCCAGATGTTTTGCGGTAAAGTTGATAAATTTTGTCGCATATATTTGAATATAATATAACAATTCATTATATGATTAACGTCCAACAAGATAATTTCACCACTGAATAACTAACACCACAAAATGTGCAATGTTTGTTTAAGAATAGCAAGCAGAATTTGGAAATTATGAAGGTTTTCTGTTCTTCACCATGATAATGCACAAGGTCACATACAATTTTGTTTACTCGGCCATAATTATTAGTGATTGTTTGGGATCTATTACCATATATCCACCATGTAGTTTTGACTTTATTTTGCATAACCTCTAGAATGGGAAGAATTTCAATAAATAACTTTATTCAGTATCATGTTGTAAATTTTTATCTATGTACTTTTGTCATCTTTCAATAATTACAATCTTGTTTATAGCACCACAAAACTGACATCATCGTATTATTATGCGAATACTAATCTTTCGAAAACCGAAATAAATACACTATTTGTAATCCAACCAATATAAACAAACAATATGGATTTTACATTCCGAAATGGTAAGCAGATGTGAAAATTCCATGTGTTAATAATTTGTGCTATTACTAAAAATAGTTAATCCTATCCAGTTCAAATCAACAACAAATAAATCTATATACCTTTTACAAAAACCAAGTCAATTCTTGTTCACTTTTTTACTCTTTCATCCATCCTCTATCTCTATAGTATTGAAGTATTGATATATTTTAATGTATATTCATCTATACATACACACAAATGCTCCAGATGGTAACGAAAATAAACATAATATTTAGCTGAAGGATTTCTTCTCCTTCCACAAAAATAACAACAATATATACAATAAAATATATCAAAACCATTTTATTTTATTTTTAAATTATTTTTATTTATTTTGTATATCTATTCTAAATTATCCTTAAATATATTTGTGTATTCGTTATGTGAAAAGTCCATAAAATTTCAACCCACTATCACTTATTTGAATGTTTTTTTTTTTTTTTTCTATATATATTGTAATATATATTTATATGCAAATTTTCACAACAACTTTTTCATCAATGTTAAAAAGAAAGCTGTATGTGAATGGAATTGTAGTTGTTAGTTGATAATAAATATATTTCACATTTATATTTAGTAGAAATAGATGTGTACATTCAAAGTCAATTTACTTAAATCTTATATATTATAAATACAATAGTGTTTGTGCTATAGAACAAATTATATATAAAGCCACACACATTGCGATCTCCTTTTCAATTTCAATATATATTGTGAAATATATATATACACGGACTCTCGTAGGAGTACAAAAAATAAAGAAGCAATCAGAACAAAATCTATTCGCTTCAATACAAAACAAAACTATTATTTCTTTGATTTTTTATTTTATCTATTTTTATATTGAGTTTTCCTTTTTCATCTTTCTTTATTTATTTATTTATTTTAAATCTTCTTATCCATATATATTAAAATGGATGATTTCACATGTACAATATAGGACCTACTTCGAAGTGGTTATACAATGTTACGCGCTAAATCTTCAAGATAGAAACAATATATCTATATACAACAGTAATATTTGTTTTAATATATTGAAGTGGTATGCTTTGTGTAGAAGTAATCAATGTAATATATATATATATAACTTCAAATCAACAGTGAAAATGGTTTCCTCAATTTTCCTCATATACATATAACTCTTTCACATATGTTGTAAAATTAGATTATATGCGTGCAGAATAAAAAATTAAAATATACAGTTCATTCGGTATCGATATGAAGTACCTCAATCACAATTATTAAATTTGGAAAATATTCATGTTTATTTATGTTATTATTATTTTAGAAATTCTAAATCCAAATTGGATGTTACATTTAATAATTTTATTGCTAAATGATAGAATTCTTCAGTTCGGGCACTGCTCTAAATGGGAAGTCTCACTCGCCGTGCAAGACACGGGCAAACAAGACTTTGCCCAACTATTGTAATTTCGCATCATTCCAATTGGAATGGATTAACACGTTAAACATTGATATACATCCATGAAGCTACCACTTTATATTACATAAAATTTATAAATAACATGTCGTAATTACTTTAAGCAGATTATAGTTTTTATTAAAATCGGCATATAATAATAAATTGTAATATTTTTAACTTTAGTACTTTTTTCTTTATTCATTGAAATGTAATCCTTCAAAAAATTTAAGTAATTATATAATAATGATGACAACTCCTTTTCTTTCCTTCGTATTTCTGTATGCAAAATTTTTAATATAATAAATTGAATAATCAATCAATATATTTTTATCATTTTTTATATATATTATAAGCATTCATATAGAATAGGTAATGAACACCCTCTGTCCGAAAAACAACCAGAATGACTTGACATGATATGGATCTTATATAATGCCATCACATTATAATTTTATATATGTTAATAATATTTATATATTACATTATATATTATTAAATTTACACATTACATGGGGATATACCAACGTTATAATTATTAATATAATTTTATTCAGAATTTTTCTCAAGGATACTATTGTCAAACGATGATGATTTACACTAAATTGATCATACAAATATACCAACAATGTTCGATCGGTGTAAAAAATTACATGAAATCCAACGTTGTTAATCTATTTTAAACATTATTCAATAATAAAATTAGAGTTTTTAGTTGAACAGATATTTTAATCTATATAGATGTGTACTAATTATTATTTTTTAGGCCTGAATCTAGTATTCTACACTGACTATAAATATACCTGTACACTAAGTACACATTACATTACTTGTGACACCAATTTTTTTGTTATGCTTTTTTTGTATACTCACACACACTTCAATGTTGTTGTGATTTATGGGTTTTGGTCCTTTTGGTTTGTCTGTCTGTGCGTACCTCTTGGCTCTTGGCTCGCTTGCCTGCTTATTTTATACTTAATATTACATTGAATTTGGTAAGCTAAATTAACTTTATATTGGTATTGATAATTTTTCGTATATTCGACAGCGTCTGATTTAGTTAGTAATTATTACCAATAATATAAAATAATGTATCCATTCAATCATCGCATCATTTAGTAAATATAAATCGTAAAAAAATATTGAGGATATTAATTATTGAAAAATATATATAATTAACTCAGATTGAAAAATACTTGTGGGATACTATTGTTAAAATTTATAAATATGACCTTTTCTTGAAATAATTTCATTTAACAAACTAGAAATTATATGGTTTTAAAATATTTTTGTCAAAAAATTTATTATATTGTACCATTGCTAATGTAAAAATAATAAATATATGGTTGTAATGTGTTGAAAAATATTTACCAATTACGTTTGGATGTAATAACTAAATTTATTTGTCGTGACAAGCGCTGAAAATGGAAATTGCGAGTAATATAACATTATTTGCCGCAATAACTTGTGAAAACTACTGTAGAGTCTTTAAAGTTTGTTTAAATGCAAAGGTATAAGTGTACATAATTTATTCATCACCCATTGAATTAACTATTCCTATTATTACAATATTATATTATTACATAAAACATGTAACTGAAAAACTTTTCTATTTTGATAATATATATTTTAGAATACTTTATCGCTTTCATTTGTATAATATTTGTCTGCGTATATATTATACATTATACGTGTGTATAGATAAATATATATATATTATAATATAAAATTGCATTCATTATATTTAATTATACATTTACCTCACAGTTTTTTATTTCGAAAAAAATTTCTGTTCTTTAATTTAAGTTTTTTGTTTTTGTTTTAAAGTAACCCTATAACAACTGCTGCAATTGCGTCAATAAATGAGTTAAACTTGTATCGAACGTCTATATAGCTATTCCATGCACATAATATAATATAGGTATAGTGACACAACTTGAAAATTTTTGCACACTTTTCAATATATTAGTTAATGTCTGTTGGATTAAATTCAATAATATTGTTCCAGTAACAGGTTAGTTTTTACGATGGTATATATCGCAGGTAAAGAAATGTTGAGCGAAGAAAGTTATATCCCATATCTTATTTTCATACCATAGTCTACTATGGTCTCGTATATAGGTGTATATATATATATATATATATATAAAAATATGATTGAAACTATTTTCTCTATATGCAAGGAGTTAACAAAGCATTCAGTCATATAATAAATGTATATATTCATAGTATGTATGGTACATATACCATATAAAGAAGATGATATTAAGATATATTCAAATATCGCAGTCGCAGCAGATATAAAGATGCGAATGACACTGGCATAGAGTATATATATATATGTTTGTGTAAGTATTGTATGTTATAAACATTGTGTAAATGTATATAAAAGAAAAGTTTTGCACAAAGTTTTCACATGAGTCTAATTAACATTATTTTAGTACTTTTTTGTCTATATATATTTATATATTATATATACACACAATTTGAACCATTTAGGTATTCGTTTTTAGTACCATATTATTAAATTAAATTCTTGGAATTTTTTCTTAAATGATATGGATATTATGAAAAACCTCTTAAAATAATAGATATAATGAGCTCCATATAATAAAAAAGTGTATAGAATTATTTTGAGATAAAATTTTATACGTTTAATATGTGTGTAAACGTGATTTCAATCGTAATTTTCGCCACATAAATCTGCACTCTTGACTCAGTCAATTATCTTTTAGATTTAAATTTTTATCAAAATCCTGCTCTAATATTCTAAATCTTATTAATCAAATTTTATACACTATTTATTTCATTATTTTCATATATAAACAACACATAATCGTTTTAATCATTATTCAATTTTGATTCCGAAGTTCCGAAGAAAATTAGAAAGATTTTACTTATAGCGATGCGAACCGCCGTTTATATATGCAAATGTTTTTGCGAACCATTTGCAGTTTTGCGTATTTCTATAATCTCGAGAATATAAAATTTGCCAAAAATCAAACTAATAATATTATATTGAAATATATGCCTATAGGATTTGAAACATATAGTAAAAGACTATAATATATATGGATGGATCAATATTCATGCTGTGCTGCGTGTTTCCCTTTATTATAGATTAATAATATTGTATATATTTTGTATGTGAAAAGGAATTGTATATGTGTACAAAAATCGATAATTTTCCAATATATTATATTTTTAAATAAATCATATCATAATTTATTTACATATTATATCTTCTAATCCAAAAATATTGATATACATAAAAGTACATTATTATACTCGTATAAATGAATATACCTATATTAAATATATTGTACAAAATTGCTTATAGAATATATAAGAAAGTTCTAGCACATGTATGATATAGCTTTAAAATTCAAGATATCATGTAATGTAGACAGCGAAACCTTTAGCTCATACGTAATCTCCAGATGAAGTATGCGTGTGATTTAGAGGTTTTATTAAACTAAAGCGTATATAATATAATTTATTATTAAATTAATACTGCTGATGTCTGGTGTTGTAGAGGAATCAATTTTTTAAATTTAAATTTTTACTTGACACATATTAATAATTAATCGGGCGCATTATTTTATGAATATAATTTTAAATTTTAATATAAAAATTTGTATATGCAATACTACTCATTATATTACTAACAAACTTTGTAAACATTCGAATTTCCTAACCGTATAATCTTGAAAGTTCAGAACACTAAATTTTAATACATTAAAAAATTAATAATTATTACTAAAAAGTTGACAAGAATTTTTGTATATTCTAGAATCATGGACATTTATATTGATCTTACAATGAAAAAATAAAATAAAATCAACTCATTATTATTATGTGTTTATAGCTTTTTGTGATCGTATATTTTCACTTTTTATGTTATTTAAATTTTTGTGTAATTTTCTTATCCGCATAAGTACAGCACATAAGGTTTTACTTCTTTTCATTTGATAGCATATTTTCGTTTTGCATGATTATAATCCGCAACAACTTCTTGGAAATGTGTTTGATCCTTCAATCGTTGGTTCTATTAAATTTCCCGATTAATTCATTTTCATACAGCATGCTTATATTTTCAAGCATTATCCTTACAAAATCCTTAAAGTGTCCTTGATCTTTCAATCGTCACTTATAATTTCCTGATGTATAATTCCATTTCATATAAGAGATACGGAGTTTGTATTTTCTGGAATTATCATTAGAAGGTCCTATAAATCTGCTTGAAGCCTTGGCATTTTGATATTCGCTGCAATATTTCTATATAACCTGAATGGTAAATGTCACTTTCACATCTTTTAGCAACTAGATATAATGAAAATGAAATTAGTTATTTGACAGTGGTTTTGCTGTATACACCCATATCTATTAAATATTTTACATTATCTATGGTATATTCAATACACCCATATATAATATATTATTATACAATAAATCTTATACATATATTATAGATTAATATATATATATTATATAATACACATATTTAATCATTTATGCTCGCATATATGATACCAAACGTATATATGTAATATGGTGTAAAAACATGAAAAGCTCTATATTCCTTATTTATATACTTTATCACCTATTTATGTAATATACGCCGGTACACTCACTTAAATATAATTACAATGAAATCACGTATTTCCTTTATGTAAAATATGTAGCAAATTCTATGCTTTGTATATATTGTATCGTATGTAGTATTAGTATACGGAATATAACTCCACATCAAAGGTGTACAATTAAATTTAATAATTTCGTATATATAAATACGTTTAGAATTTTTACTAATATAATATAAATGTGTATATATTTTAAATATACCATATATTTATAATACTCTTATATAATATACAATACAAAAGTTTCAATATCATTGTTAATTCATTCATTGGGAAATCGATTATAATGAATCATTTTAATACACAAAGTATATACGATTTTGTAGTGTCTCATACATATATTATTATACTTTATTAATTCGTGAGCGGTTTGATAAAGACAAATTTATATTTCCTGATAATATCCTTTTAATTCTATAAATGAACTAATTACAATAATATTCAATTTTTTTGTTTATGTATATTAAATTCGGAATATGTCGGAACTCTGCAAAATATGTATTATACTCTAATCACTTTTGCATCCAATATAGAATTATGCAGTTGGCATCAGTAAGATGACTATATTGTAATTAATTTTACAAGATTTCAATTTCATATTAAAATTTATATAAAAAAACGCAATTAAATACGAAAATTATCAATTGGCAAGAGCATCGTTAGTGTCGTTAGATTTTAGTTTCTCTAATATGTCAGACAATTGAATTACAATATTTGTTTCGTTTATGAAATCAGAAAGGAAATACTTATGAAAATGTACTGTTGTTAATAGAAAGTTTAACCAAGTTCACCCATAAAAATAATTGAATTTAATAGCATCGATTGAAAAATAATTTTATAAAGAATAATTACTTACCTAGGTGCGGTTTTAGCCTTCTCCAACACGCTTTTCCAACCTGACCTATCCGCAGTCACTGTCTTCCAATCCCGAATTTTAAGGATCTTTATATCACAGTTTACTGCATCTAGCCATCTCGCCTTAGATCTTCCGGCTCTCCTTCTACCTTCTGGTTTACTATTTAACAGTTTTTTTTTTTATATAGAATAATTAGTAAAATTGTTATTATATATAATCACGTGTATACAGAATAATTCATCAACTTGACTATGTCATGTTAGATTTTTATGACACTATTGCATTGGGATGATGATTTAGCGTATATATATCGCTGATTGTTAGCAATCAAACCTTGTAGACTACTCTATAGTAATTCCCAACAGATCTTTTGTACGCCCAACAATTTTGTAACTTAAATTTACCACATATATTTTCAAAATAATTTCAGATCAGCTCTTTTTAAAATTAAATACCTGAAATATTAACGTAAATTTGTTAATACAATATATAATATTTTAATTTTAAATTTATTTTTACAATACAACTTAACTTATTTACCTTTCAACTTAATAAGTCTATATATACAGGGTGTCCCAATTATCGACGGCAATACGAAAACACTAGATTCTCTGGGTCATTTTGCTTCGAAAATATCATATAACATTTTGACCGATTCGACTTCGGTACCAAGTTACACGCAAATAACCAAATTTTCAATCAAACCATGTTTTGCACTCTACTGGGATCAATATCTCAATAACTAATTAACCGATTTTAAATTTTTGATACACTATTAGCATTAGCATACCGAGATCTTTAATTTGACGTTAAGATAAGTCAATTCGGACATGTGGTTATCCAGATACTTACAGAAATGTTGACGATTAGCTGAACGCCATTTTTCTTTTTGAAAGTTTGTTCAAGCATAAGTCGAAAAATCATGATGAAACAATTTTTTCGGTATAAGTTTAAAAACTTGCCACATTCATAAGCTTTCGTTTAAGCTATAACATTACGATAGGTCTCAACTGGTTCCAAAGATATACACAAATAACTACAACGATGTAGGCATAACATTGATTTTCACTATGGAAAATTTTATCTTTTTTTGGTTTTATCCAGAACCAACAATACGGACGTGACAGATAATTGATTCCATACACTCCTATGCATTCACACAAACCTTCTCACACACACAAACGAACTCACATACAAAGGCCCACACACATAAACCCACAAAAGCACACGCACGCATATCACCACAGTTTTAAACAAACAAAGCCTAAATTAATTGCTGAAAATGTGCTCCTTCAGCTCGAATACATAGACAACAATACTTTTCAATAGACCGAACCAATCTAAGTGTTTGCTGTTGCTTGTGGCGAAGGTCTTGAATACAGTCTTTAATAAGCTGAATTAACTCTTCAAGTGAATTAATCACAGTTGCATAGACTTTTTCTTTAAGGCAACTCCATAAATAGAAATCCAATAGATTTATGTCTGGAGAACTTGGCGACCATCTTATGGACCCACCTCTGCCAATCCATCTTTGATAAAAGTTTGCGTCCAGTCAGCATCTAACATTCCCTCCATAGTGCGCTGGGCCACCATCATGTTGAAACCACATCTGCACTCGTTCAAAGATGGATTGTCAGCGGTGGGCCCATAAGCTGGTCGTCACGTTCTCCAGCCTTAAATCCGTTGGATTTCGATTTATGGGGTTGCCTTGAAGAAAAATACTATGCAACTGTGATTAATTCACGTGAAGAGTTGATTCAACGTACTGTATCCAAGAATTTCGTCACAAGTCACAACAAACACTTAGATTGATTCGGTCCATTGAAGAGCATTGTTGCATATGTATTCGAGCTGAAGGAGCATATGTATTCGAGCTGAAGGAGCACATTTTCAACAATTACTTTAGGCTTTGTTTGTTTAAAACTGTGGTGATATGCGTGCGTGTGCTTTTGTGGGTTTATGTGTGTGGGCCTTTGTATGTGAGTTCGTTTGTGTGTGTGAGAAGGTTTGTGTGAATGCATAGGAGTCTATGGGATCAATAAGGTGTCACGTCCTCGTCGTTGGTTCTGGGTAAAGCAAAGAACAGATAAAATTTATAATAGCGAAAATAAATTTTAAGCCTACATCGTTGTGGTTATTTATGAATATCTCTGGAACCAGTTTAGACCCATTGCAATGTTATAGCTTAAATGAAAGCTTATGAATGTGGCAAGTTTTTAAACTTATACCGAAAAAATTTTTTCATCATGATTTTTCGAGTTATGCTTGAACAAACTTTCAAGAAGAAAAATGGCGTTCATCAAATTGTCAACATTTCTGTAAGTATCTGGATAACCACATGTCCGAATTGCCTTATCTTAACGTCAAATTAAAGATCTCGGTATGCTAATGCTAATAGTGTATCAAAAATTTAAAATCGGATAATTAGTTATTGAGATATTGATCCCAGTAGAGTGCAAAACAGGTTCTGATTGAAAATTTGGTTATTTGCGTGTAACTTGGTACCGAAGTCGAATCGGCCAAAATGTTATATGATATTTTCGACGCAAAATGACTCAGAGAATCTAGTGTTTTCGTATTGCCGTCGATAATTGGGACACCCTGTATATACAAATAGTTTTGTTATAAGAAAATCTTTATATTATACGTTAACACATACGTGTATACCCAAATATCTTGTATATTTATTTTACAATACTCGTATACCATACAATTCAAATACCTTCAAACCTTTTATTCTATTATATACAACCTTTAATTATACACGAATATATTATACCTATATTTTCATAATTATGTTGAATATATAAAATATGTAATGATGTTTTCTTAACCCCCCCATTGTCGTGATTTGTTATGAACCGACAGATTTAAACTATATATATGATTGTTTAAGATAAATTTATGTAGTTGTTTTTTCTTCAAATAACAAGGGGTTAATTAATAACGAAGAAATTTACTATATTTATACTCGTGTATTTATATAAATTTAAATTATAATTCCCAAACGAATATAAATATATATACCTTCCTTCATATCTTTTTCAATGTGTTTTATATTTATATACAGTGCACGAGATTCGTATCGATCAATTGGTTAAATTTTTGATAAATAATTAAATTAAATAACGTCCAAGTGACTGATTTGAGAGAATTTTAGATATTACCTTTAATGAAAAATTATGCGGTTGTAAAATTTGAAATTAAACTTAATACAAAAATCTGACAGTTTCCGTAAAATGCAAATTTGAAATGATCCACAATATATGAAGTAAACAGATTTATGTTTTCGTCAAAAGAGTGAAACTTGTCTTTTGTTCAACATTTAAAATTAAAATATAATTGGAAGGTCCTGCATATTAATAATATTGGCATAGGCGAAAAGGATCGTTTTTATAGAAAACCTGGAAGTAAATAGACTTTTTTTTTTTTTTTATTAATAATGGCATTTCACCAATAAGTGTCGGTTAAAAAAATTAATCATCAACAAAAATGGAAAGTTTTCATATATAAGCAGTTTTTATCTTAATTATTTTAATAGAAACAACTTTCGTACATAGAAATTCCGTGAATTGTTAAAAACCATTAAATATATATCTAATAATGTAATATTATTTTTAAATGCTATTAAATTTAAATAATTTCTAATTTTGTTCCAAATTCTATTTTATTTTATAAAAATACTTGTATTTTTTGATCAATTGTTGTTCATAGACAAAATTCGCTCACTGTATAATAAACCTTTAATTTATATAATATATATACAAAGAAATAGAGACTATATGAGGTATATTATTTATGTGTCACATCATTTGTAATTTCAAAGAAAAGGTTTTGCTGTCAATTATTATTATTAAAATCAATATATTAAATATAATTTGTTCCATTAAAATCTTTCTTATCGTATATTAGTCATTAAATATGTAATTAGTAATTATTTTCATATAAATATTGTGTAATTAATGTATTTAGTAATATATAGATATGATATCATATAAAAATAATATAATGTGAATAAATATTAGGTACGAGTCGTAAGTAAATCGGAATAATTTTATTTCAAATTAAATTTTATAAATTTCTTGCATATTTAACATATACTGTAGGTAGGCTGGAAATCTTTTTATCTGGATCACAGTGATCAAATTTCACTTGGCAAAATTCCATTCCATTTTCTATACCATCAAAATCGATACACACAATCAAAAGGTATTTTTGAAAAAAAAAAGGCTTCTTGTAAAATTTCAAGTTTCGTCCTTAATGCATATACGCTTTATGTATAACATAACATATATTTAAATATAGATTAAAAATTAATTATCTAACAGGGTGATCTCATATGAGGTTTTTTATCCTTACGATTTTTGAAATGATATTTCATCAGTTTGTAGTTTACTCGAAAATCTAATAGATAAATTGTAACATTTTTATCAAGTTAATTTTAGTTTAAATGGAATGGTCTTATATGTTAGATGGTGTCAAACTATGATTCTATATCTGTGAGTTTTTCTTTTGTGTACGATAAATCTGAAAATAATATCTGTTTGACGATTTATCTGTCGAAATATTTTGAATATACTATCACTTCACCAGGAGGCTCCATTTATTGATTTATTCACTTCAAACTAAAATGTATTAAATAAAACACATATTTATAGTTTTCGAGTTCTAAAAACTTGCAAAATTTTATTAAAATATCAAGGGTTCACTTCATATGAGATCACCTTGTATTTATAGTATACAGTATATTTTATATACAAAACACCTTTATTGTTACATTATTAAAATTTTATGGTTCTTATAAATAATTTATAAATTATATGTATATTGTAACAATAATTAATTGTATATATACAATATATATATAACTAAAATTTGTATAACCTTAAAATTATATATAATAATTAATTTATTATCGGTTTAAAATATATATTACTTAATTGGTAAAAATGAATAAATTTCAATTAACTAAAATTATAAGAAAAAAGGCTTAAAATGGTTTTTCTTTTTACGACAATAGAAAAAAGTCATTTCCTTGATTTTTTGTGCCAGCAAGGATTAAGAAAAATGAAAACACCTGAAGTAGTTACATTGAATCGAACAATTGGGGTATAGGTTTTTTGTTCTGTTTATACAGTCTTCGGCAGATGCACAAACAAACTACTGTCACATAATGCGTTTGCGTAATTGGGTTTATACAGAAGAAAATGTTATGAAATTTAAACAGTTTATTAAGTTCAATTCACAATACTCTGTGATACTCTGCGAAAATGGGAAACTTTTACCAATTACAAAGAATAAGATCGTATGACAAAATAGATCTTATATGGGTCACTTTATACTTTACAACCATTAATTTAATAAAACTAATCTAATCTTTCAATTCAATATTTAAATCGAACTAGAATTTTCTCTATAATATTTTTGCCACAATTTGCTACAAATTATGCACTTATATTATTTTAAGCTCTCATTTTTGTTACTATATTAGCACAAAAATTTATTTGAAAAAAATTAAGTAAATTTCAGTTTTCTTTTAAGCAAAGTAATTATACTACATGTACAGGGTGTATTGAAAGGTACCATCCGTACGATTGGATCCACTGATTCTTTTATATAATTATGTTATGATCTATATAGAGACCTGTGTTGTTACTTTGTCTTTTATTAATTTCAACTTAAAATTCATCTTATACAATCAGAACTGTGTCATTGACTGTGGCATGCCTTTCAATGTACATTTTGAATATACGAAAAATTACAAGTAATATATTTTAATAATATAATAATATAATAACGACGCTATAATAATATAATATGCTTTTTAGAGAAATTTTTATTACATTTATTAATGGTCTCTATAATTATTATTTTACATTCAATGAATTTATATATCTGAAGGCAATTTTAAGTTTTACATTATTTTCTTATATTAATACTATAAATAACTTTCTGGGAATTTAATAATAAACAATTTTTCAATCTATATAATTTGTTTGTATGTGTATACATAAAATTGTATATGCCTTTTATTATATATATATATGGTAATATGGTATAGGATAATAATTACAATAATATTATTGTGTAAATATGGTTTTGTCGAAACAATTTACTAATTACAGATTCAAATACATAATTTGTGGTTTCTATATTTAATGATGATTAAACGTACGTTATAGTATACAGAAACATATATATTTGGAAACATGTTCCCTATGTATTATTATTGTATATAAATAAGATTATGGTATAACATATATACACATTTATGGTATGATAAAAGCAGGGTGATAAGCCGTATATACATATGTATTTAATTACTCAATCAGATTGTGGGTGCTTTTTATGTGTTATTTACTAAGAGAGACGAAGTATTTAAATTGACTTATTACTCCATTCTTATTTATTGCATGCAATCAAAAGTTTTATATATTATTTCTTTTTCTGTTTTGTGACGTAATGTTGGAATTTGTACGTTTCAATTAGAAACCTTATACCCATCATTACTATGCCTTGTACATATCTTTCTTTAGGTAACTCATTTTGTATATCTTTTGTTGTCCATATGTGAATCATATCGTAGTGAATATATTCTTTTATCATGGCTGCAAATCGATTTTGTTTCTTTACAGTAGAACACATTTTTTGCTACGTTTATTAATGATTCAACTGGACCAATATTTTTTCGTCGCACCTCCTATAATTTTCAAAATATTTTCATTCTTATTAAATTAAATTAAAAGAAATGGATACCGAAATCAAAATTTAATAAAATATTAAATTAAGAAATAAATACAATATTTACTGAAACATATAATAAATTGTATTAAATAATTTATTATGACACTTGAACATCCTGTGTATAATATTCGAAAATGTATATATTTTAAACTAAATACGTTCTAATATGTATATCTATAACAAGAATTATATACACGCGTAACACCACAGAATATAACAATCTTACATAAGCAGCATTTCATATACTTATAAATATTGAAATATTTATTTTAGGTTAACTTCTCCCATTAATGACTGTCATCGTTGTAAATTCACACATAATAACGATGTGAGGATTTTGGGCGAAAATTGAATCAGATGGAACATTTTTATTGATACTCTACTCTACTCCGTCGGGAAGCAACGGAAATAATTGATTTATATATTTAAAATTTATAAGTACATCATATATTATATGAAGTGTTGATTCTGTAAAATTGTTATAGTCTGTGGTAATACAAATAAATATTAAATTGAAATATTATGTGAACGGGAAAATCTATTGTAAATATCTTATAATCTTATTTCAATTTAATTAAAACCACAGCATTAATATATAGTATAGACTATTGGTATAGTTAAATATAAATACATGCTATTTTATTCTAGTTTATATTAAAAGAAATACATAGATTATGCTATATTTATACACCCTTAGCTAGATATTTATTTAGGGGAAGCATTGAATTTTATATGAAATTGTTTTATTAAAAAAAATATTTTCAGGTGAGTGTTATCCAAATGAAAAGTGTGGCAAACAAATATATTATTTCTCTATCCTAAATAAATATAAGTTTTTAAAAAAACTATAAAATACATGTTATATAATAATTACTTTAATTCCAATCCAATCGATTAAATAATAATTAAATAAAATTGGGATTCAGATTTAAATTATCACAGAAAACTTAACAGGTGTATTATAATTTAATTACCAGCAATGGTAAAATTATGGTTAAAGTAATTTAAAAAATAATCAAACGAAAACATTGAAAATTAATTGGAATAGGGAAAAGCAGCAATGAAAAAATTATAAAGAAAAGTTGGAATTAATTATTTTGTGAATTTGTAAATTATACTAAGCTAATACACTCTGTAGTCATTAGCGGCGTCGCTTGAATTTTTCGATTTGGTATACAAATCCTATTTTAATCCCATTACCTAAAAATTGTTTATCGTTAATATTTAATACAATTGCAATTTTAGAAAAAAAACTTATCTAATCATAAATTTATGTAACAGCTACAGAGCTCTGTATGCGTATGGAATAACCAAAATAGGATGTAAAGAACAATTTTTACTGCAAAATAGTTATTATTATTTAATTTTAAAGTTTGTTTGTTACCAGCATCTATAGGTCAATGATTATTTCTTTGAATCCATTTTTGATTTTTCTGTATAATGAGCATAAGTCCTACAGTCTTGCCTGTTCCATACCATTACAAGAAGACCGGTTCAATTATAGCAGTAGGTAAAACTCAAAATTATCTAGTGCCAAAAATTAAAATAATGTTGAATAATATATTAAATAATATTGATAAATTTACTTTCTATTTGAAAGTTCATCAAATTATTAAATCATCATTAAGCGTATGTGACAACATCTATTGGAATAAATTTCAAAAAAGAGCAAATTTTTAAATTTGAAAATTCGTTAAATTATAAATAAAATTACGATAATTATAAAAAATAAATTCGAATTTTTTATATATAATCGAAATAAATTCAATTGTTTTTTATTTTCTCATGTGTCATCAATTTTTTATGTCATATTTTTAATTTCGATTTTTATTTATTGCAAGTTTTTGTTTTGCTTGTGTCACGTCGTAGTACTAAATGAAGAAATTGGAAAAAAAAATAATTGCATATTAATCATTTCAAATTATTTTATATTTAATAATTAATGTAAAGTAGATAATTTTTAATTTTAAATTTACAAAACCGAATATTAATGTTTAATATTATTTAAGTTTTATTTTCTATATATTAATATAGTGTTTAGTTAGTGGTTTGTTTAAAAAATGCCTACAATAAATTTTAACTTTTTTTTTTCCCTTGTTTGTTAATGACGCGGTAAGTGATGCTCCTCACATTCATTTATATTTAATACATTAAAATATTTAAATATTGTAATTGTTTTAATTATTTTTATTTTATTTGTTTCCCAACAATTACCCATATATTTAATAATTAATTTTATTGGAAAAGATGGTATAGATTTTGAGTTTTTTAATAATTAAATGTTGACTTTTTCCTATATGCATACGCAAAAAAAAAAAAAAAATGTGATTTTGTCTTTGCGACGCCGCGGTAACATAAATTTTTATATAGCATTTTTTGTTGTTGCTGTTATCGTTGTTCTTCTTGCTGTTTTTGTCTCTATGTTTAAAATTGTACCAAATTATTTCGAAAAAAAGTAATAAAATAAATATATTTAATTTGATTTGATACAACATTTATTAAATTTAATTTACCTAATAGAAATAGTAGTATTAAAATTAATTTATTTCTTTTTTTTTGTCTTTTTAGCCATATACAAATTGTGTGTCGCGGTTCAATTTTGTTATTATTGTGAAATGAAATTGCAACTTGAACTGTATGTGCAGCATATTTTTTCTTCTGTTACCGGCGGCTAAAAGTGAATTGGTGAGTACTCTTTTATTTATTACATTTTAATTATATCGTTTATATCGTTTTGCGATTCCATCGCAAGTTTTTTTTAGCAAATAACAATGAATAAATAAAATATTATTATTATTTATTGGTAAATTAGTGTTTTACAGTTCGGCTCATTTGCTGCACACAATATATATACAGTGAATGAATAATTGCTATACTGAAAACATACTATTATCCACGTATTTTCTTATTCGTATTATCAAAATCTTAACAAATTTATTCAATCTAAAATATAATAATACAAGCCACAAGACATTAATATTTATATATACAAATACGTAAATAAGAAGAATATATAATAAAAAAAATGAATATAATGTTATAAAATTTATTTTGTTTTTAAAACACGTTAAGAATATATGTATCTTTTAAAGAAATCACAAAAATATCCCACATATTATGTTGTGATATTAATATAATATAATATATATAATATTATAGAGCACCACTTGTTATAATAAAATATGAAATTGTGCAGTATTTGTACATAAATAAAACACAATTTACATGGGTTGTTTCACGTATATACGAGTGAGTATATGCATACAATATTGTGGAAATTTTTTAAAAATATTATAGAATTGTGTATACTCGTATATAAGTGTAACATTTATTTATATATATATTGTAGATAGAAATTACCATTGTGTTGTGCCATTAATTCAAAGAACCAACGTGAAATATATATCATATTTTCTTCTTGTATATATATAACTAACTATAATATGTAGATTGTACTCGGTCGTACACAACAGCAATAAAATTAAAATCATTATTATGTAAAAAAATATATAAAAATCACATACGTACAAACAAACAACAGTACAACGGAACGAAAAACCGTATATACATGTTTATTTATACCTATATATACCAATACTGGATATTGTATTTGAATAATATTGTGAAATTGTGCTGATGCTTTATTGAAATTTTTTGGAATCTTTGCCTTGACAAAAACAAAAAAAAAAAACCGAAACGAACAGAGGAAAACGTTTTAGTTTTTTCAATAATAAAATTTGGCATTTATTTGATTTCTGTGGTTACATCAAAATATTTGTATTGATTATATAAACAATGTACGAGTACGTATATATGTGCCTCCTAACCGTATTCATATTTATTTTGATATTTTGTACCACATATTCAATATCATAATAATATATAGAATATAAAAATAGAACCAATAAAATATTTGCCAAATACAATGGGAATATATGTGTTCACTGAAACTGAAAAGACAAATACAATTTTTCATATGTTTTTCTATTAGTACTACAACTTTTTTTTTTTTTTTTCTTATCAATACTATATAAAATTATTCTATATTTATTAGGAAAATTTTGTTCTAACATTAAACTGACACCAGAATATATAAATAAATATGCAAAAAAAGGAAAATTGTATTTATATTTATTTTAGATATTAAATTATTGAAGCGACATTTTTTTATTAGTTTATCAAATGTTTAAAGAAGAAAATAAAATATATGCATGAACAAATTGTACGTGTGTGTGTGTGTGTGTCGGGAAAATCGGAAGCTAAAATATATGGCGACGACAAATAATTTAAGTTTAAAAAGTTAATAAAAATATATATAAAAATTTTAATTTATGTAATATGAAATTATTTTTGGATTTTTAAAGATCCTTCTTTAAAATTATTATCCCAAAAGTTTAAGTTCAAAGTGTGTTATAAAAGGAATACAAAATGTTCAGTTTTGTAGAGGTATATATTTTCCACTGTCTGTCGTGAAAAATGGTTGTAATATTGTTGAAAATATATTAGGAATTTAGATTATTTTCACAAATTTTTATAATGAATAACATTTGATTTCTTATCTCATCTGTTTTACCGCATACTACGATACAATTTAATTTTATAAGAAATAAGTGTGCCTGTCTGTAGGTACAATATGTACAACCTACAGTCAATCATATACTATTCTTATTGTAAGTATATTTTATTAAATTTTCATTTATAAAGTTTTATCTTTCAAATATATACATTTTTAATAATGAATATATATATATTCTTATGTTATCACACAATTTCATCATTCTATACATTTGAGAGTGGATAATTAAAAATGTACAAAAATTATAAACAATTTTACATAAATGTTTTATAATTTAATTTAATTAGATTTGAATGGAACAAATTTTTGTTGTAATAATAATTATATATTTATTTGTAGCGCCCAACAAATGCGATACGATTTTTTAAAGGTATAATTTTCATAACATTTCAGAGATATTATTCACCTAATAATTAGTCAAAAAAATATAGTATATTTAATAACCCTGTGGGACCGGTATTTATGATAACATCAATGATTGTGTACCCCACTCCATTCTTGTAATACATTCTATATTACTTTTGTACAGATATGTCATTGGTGGTAAGTACCTCTTCACTATATGAGATATGAGTTATTCATGGGTTCGGAATGGGTGAGTTTTTCATGTGTACAGAACACGTGTATTTTTCATGGAATCGGATTGGGTGAGTTTTTCTTGGATAAGTCTTTTTGTAGAATTTCATTGCGGAATTGAATGATCTGAACAAATGATAATCTGATGGAGCAACATTTGGTTAATAAAAATGTTTTCCACGTTTCTACTACCGGTTTTGCGACATGCGGGAGAGAATTGTTGTGTGTAAAACCATTTTATCATGGCTAGCAAATCTTGGTTACTTTTCTTGTAATAATCACTTTAAATTGATTCGTTGTTGATACAGTAGAGTTTAATATTGACAGTTTGGTTCAGTTTCAACAATAATAATGTAATAATCCTTATTGGTTTCACCAAATTACTGAAACTTACCAATTACAATCCACTACTTTTGAAGCATAGAAATCACTCCCTTCTGCACCTTCTTTCAGACATTTTCTATATAAGCTTCGACACATGCATTCCGATTATTTTCAGCAGTATTTTTCTCCCAATGAAATGAAATATTATAACAACAATCCTCTCGGCATATCAGTTTTTTTTACTCGTACACACAACACAATATTTTTCAACTAATGAAAAAAATATGTTGTTTACAAACTTTAGCAAGTAAGAGAAACACAAACTTAATTATAAAGAGATATTTAGTGAAAACGGTCACAAAAAAATTTTCAGTCGAAACCGACAAGTGATCGTTTCATACTTCTACACCGATTTTATAACAATACATTTTTATTTATTGACAACAAACAAAACACACATGACACGACAATTTTTGAATTTTTTTTAACAATTTTATCATTTTTTATATAACGACAATAACACTGAACCACCACGTAGATTTGATGATGGTGTGTAGTCACTACTGGTAAATACTAAAACATAACTAATTACGTACACTTGAATAATATTTTTATACTAAAAATACGAAAAATTTAAATTTTTTCTATATACGTTATTTTGATGTATAGTATTTGGGAATTATAAAGACAAAATGTTAAAAATGATCAGTTTTTTATGAATTTAAGAATGAAATTCAATAATTTTTTAATATTTCTTAATAATAAAATGATCACACAAAGTTTCTACTAAATTTATGCATATTTCAAACTGGATAAAATGTGTTTGAAATAATTGAAAGATAAAATATTAGATAAAAATATTGAAAATATATAATTTTACAAAAAAGAAAGTGTACAACCACGTTCGTGAACCTTATTGCCTCCGGTTCAGTTTGGTTTCACCAGTTATACCTTCCCGGTTCCCGCATTATAAGTAATTTAGAAAAATTATAATTTTTAAAATTATTCATTATTATCATAAATAATAAAAAACAAATTTTAACCTAAATACAATTACTGTTCACTTTAAAAAAATGTCGATGACTAAAGTATAAGTTCAGTGGGATATTATACTCGCTTTTACAATACTCATGGGTTCGGAATGGGTGGAATATGTGTACAGAACAAATTCAACAAATTCGCTGGTGAAATTATTTATGAAATCAAAACTATTTATAAATTTAAAGAGAAATTCTTTGGTGAATATTGTGAATATTTTGATGAATTAATTAATGAGTTCATTGGTGAAGTCATTCATAAAATTGGAATTACTTACAATTTATGTAAGCATTCATTGAAGAAATTGGAACTACATACAAAGTCAAAAGTCTCATTGGATTATTACGCATTATTTACTTTTTATAAAATGTTGAATATAAAAAATTCTATTTTAATTTTTTTATAGAAAATTGAAAAATTCCATGTTTATTTCATTTTATTTAATCCATTTTGATATTATTTTTTAATTGTATACTTAAGTTCTTCTTATTTCGTGTATATGTATGTATACGTGTGGAGGCTGGAGAATTTGATTACTGTCTTTCCACTTTTATGCTATATTTATATTTGTTCATTGGATGCATAAAGAATTGTGTTGGTTGTGAAAGGTAAAACAAATGGAACCATTAGAAACATTTGCATTCATGGATTATTCTGAAAATAAATATTTAATTTAGTTTTTTTTTTCATTTCTCGTACGTATCGTCCCACCTTTAAGTTTGATTTTATAAAATTTCATATATTTCCTTAATATATATTGAATTGAATATTATTTATGATATATATAATTTTCATGTATATATAAATATTAAATATAGAATATAACTGAAAATTGTTTGTAAATGAAGTTTTTTTTAAACCAATTTTATCTCTAGATTTAGATACATATTGGGTTTACTGACTGCTTATACCCGTTCGGATATATACTTAACGAATATATTGTCTATACACCGTGTACACATGGTATATGTCAAGCATATAAGGTAGCTGGTGCATTAGAATTAATATGTATAGGGTGTCGACGAGACAAAATAAAAATAAAATAAATACAATCAGAAAACTTTTCTGGATAAAATAAAAACAGCAAAATAAATTTTAAATAACATTTCTTAACTGCTTTAATTCTTTAACATTTTATATATTATATTTTAATATATGAACTTAGCTATATTAAAATAAAAATTGGTAATTAATTAATACATGTTTATTTCAAGTCATATCCGAACTATAAGTCCTCAAACCTCAAAGATTGAATTGGCTTTATCAAGTATATTTAAAATTAACCAACGCAGCCTCGCTCCAATATCTTGAAAAAAATTTTAAACTTCTGCTCTAAAATTTCGTAAAAATAAATCTTTGTCTCTACGGGTATATCCTGTATTTATTTTTAAAACATATAATACATTTCGATGAAAGGCTTGCAAAATTATTGAAATACTTGTTGAACCTTCTAAATTGCAATTTACAAAATATGGAAAAGTTTTATTTTATATTAACAAAACTTATCAATAACAACTTATATTGACTTTAAACCTTTTTTTCTTTTATTTAATGTACTTCATTTCAATTGTATGTTAACTTGTCATATTACACACGCTTATTATATAAAATGCATTTTGTTGAAATAAAATATATTGTTAACTTTTTAAGAAATATATTAAAATAATAAAAATTTTATTTGCTCAAGATAAAGATTGTCGGTCAGCAAAAGTGATCTTTTTTCTTTAATAGTATAAGTTATTGTACTACTCTGATCAAAAATATCTCGAAATATTGTAATAATAACAAACATATTAACATCGTAGTAACTGCGTTTACTTTTCTATAATATGAAAATCTAGTAGACAACAACTCAGTGATAAAAAATTAGAATATATAAATAGTGTGAAAATTTATTTCACATTTGCATTTATTACATTTGCAAATAAGACTAAATAAAAGCATTGATATTAGGTTGGTTTTGATCCAGTTTTTGCATGTATGTGTTATTTGTGTAATAATAAAAAAAATAATATATTTTAACCTAAGCGAGTTTTATAAAAGTTTTAGCAAAAGTTTTAAATGCTGATTTAACTGGAATATATTGCAATTGAAATTTATAGATATTTATTTTGAAATGGTGTACTTTTATCTTTACACAGATATTATAATATTCTTAAATTGTATTGATTCTCACGTGCAAAAATATATTTTTTAATCTATATTGCATAACTTTTCTGACCTTTTTATTCTACTCAATATTTATTATAAAATTTTTAAATTAAATAATATTTCAAAATATAAAAACAGAACAAATTTAATTTCCCCTTTATGTCCTTATATATTTTTTTCATTTTGAAAACTTAATATTGTTTGTATTTCTAGAGATGTGTCTGTGTATGTATTTCATGTATTTACGATGCATGTGTAAAGAGCGCAGAATTATATTGAAATAGAAAAGGATATAAATTGAAATTGAAAAGGATATAAATTTGCCGGTGTATGTGTATACGTACAATCCTGTGTTGAAGAATAACCGAAATGGATTAAATTTTTTATAAAAAACATTCCGGTTTATTTTTCGGACATACACAATAATTAGAATGGATGAAGAAAATATTTAATTATTTATTTATTTTTACAAAAAATAATTATCAACATAATCGATTTTAAGCATTTCCAGCGTTTCTGTAACATTTTTTTTTTAACAATTTTAGAGCGGTTCACAAAAACCTTACTGTAACTTAATGTGTTGCATTCTGGCGTACGTGCAGGAAATGTAATGAAACTTTAACATTTTGCTAAGGTTCGATCACAATACACAAATCAGTTATAGTAGCCACAATCGATGGCTTTATCATGCATTAGAAAATTATTCTGGTTACTTTTTGGACAAAATGTATCTATACAAATACAGATAAAGTATACGACGATACTACGTACATTAATACAGCCCTAGTAACACTGTCAGTAGTTTATTCGTAAAATTTCCGCATTATATGTAGTAGTCCGTAGTTTCAACCCGAGGAAAAAATATCAATGGATTTCTTACGGATGTCCGCTGGAATTTTATATGATGAGTGCAACCCTGTCCATGGATTTTTATAAAAAATATCCTTGGATTATCCGTATATTTTCGATGATAATTTCTACGAATTCTCCTTAGAAATATTTGTCGTTGATATTATTCCACAGAATATCCATAGAATTTATATTCACATTTTTTGTGAACAGATCCACGGATTTCGACAAAAATATCTTTGGATTGTACATGTATTTTTTGCAAGTAATACCCGTGAATTGTCCGTATTAGCAGAATAAATTATCATATGATGATGATGTCAAATCGCGATTCAGTTTTTTTACCGATAGACCAAAAGTTCTATGAGCGCAAAATGAAGATGCAGAACGATGGTAAACATTCATCGATTGTGCATTTTTTTTTATTGCAATATACAAGAACAAAAAGCCGCAGCTAAATTCTATGAATAGTTTTACAAAATTCCTAGGAAATATATCGATTTGAGTTGCTGGTTGTGTTAAAAATTATGAAAATAAATTAAAAAGAATGAGGATTATATCTAGATAAGCGAAATAAACAAAATTTGAACCACTGTCTTGGATAATTGGTGAAATAAATTATGAATGCAATACCGCACGAATATCTGTTGCACATATTACCCAGACAATGCAAAGATTTCAATTGACCTAAATAAAATATGATACTACATTATATTAAGAAGAAAATCTATGAACATTCTTTTGACAAATTTCAATATATATTTTCCATGGAAAATATGTAGATTTTTTCCACGGAAATTTTCCTCATTTTTCAAAATACGGACAAATTGTTACTAGGGAGCAGACAAAAAAACAAATAAATATATTTACAAATCAATTTATAGTTGATTTTATTTTATTTGTATTATTTATATATTTTCTTTTTCGTTTTTATTTTCCTTGTATACTTTTGTATAAAAGGAAAAGCGATACATATTTTCTTTTGATAAATCAACGATATTACATTTTTTTTTTTTTTTATATTACTATACTTTGTGTGTACCACAACAGCAATAGCTAAATTAAATTTCAACTACAAAATAACCCAATCACAACATTCGTGTGCATATATTTATTTGTATAGCTAATTATAGAACTATTGTATTTCACAATTTATATGTGCATACAATTTGTTTATTTGCATATAATGTACGTATTCATACGAGGCTGGATGAAATGTTATTGCGAATAAGAATTTGTTATAAAAAAACCATTCAATGCAAAGTTCAATGCATCGTATCGTAACATAGTTGGATTAGGCAAGGGTATATGGACAAAATCGCTACCATTATATACTACTTTTAAATGAATTTATATTTTTTTCAAAGAATCTTGAGTATTGAATTGAACTGTGGCCAACACAATTTATATCTTGATTGGGATTATCAATTTGTATATAAATCATACTATCTTCTTCTAAACACAAAGTTATATTAATAATTTTAAAATTAAATTAATAAATTTTGTATTATATATATTCGTATATGTAAATGAACAATTTATACTAAATTCTATATTTACGATTTGTTTATCCGCATATATACGTGAAATAAACCCTAAAATTTAATTAATTACACAAAATACTATTAAATGAGTTTGCTTTTTCATTTATAAAATATGTAAATTTACATTTATATTTATACACATAATACTCGTCGTCGTATACATATGCATATTTGTATATCATATATTAGTGATATATATATGCAGCTTATGTTTTGGTTAATATAAATAAATATGTTTATAAATAACATATATACGTACATTTATGCCATGTATAGTTAAAAATTAATGGGATTTTCATAATTTATATGTCTGTCTATATGTATTATAATGTTTATGTGTGCCTTTAGTATATCTATATATATTGTACAATATATATATTTTTATGTTCATTTAAAACTCAGAATATTTCCACAGATAATTGCTTAAACCTATTACAATTTGTTATTATGACTATTTCGAAACGCATATATGCTAATATTATTTTCAATATTATGTGTGCGCTCTATACTACAATGCGCGGCAGAGAAAAACAATAACTTATTGTCGATATATGAAATATTTTATAATGTAATATGCTATAAACAAATATAGAGGTATATATAAAGTACATATATATACTAATATACATTTAACCCTAAAAGTAACAAAACATTAAATATATGTGCTTAGGATCACACACACACTTGATCATATCGCAAACTATGTAGAAATGTATGGCTGATATATGATTTGTATGCGCCATTTACAGAATTTAAAAAATTACAGCTTCTTTGGAAGGTATGTTCCTTCAAAAAAAAAAATCCAATCATTTTTCTATTAATATTGTTATTCGCACTGATTGAATGAACATAAATTTAAATTTAATTTTTTATATTTTATTATTAATAATAGTTGTTATAATTATTGTTTAACATTATTCATGTACTTGATTGATTTTTAAAAGTGCTCACACTAATCCACTCTAGTGACTATACGAATTGATTGCTTAAACATAAGCCAAGAAATCCCAAATATATATTACCCCTCCCCGTCGTGCATTGATCTAACATTGCAGTCAACTTAGTAAATTACTTGCCGTATATAAATATGTATAACATTTCATACCAATTGGGGGTTTGTCATTATATTTCTAAAGATATTTATTAATTCAATTATTCTTATCTGCTGTTGTGTGATGAGATGTTGTTAATCGCAGAGCAGCGTCCAACACCATATTTTCAAAGATATTCGCTTTCTGATGTCATAAATTAACAAATAATTGTAAAATAAAATATAACATATTTTATGACAATGAAACGAGTGACTATTGGATTTTTGCTGTAAGAATAGAATACAAAGATTTGCTGATGATTTATTTTTTTTTCTAAACTCCTCCAATTGCTTAATTTTTTTTTGTAGTAATTTAATTTAAAATTGCTTGTTATACGCAATACTTAAAAATTACTTTAATTTTGCATTTTGGTTAGATGGCCGGCTCTAGCTATATACAATTCAATAGTTCGATGAATGGTAATTGCTATTTTCCAAATCTTCAATTCAAAATAAAAAATACTATCCAAGATGTGAAATATATTAATATTAGCAGCCAAATTTGTTTGCCGGTGAAAGAAAACTGATTGAAAATATATTTAAAAATCTTAACATTTTAACAAGTAAATATATCATTTTCGTTTTGTGGAAGTTAAAAATTGTGTGGCTGCGGCCGATAATATAAGTTTTTTTTCATAAGTGCCTCGGCAAAAGCACATCTGCTGCGTTATACTTTTATTGTAAATATTTCCATATCGTATACCTTTTCAGGGTTAATATCATTTGAATTTTATATTATCTCTTCTATTTACATATACAAATATACTAATATAATTTACATATAGAATCATATTATTATATAGATAATATTTATTTACTGCGTATATACACTTACACTTAGCCATATACTTACAATGGATCTTCTGTATGGGCTAAATAAATGTTATATATATTCGAATGGCTTTTGTTGAAAACAAATTTATATATATATATATGGAATTATATATTGTTATGTTACACTACATTTATACCGAATTCAATACAGCATATATGGAATTTGTGTCACTCATCGTTAGATGTAGCATTTTTGAAATATGTACCATATAACTTTATTTAGGTTATTTATATATTTCATTATAATATTATATGTATTTTTGATTTAACATAAATTTGAATATTATATAGAAAATATGGGTGTTACTGGGATCAAAAAACTATACAAGAAATATGTGATATGTTATATCAGCATTATTATGTTAACAATAAATAACAAATATATGATTTTACTGTATATTGTATTAATGCAATAAAGAAAAAAAACATTTTTATGCAATGTTTGAAGAGAAAATAAGCTTGACTTTTATCTATAGTTAGACCATAGCGATATAATATCTACATATATAAGTTCTGTATGGTAGAGACTATGCATACAAACTATTTTTGGTATACCAAAATGGTCACGCATATGGACAGCGTGGATGTCGTTCTCTGTCCATGTAAGATCGAACCTCATTTTGTATATATTTAATTTTTGTGTCAAAACTATTTAGCAACACAAAATTTACGTACGTGTGACTGATATGAGATACAATCTTTATAAATATAAAATCTCTATATGTGTTAGACTATAGATGGAAAATATATTCTTGGAAAACAAAAATTAATTAAGATATGGACCATTAAATATTTACGAATACATGTGTTGTATGTATAGTTACGAGGATTCAAAGACACGTACCTCTGCGCGTATTCAACGCAGTATAGACACCAATTTATTGTTTAATAGTAATATTGTTAATATAATTTAATTTAATTATTTGTATGTTTGGATTATATATGATGGTGGTGTGCATTCATACCAAAAGTCATAGAGTGAATAAATATAGAATAGAATATTAATTGTTATTAAACCAAATAATTTAATATTATGTACTCGTACAAAATACACATAACATACATGTTCATATGTAGAGTGTACACATGTGTATAATTATATAATATTAATTTAATAGCTATACTCGTAGTATATATTTCTACCTAGTTATATAGCTATTTATTAGTTTATATATATGTATTTGCAATATATATCATCTGTTAAATTAGTAAATACTTAACTATTACATGTTATACAATTTTGTTTATTGCATGTATTGCAGATGAACACCTGTTTTAGCTATATTAACATAATTTATGTATTAAATATCAATAAATTAAATATTGACAATTTCTATATATTATTTTATAGCTATACTTAAGCTATTACATACAAGTACTGTTTAATTTCAATTTAAATTTCATATTGATATATATATATATATATATAGCGAGTATGTATGTATACCGCCGCAGTCACATTCTCAGTACTTCCATTTAAAATATCTTATAAATATATTTTAGATCTTATTTTTAAGTATTTAAAATGTTTAAGGCAAACATACTTGTTTCTTATTTCAATTACACTTTCTGTGTACCTAATTTTTATAATTTCTTTTTAATATAATAGCTGCACTATTTCTATAAATGTTTTATATTTATTCTGCGTGAGTGTCATGCAAATATGTAACTAAAATTTACCGCCTTTATAAGTAAACTAAGAATTTGATTTCAATTGCCGTGAAATTTACATGTAAATTTTTTCAGTATTTATCTTAATACTACAATTTTTCAGCTGATGGTTATACCATTTGTTAGTTTATTGAAGAAAATCACTAATATAAAAAATAACTGAATTAATAAATCATCTATCTTTCGATAATTGTATAAAAACCATTAGGTGAATTGTAGTGAATGTTTGGCAGATGTGATAAGCTCCTCCGCGAGAATTCAAGGATAAATTAACAACTTTGTTTTAAAAGTTTTACTGATTTCAATACAAAAAATTAGTCTTATATTTGGCGTAAGATGTTCCTAATTATGATTATCATGTTATTAGTTGTTTGATGTTTCACATAAATTAATCCCAAAATACCATAAACTTCGGTTTTTTTTTAAATTTTTTCATATTATTAATTGAAAACAAAATTTCGATAATGTAATTTTAATTGTAATTTTATTATTGTACAATATTTATATAAAGTTAAAGTTTTTATTATTTATTAAATTTTTAGTTATACAACTGTGAATATAATTATACAAAATACAACAACAACAACAGACAACAAAATACCATCCCATCATTCAACATATTTAATTATAATGAATTGGATTTTAATTTACAACATGCGTCTACGGCACAAAATTAAAACGAGCCTCTGTATAATTAATGGTAAGTCCAAAAATACTTTTAATTTTTACATATTTTATTATTATTAGATATATTTTGATTTCGGTAATTCATTTATTTTAATTTATATTTTGTATAATTTCTAAAAATTTCTCCAAAATCGTGAAATAAAGCTTTTCTAATTTTGACACTAGTAGCTATTATATATAGGATATAGGGTAAAATCTACAATACCTTCCAATTTCAATTAAAATATTTTGATGTATCATGTAATATTAGACGTATAAAAATATTTATCTGAAATGAGAATAAAGTATCTATTTTTGCATTAAGGCTACTATAGCATCAATTATAAATCTTCGAATGTCCATATACAAAAATGAACACTTGTAAATGTAAATTGAAGCTTCGTGACTTGATTCACATATGTTACATATACTAAATGTAGAGACCCGCGTGTTTCAGTGATTGTTTATACCAATTTGCCAAATCCTATAAATTGGTTAGCTACTCAATTTATTTTAAATGTAAGTAAGATCAATATAGTTTTACGAGCTGTTAAATGATCATATAATATATAATCAAATGTGTGAGATAATCTAATATCCTTTCTGGGTTATCAACCTATTATTTTTTTTTTCGTCTAAATATATAATCTTAAGAGTTAAACAATAAAAAAAAAACTTGTTCTCATTTGTCATCAAATGCAGATTTTATTATCGCTATATACAAAAGGACGATACCATTAAAAATGTATTGTTATAATATATTTTTATTTATTTTGATTTCTTTATTATGAAAACTCTCTGTATACGACGATAGCAATTTTTATGGTCTACTTTTCAATTAATTATTATGTACTATAAGTGTTTTATCTTATTATATTCTATCTGTCTGTAAATGTTTTATTTTATTTTTATTCACATTGACATATGTATAATGAAATAGTTACATATTTATAATATAATATTGTTATGTATACACTAGCACAATTATTTAATTATAGATAGAATCAATCAAAAATAAATGAACATTGTAACTTGTAAGTGACTGATTTATTGCATCAATTATTTGTTTATTTATTTATTCTTTTAATATTCTTATGTAATATAGTAATAAACAGTAAAGGAATGAAATGAATATCCATATCAAAATGTCATGAGATCTAGTGGAGCACATTAATATAACCAAATGGGTTTCTTTTATGGAATTAATCTTTAAATACATATAGAGATAATTGTTAATATTACAAATAACGGCGATGTAAAAACTATTATTATAAAGTCAAATTTAGGACAGACCAAACAAAAGTTTCCTTCATAATTTTTTGTTTGAAGTAGTTGAAATAGCGAATGTAATTAGACAGTTCCTACAAAAAAACTCATGTTACTTCTGTTGCACATACTAACCATAAAACTGTATAATTTTCTAGTGATTTTACAGAAAACTTATACATATTTACGTCAACAGAAATTATGTTTCTTTGTTAGATCAACAATTTTTCTCGTATATATAATGGTTTTTTATTGTTTGTAATTCGTTGATTGAATTGAATCATTCGCCATTGTTAATATTATTCTTATATTATATTCACTCTTATATATGGTATTAATACAAATACAATATTATTATTATATGAATATTTATTTTAATAATACAAATTTATATTAATTTCACATATAATTATAATTTCATTTAATTGTATAACATTTTTGCCCATATCCCCACATATTATTTATTTATTTATAAATTTAAACACAATTGTTTAATTTATAGGCAGGCAGGCATATAATATAAATACGTATTTATATTAAATTAAAAGTTGTTGCAATATATTTTATTTATATGTACCAAATATACAGTCAACTTTTACTCATCGTACTCTCAAGGGATCACCGTCACCGGATAATACAGACAAAGAATATATGTTATAAAAAAAATTATTTACAAAAGTCAGATTTCCGTATGCCATGACATTAACCTGAATATAAATTTTATATAATAAATTATAAAACATATTTATAGATAATTTTAGCCATGAATCGTAAATTATAGGAAATAATTATAAATTTTAATATAAATATGCGGGAACATATTTGTTGCGCTAGTGAAATGGTAATATTAATATTGTATGAATGTTTTTTTTCCCGATGACACCACCACGACAGAGTTTGATAATTACAATTTCTTATAAATTTATAGACCGACGAAAAAGCGTATACAATTATTTATACAATATATTTTTTTGGTAAGGATGTAATATGGATAAGAAGTTGACTGTATTATTATACAAAAAATATCCTCCATCCAAAAAACAATGCGTATATATGCGTCGTAATATAATATTACAATATTATGAAAATTTTTAATTAATAATTTATTTAATAATATTAAAATGGTTTCTCTCTAAATATATATATACGAACGAACGACTATATCTAATACAACAAATTCATTCAATGGTACTTTTATATTAATTTCCTTTTGTTATTTTATTCATACTTTTGTTTAACCCACATTTTACAAGAAAAATAAAAAAAGCTTTGCACACACATATGTATTATTTTATATATACGTTTTAATATCATACATTTAAAGGAAAAAGTTTTGATAAGTTGTCGTTTACTTTCTTTACTTTATATAGTAATTTTAATATTTTTATGTTTCCTATAATATATATGTTGATTTGCACACTAATAAATTGCACACTAATAAATTGCACACAAAAGACAATTTTTTCTATAGAATGAAATAACTTTATTTAAATACAATATATATTGTCCATTTTGTTCGATGATCTTATTCCATCTTTTTGACAACATCATAATTTCGCGCTCATAAATCTTCTTGTCCGTATCGGCAAAAAAACATGAACTAAAATTATAGAAATTCTTACCATTTAAGAGGTTTTTCAAACTGCAAAATAATTGGTGGTACACAACACCTTTTCGATTTGCTAATTCGAGTCGCATTTTTTCAATTGAATTGATCAGTTTGGTTAGTTGTATCTAAATTAATGGTTTGGTTGTGTGATATAAAAGTTTAAAATAGATAATGCCTTTGTAATCCCAAACATACTACTAATAACATAACCTCTTCTTTCGATGAACATCAGATTTAGAAGTTGTTTGCGTTGGCCTATTATCTTTTTCGATTTACGCATAATTGTACACTACCCATTTTTAATCACTGCGCATTTATCAATCAAAAATCAAATCATTTCCGTTACATTTTATATATATATGCAAATCGCAGATGCGTTTGTTAATTGATTTTCTTTAAGTTTATGAGGAACCCATATATCAGGTTTTTTAAAAGCCATGTTGTTTCTAACGCTTTACATTGCATGAAGGTTATAAATTTAACTTCTCATCTCATTTGTTGTCCTATGACGTCATTTTCAACATTTGTTTGCAGGTCAAACGAAACATATCCCTATAAGTTAACCATATATGATGACATGATGATACATATAGTATGTTTAAAGTTTCTTAAAATTCCTATAGATATTTCATACTTTTAATATGAAAATATTTGTGTTTTAGTTTTATAGATTATAGAAATTATTTTATGGGAAGCTTTCCTGATATTGTGACCAAAATCTGTGATATATACGACCCAATGAGCTATCGTTATCCTTATACAAATTTTTAACAAACTCTATATAAAGGATAGTGCATTTTTAAGTGCGTGATAGAACTTCTGCAATATAGGCAATTTAAATTTTATAGCGTATTCCAAATTGAGACACTTTGATCATATTGAATATAGCCGCAATTTTGAAAATACCAAAATATCACCTTTGAACTACCATTTTTAAAGTACAATATAATAAAAATAAAGGATATAAATATAAATTAATAAATATCCTGTTTCAAATTATTAGCACATGTTCCACATTTGTTTCTTTTACTTTATGTATTTATATAGAAGCTATTTATTGATGCTTTTCATATATGAATTTACACACATGCAGCATATATTTATATTTTAAAAGTCATATAACATAAATTTATGGTTTATTTATGCTTTCTTTTTTTTTTTTATATTTTATATTTGTAGACTAATAAACTTTCCGATTTTATATGTTATATTATAAATAATATTATATGTTTTGCATTGCAATATATGAAATTATACATATATAATTTATATATATATTTATATCAGTGGATGTATCCAAACCAAAGTTCCAAAATTGGTGGTATATACACAGAGAATGGGATATTATTTATTATTTATTTGTTATATAACTATATATGATCCTTTTTTTTTATACTTTGAGCCTAAGACATAAATATTTATTACTTTTATGTTTCATCTTGACAGAGATTATCCTTAAATATTATTAAAAAATATATATTATATTTGTTTATAATATAAGACTGGGTGTGTGTTATGTATTGTACAATATATAGGAGAGAAAATTCATATTAAGAAATAAAGCATTCTTATTTGCGATATGTTATATATTTTATGTATATGGATATTATTATTCTTTTATTTTATTATTTATTAATGTATATGCCCATAGACGATCTACCTGTGTACCACCTACACAATACGAGTATATATTGTAAAACCGTATATTAGTCAGTTCCAAACATTTTGTTTTTAATATGAAAGAAATAAATCAACAAATATACGAGGGCTGTACAAATAGTTCGCGGAGCCGAATGTATAGAGCAGTGTATAGAAGAAGTGTATTATCTACTACAACACATTTTTAACACGTTAATCGCCACGATAATATCAGAAAAATTTTCACATGGGCCATAGTAACTTTATTAGATCGCGTACGTCAGACATATATGTCTGACATGGTTCATGTAGAACTTCTTAGCGTCAGACACATATGACTGACATGGCGATTAACGTGTTAAAGTGTCTGTTACTATATTTCACTCATTTTGAAAATCGTAATTGAATTCATTGTAAAAATAAAGGTTTTAGGTGAAATGGTAAATTGTGTTTGGAAAGTTTGTTTCCATGAAAAACTATAGTTTGTAAATGGACCCTTAAAAATCAATTTCTATGCAAATAATAGTGTCGCGAAAACTCATTGTTTGCTTCTATAAATTACGCTAAACATGATTTTATGTGAAAAATATATATGAACGAAAATATAAATATGATTTGGTTAAATGACTTATACTGCGGATGTCAATACAAACGTATCAGATATATTAGTGATTGCTTTTTTATTAAAGTAAATAAACGAACGTACATTTGAAATATAGTTTCTATGCGAATGTGAGTAATCTCATGTACTATATTAATTTACAGTCCTACAAAACATTAGGAATATCCAGCATCATTTAATGCTTGAGTCAGCACGACTGTTGAAGCATGTGTGAAGCACCAATAGAATCGTATGTAAAATTTTAGAATATCGTTATATGTTTCTCATCATCATTCTATATGCAGTCAAGTTATAAATTATTCCTCACACATATGGAATCATTCAACACTTTAAAAGCAATGACACTTATGTAAGCCATTACCATATTCATATTTCCTTTTAAGTTTTCAAAGATATGGCAATTTTCAATTTGGATTTATGAAAAAAAAAAAAAAAAATCACCAGATTTAATCTCGTGTAATCATGCTAATAAGAAGTAAATCAACAAAATCAGTATGTGTGTGTGTGTGTGTGTGTGCTGTATGTTGGTTTACAACCGCAAATCCTCACCACACAAATATTTATAAAATTATTACATAATATTAATTTTCAATTTTACTTGAATATATTAAAATTGTAAAATTTACATAATTAATTTACAAAAATTTTACGAACCAAAGAATATCACATTAAATTTTCATTTAATATATACTTATTTACATAAAATTTTTATATATAATAATTATATAACGATAACGGATTTTTACTCGCATCTTGATATACTTTTAATGGTGTTTTGTTATTGTTATGATTTTAAGGAAATGGAAAATTTCTATACGCATATGATAAAATAACATTTTCATCACATAATTAACATATAATAACAAGCGATAAATTTATATTATAATTTAAGGAAATAAAAAATATGAAAAGCGAATTACATTCATATACACAGACACACACACACACAGACACATCCACAGAAAGGAGCAAAAAATGGGAAAACAAAATGCAAGCAAAAATTATTTTTCCTATATTTACAAAATCCAATTTTTGGCACTAAATTTATTAATTATCCCTTTTATTCTATTCTTTTTCTCATTAGATTTTTTATATAATTAACTTTTCTTATCGTTTATATATCACACAACACACATACACACACACCCACACCCACACATCCAAAACTCGCTCAAACAACACATTTTCTTTTAATGTTTGTATAAAAACAAATAAAAAATGAAAAATGTTGTATTATTTTTCTTGAAATGAAAAACACCGCTATTTTGTTGTAATTATATATAACGAAAATTATTTTGGTTATATAAAGTTGTTGTGTGGTGTATGATGGCCTATAAATCCGGATCCTTTGAAAGACAGACAACTACTGACTGAAGTAAATTAATATTTTCCAAATTTTCTGAATATTTTATATAGCGCTGAGAACAAATAAAACCAAAAATATATGTACAAGTTTTATTCTCTTTCTCCGTTTTTCTTCTTAACACAAACACACACAAATTTAAAATTACTCATTTTCCTCATATCTACACATATAATTTTCCAGAAGAGAACGTTTTTTAATAAAATTAAAAAGAAAGACTCATACAAAAACATTTAGTTATTTGAGGAAAATGAGTAAGCTATGAACGCGGTATGCATTTGTATTTGGTGGTATTGTGATTTAGTAGATTTTAAGTAAAATGGATGATGTTTCTATTATGAAATAGACTATGGGTTAATAATATACAGAGGATAATAAAGAAGTACATTTTTTATAATAACACCATGTTTATAGTAAATGCAAAATGATAATTGATAAAAAGAAGAAATTCCATACTCTAGAAAAGGTTGTTAATATTTTTCTTTCATTACTAGCAGAATCAAATATTAAATGTGTTTATGAAATATTAACGTTACATCATTTTCTTCATCTTAATCGATTGCATGTGTAAGAAATTCGTTCATCTACATTTATAGAATTTGGTATATTGCTCGCTCGGTTGGATATGCTGACATATATGAAAATTTTGCGAAGAAATAAATAACTATAAAGTTGTTACTAATGAAAAACACATCCGGTATGTATATTCTATATACTGTTTCTATGTATATATAATTTATATACCCCAACCGATAATGTAAGATGGATTGGCAGAGGTGGGCCCATAAGATAGTCGCCAAGTTCTCCAGTCTTAAATCCATTGGATTTCTATTTATGGAGTTGCCTTAAAGAAAAAGTATATGCAAATGTGATTAATTCACTTGAAGAGTTAATTCAGCTTATTGAAAACTGTATTCAAGACCTTCGCCACAAGCAACAGCAAACACTAAGATTGGTTCGGTCTATTGAAAAGCATTGTTGTCTATGTATTCGAGCTGAAGGAGCACATTTTCAGCAAATACTTTAGGCTTTGTTTGTTTAAAACTGTGGTGATTTGCGTGCGTGTGCTTTTGTGGGTTTACGTGTGTGGGCCTTTGTGTGTGAGGTCGTTTGTGTGTGTGTGAAGGTTTGTGTGAATGCATAGGAATGTATGGTATCAATTATCTGTCACGTCCGTATTGTTGGTTCTGGATAAAACAAAAAAAAGATAAATTTTTTCCATAGCGAAAATCAATTTTATGCATACATCGTTGTAGTTATTTGTGTATATCTTTGGAACCAGTTGAGACCTATCGTAATGTTATAGCTTAAACGAAAGCTTATGAATGTGGCAAGTTTTTAAACTTATATCGAAAAAATTTTTTCATCATGATTTTTCGACTTATGCATGAACAAACTTTCAAAAAGAAAAATGGCGTTCAGCTAATTGTCAACATTCCTGTAAGTATCTGGATAACCACGAGTCCGAATTCCCTTATCTTAAATTAAAGATCTCTGTATGCTAATGCTAATAGTGTATCAAAAATGTAAAATCGGTTAATTAGTTATTGAGATATTGATCCCAGTAGAGTGCAAAACATGGTCTGATTGAAAATTTGGATATTTGCGTGTAACTTGGTACCGAAGTCGAATCGGCCAAAATGTTATATGATATTTTCGACGCAAAATGACCTAGAGAATCTAGTGATTTCGTATTGCCGTCGCTAATTGGGACACCCTATATAAGTCATAATCAAAGAATGTTACCATTGTCATCAATATTTAGTTTAAATATAAAGTACGAAGGAATAAGGAAGACGATGAATCAACATACAAATTTTTTATAGTCGTATAATAAAAATGATATCGGGATCTAATTACAAACAAAACAACTAAGTTTAAGTTCAATAAATCTTTACCTAATATGTTTAAACCAATTGATTCACAGAATTTACGTAACCACACACCGTGGAGAATTTTACAAATTTATAAATTCATATTATCACTACTTTTATATATATCTAAATATAGGGAACATTACACAGGAGATAACATATATTTTATGATTGCAACAACACCATTCCGCCCACACCTTAACAACCTTTATTAGCCATTTATTATTAATTTATTTATAAATACATGTTATTTGTATAGTATTACAATATTTTGTTATTAAAATTATTTAATTTAAATAATTATAATATTAAACAATCTAACTAACTAACTAATTACAATTCATAATCTAATTAAATCTATAGCATGCATATACCAAATATTTTATACGTATTTAATCATAGATGTTGTATACCCACTGTCCGAAAAATAACTGGTGAAATGACTTTCTAATAATGGATGTGATAACACCATCGATTCACTACTATTGATTGATTTAAGCAATATTGTTAACCGGCAATTTCATGATTTTTCCTTCAGTTTGTGTCACAAATAGAGTACAATAATTGACAGTTGTTTTTATGTACTTTGTAGAATCGTTATAAAATTTATTAAAAATACTACCGAATCACTTAAATTATTTGTGTGGCATTGACAATTCGATTCAATTATAATTACAGCGGTGAGTTAGAATAAATTCGATCGAAAAATATTCAGTTTCTTAATTCATTCTCTGATTATATTACGGACAGAGAATGTATATTATAATTTATAAATATAATAATATATACCAAACAAAATAACCAGATGTTATGAATACATAATTAAACTATATATAGGTGTGTAACATATACTCATGTACGTGTATTCATGATACGTATTAATATGTAAATTACATATTTAATATTATTATTCTAATTAAATTAATGTACAAACAACAACCATTTTTATTTTATCTCTATTGACCAACCAATTCTATTAACCTTTTTATATTTCAATGGTCAAATAATTTAAATATAATCTAATTATAAATATACCAATTAAATATTTTGTAAAATGGTTTAATTTTAATATCTATGTACTGTACTATATTATATACTATATTATATACCATATATAATATATAGAATACTATATACATTGACAAAATAGCAACAAGTTGTAATATGTATCAACATTTGATATAATATAATAGTACATGGTATATGTTTTCCAATGTTACCACAAATAAACTATTTAATTTACAAATGCATACGATACAAAATCATAGTTACTGTGTACAGGGTGATTTATTTAACTTGACCCAGTTACAAGAAATATCTGAAAAAATTAGTATTTTTACACTTAGAATCTGCGTATGCAATAAAAAGTAGAGGTTACCATTTAAGATTTCAATATCACAGCCTGCTTCATTCCATCAGATGGTCACAGATGGCCTGCAACTTTTGGTATGGATATAATTGCTCCCTCGAAAATATTAAGACTCTATTTAATACAGTACAATATTTAGCAGTGCAAAATTAAAATTATCACCCTGTATATTAAATAAAATTTTGTTTATATGGTACGAGTATATATGAATTTTTGTTTCTGTTTAAAATTAAATTAAATTAATTTAAATAATGTTGATTTTGAAATCAAATATAGTTTAACTAACCCATAACCAGTGGTCATGAAATGTTGTTATGGTTTTTTTTTCTTCCATAAATTGGTTAATTATCAAAATAATTTCAAAGAAAATGTGATGCAAACTGTTTCATGGAAAGTTTTTTTTACATATATACCATTCTATTTGTCGATTTTTGAAAATATTGTACGTTTGCTCTCTTTTATTTAACTTTGTAGATACTTCTTCGTTTATTATTGCATAAGGTTTCTATATAGTGTATAGTTTCTCAAATGAAATTATTATAGCCCTATATAATAATTGATTACCGTGGCCAAAGATTCCAGAGTAAAAACTGGTGAGAACTGAAGAAGACTTTAGCTCAAAATAGAACAAGCTATGTTATATGCTCCTCGCAGAGTAAAAAAAATTATTGATGATGATAGTGATTTTACTTTGGTCAAATTAAGTTCCTCATCCATTATACGATTCGATTCTTAGAATATAGCCTATGTATCTATATAAAGTCTAAAGCAGTTGTTTACATAATACGACAAATACATTGCAATATATAGTATTTATTGTAAGGAAGGTTTATAGCCTATGGCTCTTGTTACAAACTTTTTTTTGTGATGTAGTTCGAAAATTACTTTATTATGTCTATCGCAATTTTAAGTTCACGTAGGTCATATATAATTTGTAGGAATTTGGTCAAGATATAAGATAACTATAAGTTCGGATAACTAGATTGCAGAACTGCCCTGGTTATCAATATGTAACAAACAAAACGTCAATTTTTAAAAGCATGATTCAGTTAGCTCCGTAATCTGTTCGGCAGAATTGTCTTGGGAATCGAGTTTCCATAATTGCTTATATAAACTATTTATCACAAGTCTTTGTACAAAAATTAATATTCCAGATTGATTGTGTTGGGAAATCAACATAATTTCATAAAATTGTAGAATATCGCAGATGAAATCTCTGCGAGTTATGTTTGCTTTCATTTTATCGCAATAAGAAAGTACATTTGAATAATATAATGGATTATAAAGACACAGTTGGATCATATCCGAACTATAGTACGTCCCAGGATTGTCGAAAGCTTATATATACAATATTTTTTCAAAATAAAATCAACAAAACGAAAGAAACCGAAATAATTTTTAAGTGAATTTTGTCTAAAAGTCTGTAAGTGTAATTTTTTACAATTTATTTTTTGCATTTGATTCGACGTTGGTAACTTCTCAAGGCATTTTGGTGAATGTTTGGCCAGGTATAATTATATTAGAAATCTCTGGCGACAAGCCCTCCCTGGGATTCCCATTATACATTGACATAATCATCGAAAAATAAAATGAAAAGAGAAAAGAGAATAATTTAGAATAAATAAGGTTTTTTTTTTAAAATAGTTGCTGATGTATAATTTTCAGAAAGCTCTGTATGGGATTTGTCTATTTCAAAAGAATATTTTGTTAGCAGATATTCGCCTGTGTATTTCCTTTAAGATACTATAATATTTATATTGTAATATATACTGAAACAAAACTTAGCAAATATAGCAATGTTTTCATATTTTCCATATATGATGCAGCATATAAACTTAATTTCTCTATATTAATAATTATTTGGAATTGTTCAAAAATCTGTACCATAAAATTTATAACTTTATACACAAACAAACATTTAATTATATATAACTTACCACCACCTGTATATTTTACAAATATATATATATAGTTTGAGTGTCTCTTAAACTATTTATAAGTTATAACTTTTAAAACAAGAAGTATTATATAATTTAAGAAAACTGAATGCTGAATGAAACGTAACATATATAGAATATTTGAAAACTTTAAACGTTGAAATCATATTTGTATGCAATGCAATGGAATTATCAACAATTAAATGTTACAGATATGTAAATAAATAGTTAGTTTACTCAATTTAACTTTAATATTACAATATATTCATTTCATATAAATAAATAATAATAAAAACTTTATGTAATTTATATTCTAATAATACAGAAAAGCTTACAATGTTACATATACAATGGAGTTATAAAACTTTATAACGAACAAATACACCAAAAACTATCAACTCTATAACCTTTATAAATATATAATATTGTAATATTTTAAATCACTTTGTATATAATAAACCAATTTTACGATAATATTTTAATATTAAGTACCTCTAGTATTGACTTTAATATTACTTATAGAAAATGGGAATAGTTTTCAAATATATTTTCAATAATATTTTCTATTATAAGTATTCATATTTAAGATCTATATTTTATTTTGTTATATATATACAACGACTGATCTATATTGAAAGTAAAAATTAGGCAAAGAATTAATTTTTTAAATTTTTCATAATAATATTAATACATAATACGTTTGGCGCAGCAATTTATAATGCAATTCGTCTAGTTTAACCATGAAAATAACTGATTTGGCGGTTGGGACATTATCGTTTTATTTGAAATTTCTTCATTTAAACGTTCTAATAATTAGGTTTCTAATATACGCACAGATTATTGTTTTACCTTTTTCTATAATAAATAGTCGATAATAATTAGACACCATATTTGTTTTTCAAAAAACAGTTGCCATAACTTTACCAGCCGATGCAATTTTTTTTACGTTCTTGGTATATGCTTCCATCAGATTATGGTTATATGTCCACAACGAAATCCAGTAAACCACTTAGGAATTATTTCAATTGACAGAGTGGAGTGCGCTATACGAATCTTTGTTTTTGTTTGTATGATGGTTTTTTTTACACAAAAAATAATGTTTAATCGAATTATTCACTGTTTTTGCCATTTTAACAAATAAAGTTGATTGATTTCCGTGGTTGGGAAAGAAAAACAACACCAATTGACGTACTTGTTTCAAATTTTGTATGCTCTTAGGTTTTTACCTTCACACTACATCCACCCACTTATATTGGCAAATAAAAATGTGAATAATCTTATTGGTATATAATAACTTATTGTTAGAGATATTATTCGTACAAAATATACATGTAGTAACGAATATATATTCATATTTACAAGTTATAACTCATTTATGTGTATCCACATTATGAAACTAATTATAAGTTAATACTAAATATTATGTGTATGCCACAAAATTTCAAAGATCAATTGGGTAGGGAATTGTAAATTAAATTGTTCTATAATTTGCTAAATCTTCACATAAATTATTATTATATAAATATTGTAATATCCATTGTGATTATATTTACATTTAATAATATATACCATATATTCGGCCAAGACATTTTCAAGCATCGATTCGCGTGAATCTTAATTTTTTGTTGATTTTGGCATATAGTGTTAGTGATTATTTCATTAATTTCAACGGAAATGTTGTCATACTTGTTGTGTTGGCAGTTTTTGCACCTTATATTTAGAAAAATTAATGAAAAAAATATTCAAATAGTAATAAATCGAGTATGATTTCGATTGCAGTTCAATTAATATAATTTCCCTGAAATTATTTCACTTTCAAATTTTGTTGGCCAAAAATCAGTAATTTCACGTGTTTTGGTGTGATCTAGCACTAAATATTGACTTACTATTAATTTATCACGTTAAAAAGTTAAATTAACATTAAAATTTTCTTAAAATTTGAAACTTAATCATTTCATTTCAAAACTTTCTAAACATTTTCTTTGAAAATATTTAACAATGTCGGTACACACATCACAATGCGGGATGATTACATCCATATATAAATAATTCAATTATGAAAACATCTATCTTTCGTTAATTGCAGTGTCCAATGGGTAAATTGTTTTATGCTCCCATGCAGAGTAATTTATCAACTTGGCTGTAATGAAAGGTGTATTAGATGACATGAAGCTCCACTTGAATAAATAAAAATAGTTTCAGTATATCGAGACTCTATTGTATTTATTATTATTATTATTATTATTATGATTTCACATCGAACACAACATAATTATATTTAGAGCTGAATTAACTTCAACTTTAAAATTAACTTTATCACCTAATATTAATTAAATTATTAAATTATTATTATAAAATCAAAATGTAATAGTATATGTCAATAATTATCAATTTATTAGTTCTATACCGTTACTCTTATTATGTAATGTCTCTAATTATTCTTATTCTATTCATTACCATAATCATCATAATATCGTTTAGTGACAATAATAATATTTTGTGAATTATCATAAAATCACAAAATATTTTCAAAATTAAATTCTATCAAAGAATTTTCATATTACATGAAATATATCAACAATTGTTGTAAGAATAATATAAAAAAATATAATGTTTGAAAATAAATTATTAAATTCATTAAAATTCATATTTTTAATACTAATTTCAATTCTATCGCCAATTTGTGGTAATTTCTATTTTTATATATTGTATTTATTTATATTTTATGTGTTATGTGTGGTGTGAATAATTTAAATAATTTGTATTCAATTGTATATTTATTTATGATAAGGTCAAATATATAATAATCAGACGATACCTCCACGGTCAGCTGTTACAAAATTTCATCGAAATTTAAAATCGATATATGGATGGCATGCACATATTGTTTTAAATGAAACATTAATTATAGGTAGCGGTGTTATTGTTAATGAATATTCCGTATTGGTGGTATCAGAAATACTTGCAAATTACACAGTTAGGCAATTGAGTATTTATGGTGGATTAACTTATCAACATATTAATGCGTTTCCCATCAAATTTTATAAATTAAAATCAATTAATCGTAATCAATCATTTAAGTCAGAAAAATTAAATAATAATATATATAGAACTGATTATGCATTGCTAATGACTCTAACTAACATTATAATTCATGAAAATAATCAAAATATGAATTTGCCTGTACTACAAACACGATCCCGAACAATAACAGAAATTATTTATATAGTGACAAAATTGTCAGCTAACGCTTTTCACACCATTATGCAAATATTAACTGTACCTAAGGCATTGTCAAACGTTGATTACAGTCCAAATAATTGTTGGTATGCATTTAGTTACGTTTTGGCAAACAGCATGCTTTGTTCATTAAGACAGGAACAGTATTTTGTTCATGAATGTTTTATTAATATTTTATTACCAAATATAACGAAAACTCAATATGGTACAGTTGCTTTAGATTTTATTTGTAAATACAATAATTATTACCTTAGAACATTAGAATATGGAACTTATATATATTTATGATGTAAATATTATAAATATAAAGATAATGGATCAACATGAAAATAAACTAATATAATTTGATGATATTATGACAAATTTTATTATATAATTTTGTTCACTTATGGTATGGTAGTACTGGAGATTTAAAATTTTTACATTTGTAGGTGTTGTTTTTGTCCTGAATACCAATCTCTCAATTGTGGTACGCAGTCGTGTGCTACTACATATGGGTTGATAATGATTGCTGAGACGAACGTCAACTAAACGTCCACAAAAGAATATCGGACTCGTTTCTTATGCAATTTTCAAAAACAATACAGCAAATCTTTGAATAACGTTCAACACCAATATATAATATATTTAAATAATCGAACGAATGGTTAAGTTAAGAATAAAAAAAAGTGAATAGAGAAAAGATAAAAATATTGTTGTTCTTAACTTTTATACAAATTTATTTTTTATTTTTATTTATAAATAAAATATTTTTAAACATAAATATAATTTATAAAATACAAACCAAATCAATTTTGAGTGTGACAATCTGAATTGGGTACGATCCTTGTGAAAAATGTAAAACTATATGAATATGAAATTATATTTTTAATTTTTTGCAAATTGTGTTGTTCGAATTATATATTGTACAATTAAAATTGTTAATTTTCTAGACGCGTCTTCCATCTCGTTTGCGGCGCGGCTCCAAACAAATACATCACATTTACATCTATGGAAAGAGACCGGTTGTGTTCGAAAAAGTTGTTAATCTCTGAATATAGTATATTTTCAAAGAAATTCGTATTTTAATTCAAAATTAAATAAACAAATGTTGGAATTTTGTTGAGTTTTCATTATAAAATTATATTCAACATTTTTCATATTGTCGTCTGTTGTTCAATGTCTCTAATTGTTGCCGTACTTCGGTTGCCTATCATCAGTGATAATTGTCGCACATTGAGAAGGTACACAATCATGCACAAATCGCCCATTGTCTGACTATCAATATTCATAAAGAATAGGGTTTATCAACACTGTTTATTACACCAAATTACTATACCTTTAATACAAAGAATTAATCGATGTACCACTTGAAACAAATTTTTATCATACGTATAGTACCTTTGCAATCGTAAATTGGATTTTTCAGTTCTAACATCAAATGAGAATTTTTGGTTGTATTTTCTTTACTGATGACATCGTATTGAAAAAACATCCGTTATTACGTAATTATAGCATCATTTCAAGTGTTTTTAATTATGTTTTTGGAATCATCAATTTGGAGCAATTGTTGGTTCATCAGCCTGCAGATGTGAAACAAACTTTGAATTCACCTTTCGTAAACCAATTTGTTCAGTTAAAGTCTCATATGAATTATTTGTTTTTGATGTACACCAAGTTCTATCTAATCTAATTGAAGATTTCTTGCTAAATTCCACGAAACTATGCTATTTTAAATGTTTTCTGCGGTAATCACATGCCGTCAGTGCAACACTCAAAAACTAATGTTTTAGATAATAAAAATTTTGTGATTTTAAGCATTTAGATTTAAATCAATTGTTTGTTCTTTATGCAAATTTTCCATATAACTAACTTCAAAATACTATACTTTCACTTAATTATAATTTTCGGACAAATGGTGTATATTTGTTATATGAAACAATTATAATTAAAACAATAATAGTTGATATTTTATATATATAATTTTTATAATTACAAAATACATATTATTCATATATTTATACAAGTAAAAACATTACAATTAAATTTGATAAAAAAGTTTATAGAGAAATATCCTATAGTTTAGTATACGACATATGTGTTTAATGAATATACAACATATAAATATCATTAATATTATCATATTCACATTCATATTTATATCAAATTTGTAAATAGATTGTAAATTGTGCTAATCTTAGCAAATTTCTTCCATGATTACATAATAAATCTAAAGCAAATGTACCATATTGCCTATTTATTTCCGATACTGGTAGATAAGGTGCATGCATAAATTTAAAACATATTGAATTAAAATATTGTAGTTTTCTTAATGAACAAATTATACTAGCTATCAACTTGTGACTACATGAATATCTACAGTTCATTGAACTGTAATCAATCGATGTTAATGCAGGTACATTTTGTATTGGTTCGTTGATGCGACTAGTTTCATCTGAAAATATTCTCATCAAACGTTTAATATCTCTTATTATCGATGAACGTGGATTTAGTACAGGCAAGGTTAAATTTGTTATATAATTTGGGTCAATTACAATGTCATATTCAGTATATAACACTGTATAATCAGTTGTATAAATATAATTTAATGTTTCTGAGTAATATGGTGGATTATACAAAGCGTCTATTACTGATTCACATTTATTGAATCGTAATTTATGAAAATCTTGATAAACAGGTCCACCATAAATACATAATTCTTCGACCGTATAATTTGTAAGTATTTCAGTGGTTGTTAATACACGGTCTTTACCAATTATAATACCGCTACCTATGATTATTCCATCAACTTTGATATATACCTGCCATCCATATAACGCTTTTAAAAAAATGCTTTTGCTAACCGACGGCAAATCTATGTATTTTTTTTTTTTTTTAAATAAAACCAATAGAATAAATTATTTATTAAAATTCACACATGCCAAAAATATAATAAATCAAATTTAAAATATTACCATTATAAATAGCAGACGATGTAATTAAAATATTTATAAAAAAAATTAATTTTAATGATTGTAACATTTTTTTGTGCTTTTTTCTTATTTATAAAAATATTATTACATTTAAAAGTTTTTGAACGAATTTATTTTGAAAATATTTCTTGATTTAATAAGAATCTTATTTTACCGAAAAAATATAATTTTATTACTAGATTCGTATATGCATAATGGCGTACTGTATAATTATTCGAATTATTATTAGAATAAAAATGTTTAAATAGCGGTACAACCATAATCAAAAAAACTGTTAACCTGTTAAGTATTGTGTTAGGAGTATTTTAATTACTCTATCATCGATAACCTTTTTCTTTTTTTTTTGTCAGTATCGGTAATATCTATTTAAAAATCATGTATCGACGATATTGAAAACAACTATTTCTTAACTGTAGGGGGTTATTTTATATTTTAATCCGGCTAAAAAAATATACAATAAAACTATTATCTAATAACAACATTGTTCGGTTAGAGTTTAAACGATGGACATACTGAAACAAGAATTCGGCTATAAAAATTATTATATCAGGTGTACCGGTATCAAGTGAGTGTATTTTTGTGAAAATAAAACACTAATTTTAAATGGGAAAGTAGAAAATATTTTATTCAAAATATTGGTCATTGCTTGCTACGCATTTTGACCACCTTTCTGACAATTTGTGGATACCACGCCAAAAGAATTGTTCGTCTTTTAAAGCATATCAATCTGAAACCCAATTTTCGACTTCTTCGTAGCCATCGAAGTGCTGCTCTGCCAATGCGTGTCCCATCGATGAAAACAAATGGTGGCCGGAAGGAGCCAAGCCTGGTGATAAATACGGAGGGTAGGGTAGCAAATCCCAGCCAAGTGCTTTGATTGTATCCTGAACCAGTTTTGCTTTGTATGCAGGTGCATTGTCATATATCAAAATTACCTTGCGGTGTCTTCTGGTCCATTCTGATCGTTTTTCGGTCAATGCATGGTTCAAATTAATCATTTGTTGTCGGTAGCGATCAGCATTAACAGTTTCACCAGGTTTTAGGAGCTCGTGGTACATCACACCTTTCTGGTTTTTAGATTTTGCAGTCGATGTTAATGGTTGTCCTGGATTAACCCATGATTTTTTCGGTTTAGGATTCTTAAAATAAATCCATTTTCATCGCCAGTAACAATTCGATACAAAAAACTTTTTCTTTTCTGTCTGGCAAGCAAAATTTTTCAAGTGTATTTTCGTTTTTCCATCTGTCTTTCATTCAATTCATGTGGCACCCATTTTCCACACTTTTGAATCTTTCCCATAGCTTTTAAACGATCAAAAATTGTTTGTTGTACATAATTTAACTTTCCTGCCACTTCTGCTTTTTATTCAAAGTGTCATCTTGATCCAATATTGCTTGGAATTCGGTGTCTTCAAACTTTTTTGATGGTCTTCCACGTTCATTATTTCTCACATCAAAAAATCATTATCTCTGAACCGTTGAAACCATCTTTTGCATATTGCTTCTGATAGAGCATGATCATCATATGCTTCGACAAGCATTCGATGAGACTCTGCAGAAATTTTCTTCAAATGAAAACAAAAACTTAATGCTTTCTGCAAATCATCAGTTTCGGGTACAAAATTCAACATTTTTAATTTAATGATGAAAAAAATGTGATGTTGTTTGTACATTGACTTGATGTATACAAAATATGTTTGACGGATGTCATAGCAACCAAACAAAAAAAAATTAAGACTCGTTCACAACAAATGTTCCCTATCGAGACATTTGTATCTTGATGCCCACTTGATACCGGTACACCTGCCAAACGTTGCTTATGTTATGCACACGTACCTTTGAGATGTTTACCATGTCAAGTATTTCCTGCACTATTTGCAATCATTCAACACGTTTCCATATGGTATTTGTCATTCATTTTTGCAGTAATCACCGATTTTGAGTGACCAGGTTGTGGCATTGTTTTTGTACAACCACAACGAATTTCAGTAAACCACTTATCATCATATAATCTGGATGGATAGCATTTATCCAACTCTAATTTTATTTCTGTGATGGTTATTTGGTTATTTTATACAACAGAAAATGTTTGTTCAACAATAGAAATTCCATATTTTTTTTTTTTTTCATTTTAACAAGTAAAACATAATTTTGCTGATTTTAATTAGGCTGCCAAAACAAAACTAATCTGAAATTTATATTTATATATGGAATGCCCCGATGTGAAAAATAATATCGATTAAATGATAAGTGTAGCTATCGACTTTAAATATATCGCTCTGCTTAAGTGTCTACTTATAAAATATTAACTATTTTCACCTTTTCATATTCTCGACATTATAAATTCGAAAAGTTTATTCCAAAACTTATCCAGAAACTAATAGAAAAGCGGAACATCGAACTGAATCAAATAAGTTTACTTATAAATCTTTTGATCAAAAGTATGTGCGGTATCACGAAATATGTTCATTGTTCTATCTCACAATTGTTTTTAATTTATGCATTCATGGCGTAACAAAATTATTTATACAAAATCCATTTAATTTATAAATTTATATGCAAATATAAATATTATTATAAGAAAGTGAATAATTTTTATTATAAAATGATATTATAAAATCATCATATATATGCTATAAAATGTTTAACTATCTATAAATAAATAAATTAAGTCGATATATATTGTAATTAACTTTATTTAAATAACGTAATTTAATAATTATATTCGATTAAAATAATAATAGAAGAATATATGCTATTCATAAATATTTACGGTTGGGTTTTAATTTAAATTTAATGATGATGGTATTGCTGCGATGATGTGATGATGAGTATATGTTAATAAAATAATGAATATTTTGATATTGACAATGGTGATAAAATTTTTATTTATAAGGACAAAATGGTTGAATGAAAGATGACATTGACAATAATGAATATCCTGTAAATTATATACATGTATGAAAATAATCTATAATATCTATACCTAATTTTTTCCTTTCCATTATACATTAAATCATAATCAAAGTCAGTGTTAGTGTAGGTTTAGGTATGAAATGGGGGTGGGCGATATATACACTGACGTGGGGAAATGTATCGCGAATAAGGATAATAAAATACATTGGGTTATAATAAATAAAAGGAATTTATTTTTATTTATTTGAAAGAAATTTATAGATTACATTAATAATATATTTATGTATAGGAGTATGAATTACATAAAATAAATACAATATAAAATTGATAGCTTTTTAAAATGAAAAAAAAATATTTTAAATTCGTTTTCCTTCTATGGCGTTTTTTTTTTATTTTTTTTGTTTCGTATTTATAGATTTTTATCATATTTCTTATATAATACTCTTAAATATAATACTTGTAACTCTGCTTACGTATTGTTTATGATAAATATGAAAATATTTATGAATAATGCATAATACAGATAATATATGTAAAAGTAGATATATGGATATGTTTTGTACTTATGATGAAATAATTCCTATATACTTTACTATTATTTTGATTTAAGAATGAGAGGTGGTGTGCCTTTTCTTATCAATATTAGTATTATGAATATTATTTACCCATATAAGTTTCTTGAAATGTTATAGACTTTCCAGTACTTTACTCAATGATCGTGTTGATACTCTTTCGTATGAGATACAGCACAACAGAATTTGGAAATTATCCTTATATGAAGTGATGTTGCCTGATCGTTGAAACAATAAAGCCATTGAAATCCCTGTTTAATTTTCTTTCAATTTATTGGTACAGCATCGTAACTAATCATGAATATTATCTTTATAAGGTACTTAAGATGTCCTTGGTTCCTCATTATCCTAGTAACACTGTCCATAGTTTGTCCGTAAAATTTCCGCATTATAGGTAGTAGTCCGTAGTTACAATCCGAGGAAATATCTATGGATTTCTTACGGATGTCCGATAGAATTTTTTATGATGAGTGCAACCCTGTCCATGGATTTTTATAAAAAATGTCCTTAGATTATCCGTATATTTCCGATGATAATTTCTACGGATTCTCCTTAGAAGTATTTCTCGTTCCTATTATTCCAAAGAATATCCATAGAATTTATATTCACATTTTTTGTGAGCAGATCCACGGATTTTGACAAAAATATTTATGGATCGTCCATGTATTTTGGCAAGTAATACTCATGAATTGTCCGTATTAACAGAATTTCCTAAGACGATGATGCCAACTTACCGATAGACCTATAGATGACTATACTTGGCTATAAAAGTACATATTCGTACAAAACACATATAATTTGATAAGGAAAACGCGATATTTAAAAGTTTGATCGATTATTTGCCTAAATTTATAGTTCGCTTCATTTTTGATTCTGGTGCATCAACAGTAATGAAATAAATATATGAAAGAAAAAAAAAACTCATTCTAAAACAAGCCACGATCGATAATCGGAATACATGCTAATTTGGACTTTCATATATAGTTAAATGACAAGGATGTTATAATGATAATTTTCCTTTTATAAAAGAGCTATAATTCAGCAATATTGTTATTTCCACAATTAAACAAATTTCAAGGATAGTATGATCCGATAATTTTCACAATTTGTCGTGTTGGATATTATATGAAAGGAAATCAAACAAAAATTCAGCAATACCCTAGTAACAATTTGTCTGTACTTCGAATAATGAGGAAAATTTCCGTGGAAAAAATCCACATTTTTTTCCATTCAAAATATATATTGGAATTTTTCCAAAGAATGTCCATACATTTTCCACTTAATATAATAGTATTTTAGTTAGGTCAATTGAAATCTTCGGATTGTCAGGTTAATATGTCCAGCAAATATCCGCGCGGTATTGTATTCCTAATTTATTTCACCAATTATCCTAGATAGTGGTTCAAATTTTGTATATTTCACTTATCTAGATAAAATTCTCACTCTTTTTAATTTATTTTCATAATTTTTAAAACGAGTACACAGTTACACACAAAAATATTACATATTAAACTATTTTAAATAATAAAACCCACATCATGCAAAATGTAAAAACGAATGTCTGTCCTAGAAAACTACATAAACAAAAACAAGGATGAAAATAATTGATTTTGCATATACAATGACCGCAGCATTTTTATATTGTCTCATATTTTTCAAAGTTGAAATCGCAGTAAATGCCTTGGTTCATCTGTTACGCACTATATTTTATAAATTTGGTAAAGTAAATTAAAATTTATTTAAATTTCAAACAAAAAATTACTAAATATTTTTAATGAAAATTAACTGCTTTGATTGTCGTGAGAATTTATTTATCTATAAAAATACATTTAAAATTGATAAATTGTATGGTACCGATTTACATAGTTTTTTTTTCGATTACAGATAAACATTTATCAAATATTTTATACATAATTTAATTATTATTTAGTACATTTACTTATAGATTTATTAATCATATATAGGAAATTTCATATTTATTATATGCAAATAAATACACACATTACACATTTAAATCTCTATATATTTGTAGTACAGTAACTCGAACTATATATATGTTACAATATATGAAAATATAGTATTACAGTGACAAATTGTAATATATTGCACATGTAATAATATATCATTTCACAGTATACTTGCAAAATTAATGTTAAATTCTGTTTATAAATTTTATTAATACAATGAAATTGTCTGTAAACAAGAAATGTGTAGTCGTTTTTAAAATTTTATAAAAACTATATTGCAAAGTAGATTTAACAAGTTCAAAATGAAATTTCTATTACCTATAGATTTTCATATGTACTATGACCATTATCACATATACATTTATGAATAAATAATTATGAAAGTTCACTAATTCCATGTTATAATAGGATCCTATAAATATAATAATAATAAATAGAAATTATTATACAATACAAGCAATTGAGAAGAAAATATGTTGTCACTGTCGGCATCCTCAAAAAATTTCAAAAACACCAACATATTGAACATATATGTTTTCAGTATGTTACATGAATTGCATTTATTATTATTACAAATATTTATATATTATTTTCAATTTAAATACCTTATACTTCTATACCATGATTTATTTTATTATTTTACATAAATTTTAAAATCCTAATATTGTTTTTCTACTTTTCTATATATTATATTCAATATATTGTAATTTTATGGAATATTATTTAAAATGAATCTCTTTATAAAATATATTTGCATTCACAATATATATTATATATAGCTGATATACACTATCTGTCGCAAAAATAACCACAATGATTTTGGCCAATATATGAATGTGATAACATTGCAAATTAATTATTGACTCGCCCGAAAAATGTATATATAAAGAATCAATATAAAATTGTGTGTTAAAATTGGTAAGAATATGTTGTAACGAAATGTTTGAAATGCTTAAAATCGCTTATTTGTTGATATATATAGTTGTGATAGTTTTGAGTAACATAGACGATTCACTCTATATCGGTTGAGGGGACAATATTTTTTACCAGAATGCTTATATTAGTTTAAGAATAAATTAATAGCTTGACATTTCGCCGTCAATGTTCAATTCGGGTATTTTTCGCACAACATCTTTCTGCCTGCCTACATGTATGATATTGTTTCTTTAAAATCTTTAAATATTCATATATCATGCCAATTTATAAAATTTATGTAACAATTTACTGTACATACAATTTATGCTTAAGTTATATAATAAAATTTATAAACACTATATTGTTATATATAATGTAATAGATAAAGTATTGTATATAACTAAATGTATATAGGATATTTTTTTATTCGTACATGAGTTCAGTGTTATGAATAAATAATTGCATACTCTCATGTATAAAATGCACATATATAGAATATGCTTAGAAAAGACGTGACTGAATAAAATAATATATCTAATATATATTTATATAGTTAAATAAATACTGTACCATTAAAATATTTAATTCATTACATTAAGATTAATATCTTAATATTTAAGACTAATTAAAAGCTAAATAATATAAATAGCATAATATAGCTATAGTGTATAGTGTAATTCTTATAATTATATAGACAATTATAGTAATGCACCTGGTTTATATATACGTTAAAACTCCATCCCATCACAGAACAGTTGATCGCATGATCCGCACTTTTTCCAATTGAATGTAAAATGAAATAACACTCATTCTTACAAAATTTGAAGAAATGATGTCAAGATCTGACCAAATTCTTGTGTCTACTTTCCAGAACTACTCTATTTTTATCAATTTTCAATGAAACTGTAATTCATTTCTAAAACTAACATTATATATATGTTCAGTTATACAGTCTGTCAATCAGGACAATTCGCTGAACTGTTTGATAGAGAACAGATTTTTTTGCATAGAAATTATTCATATAATTCCGCACCGTAAATCTTCATACTAAATTTCATTAAAATTGTATGAGAAATTAACTAAATTTTTTGGTTTACTATTATACAATTATAATCAATAAGTAACTAACATATACATATTTATCAATTTTACCCAGATATTCCTTTGGAACTGTTTTGATAATCCTCTTATAAGTTTTCGTGCTAAATTTGATCAAAATTGTATAAGAAATTAACAAATTTTCAGATTGCCATCAGATTTCTGAAAACATGTGATCAATACTGAAGAATCTATTATTATTTATTGATAATATTGTTATCGAATTTCCAGAAATTGCTTAGGCACTATTCATTTAATACTTGCTGTCTTCATATACTAAATTTCTTCAAAATTGGGTAAGAAATAAGAAATTGTTAGATTTACAGAAACCGGACGCGATTAACGATTTTACCAAGAACATATAATTAAATTTTATACGTAAGTCTTCATTCAAAATTTAAATAGAATTTCATGTAAAGTACAGCCGAATATGCATGTCAATGAATGAAGCCAACCAATAATGGAGTAGCAAACGAGATCAATAAATAAAAAAAAAACCCTTATAACAGCAAATGCGATATCAAAAAATTGAATATCAAAACGAACATATATTGTACAAACGATACCCCCGCGATGTCATCGCTTCAACTACATTCGCACAGAAATAAAACCGCACGACATCGACCAAAAACCATTTGATTCAACCTAATAAGCGAGCACATAAATTCCACAACACGAAGAACATGCGAGCAAAGAATAATCTTTGACATGTTGGATATGGTCATATTAACCAATACATTCTATAGAAATTATATGAAAACAAATTACCACTGGGGTCACAAATTAATTAGTATCGCACGAATGTGCCACTGCACGTACATATAAAGATTAATGTAAATAATACTTATATATATATATATCGTTAGAAGATACAGGATTAATTCTCAGCATTATCCATAATTATCTGTATCATTTATTTACAATACGCAAATGTATTGGGTCAGTGAAAAATGTTGGTTCGTTTTTTGGGATTTTAACCATATATATAACATATACTGTGAAGCTTTTTTAAATGACTATCATTTACGTATATTCACTAAACTAAATTCTAACTATTTTGATATATTCGTTGTTGAAGTAATACATCACCAATACATAAATAATTTTCAATTATTGAAAAAATTAAACAAAACTTTTAGACTGACAAAGACAATATTATAGGAATTTATATATTCTTTACTGGACATCATATAGGCAAATTGGTGTTGTATTCCTTAGTTTGCTTAATTTTCTAATTTTTGTAACACACGTATCTTTGTTATATCATACAAATTATAATAATATATATTATCAATATTATATAAATGGGAATAAAAACTAAATAAAGATAAAATATATGAAATTGACCACAAATACAAAAGTGTATAATTATATTCGTAAATTTAATTTGGTGTGTACGTGTCTGACATGTAATTTACCTGTTTCACCTGATATATGTAACACCTCAAAATAAATTGTGTTATTATTATAATTATGTGTTTGAAAAGAAGAGAAAATAATTTTATGCTGTACGCTACTATCTACAATATACATATATCTATATTTAATTAATACTTCCGCATCAAGATGTCCACCATAAATTATATTTTGTTCTGAACGTACATATATTATATGAATTTTATTGTGTGCGTATATTATAGATAAAATGTTGTTGCTTGTGTGATTATTACTAATCATATTACATTTATTTTGTCATAAAATTGTATTTAATAAAATAAATAGATTTTATTATTGATTCATAAATCCCTATAGATTTCTTGACTTTTTTCATATAAATAAATATTTCATAAATTGGAATCCATAATGGCAGTTAATTGGATTAAATGATTTATATATTATATTTTACTTGTGTATATAATAATATGTATTCTGTTATTTGTTTTTATATTATACGATTATTTATATACTATTTTTGGGAAATAGATATGTCTGTTGACAACAACAAATCTCCGGAAATTATAAACATGAAGTAAAATGTAGATTTGATCTTTTGTTAATACATTTGTATGTAATATAACTATATGATTAGAATTAACTAATATAATATATTTTGTTACAACATTCAGTGACACAGTGCCGGCTATATTTTCATGTGAATCGATGTTGAAGTACTTGTGTTTCTATATTTATTATAAATTATATAATTTTTCAGCTGACTTCTATCATTTTTTTTTATATAATATGGTTTAGAATGACACTCAAAAATTAATCTAACTAATCGCACTCAGATAGAAACAAAAATGTAATTAAGGAAAAATTTATAAATCTTTCGATATATAATAATTGCTAATTATTAATTGTTATATACTATACCCTGCAAAGTAATTTACCAAGTTGACTGTAATAAATGTTCGGCAGATTCAATATGTTCAAATAAAGATCTGTAATATAATATCACTTGACGACACGTTATAAATTTACACCACTTTCTTTATATTCTCGAATTTAAATTAATTAAATATTATCTAAATGTTGGAATTATCTTTTGAAGGTCCTTAATCCTGGAAATATTAATTCCACTAAATTCTCTTTCGATTAATTAACGATTAAATGTTAAAATCATATTTTTAAGATCCATGAAATGACTTTGAAACATTAATTCCACTGAATTCCCTGATTAATCAATTCTCTTTCATATAACATGTTAACAAACTATTTTATACTTAAACGTATTTAAAATTTTCGTTCAAATTAGTGATGATAAGCTGTTATTTGAACCCAATTTTCTAAGCTCGTTTCCTCTTGATGATGACATTTAGCATATATTCCTTTTTACTAATACGGAACACTGAGAATGGGTATGTAGTTTTCTAATTACTTTTTCTAAAATTCAATGAATGAAAAAATGTCCTTATATATTCAAACATTTTGTGTCCATGATCCTCTGAACCTCTGTGCGTCCATTACGTAAAAAAATTTGGAAATGGAATTAGCTCGTAATAGTTGAATGTCAATAAAAGCAACTGTGACATTTTTTTTTTGCTAAAAAATACAAACTCACTCTTGCTCCGCCACATATAAAATTGAAATGATGTCCGTGTCTCACCCAACATCTTAGCCAATTAATATGTGTTAAATATCGTATTCAAAAATATATAATGAGTATTTTTTTATTTATTTTTTTATATATGAAAATTAAAATAAATCATTTTATATTTTTCGAAATTAATTTTCATTTTACTAATTTTGTTGTTATTGCGGGTGCGGAGCGGAGAATAAACTCTTAACTAATCTTATTGTATTTATACTAATAAATTTATATATTTTCTATATACCTATGAATCCATCATATAATGATATTCCCGATTATATACCATATTTAGATTTTATATTTTTCTACAATTCAATTGAAGACTTTGTGCAGTCCACGGCCACCGATTCCAATTCCAATCGGCAACATAGAAAAAATTATTTCTTGCACTTGTTGATAACCTGCAAATCGATGTATTTTATTTCAGTTGATTTTTGTAAAAATATATGTTAATTTTTTGTCCTATTCTTAATCCTGGTTCTGGTTATTTTTTGGACGGAGGATGTTTGAATAGTATTAATACAAGTATATTGCAATAATTAATTGAATGAAAGCAGTATTTATATCAAAATATAAAAGAAAAAGGATTCATAGGTATACACCCAATCAGATAAATTATTCGTATGTATATAGATATATTGTTTTAATGTATATGGTTACGGTTATACAGTGTGTCTGTAAAATTCCGGTACAATAAACAAAATGAAAATCTTTGTGTAAGTCATAAAAAACACATGTTATCATATAAACTAATATTTGAAATTCTATTAAGCAATAAATAAACACGACAAAATCCTATTCACTTTTCTATTTCCAATACATAAAAATTGACTAATATGAATTTCTTTTTATGTTTCCTTATATCATCGCATATCTTTAATTTGCCTAACAAATTATTCTGAAACATTTTGTGTGCATGAGCGTAGCGTCTGTATATACAAATTTATGATCATAAAATAAAATAAAAAAAAAATAATACATTATCTTTTTTCACACGCTTTGTATTTTTCAGGAAAAAGAAAATTTTCCATTTAATTTGAATTGTCTTATGGTATATAAATAACATAAGATTAATGGATATTTTCTTTTATCTTACAATATTTATATTCCGTATATTATTTTATTTTCACATCACGTGAACAAATTAGTATAAATTTTTATTCGTGAAAATTCATAATAATTAGATGCGAACGATGTTATATAAATAAAAATATGTTTAAAATTTATATTTACTGTAACGCTGCCGAGTGTGAACCATATATCCAGTTCCAGAATAATTTGTAGAAGGAAAACATAAAAATTGTGTAAATAAAAAATATTACTCTAATAAAAATAATAATCCTTTGCGAATATTTATATTGTTTAATCAGATTATAAAAGATTATTATGAACATTATATAAAATCAAAATGTTAATTAACAACAAGATTAACCAATATTTATGTACATATATACCTCTTTCTACTATACTACAACACTTACTATTATAACATAGAGGTATATATATATAAATCGAATAACTATATATATATATTGTAACTTTTGTATATGTATATTATTAAATGGTATAAAAACAACTTTAGATTTAAATCTTATAAAATAGCTTAAATAATGCCACAATACAAATTACTTAATAAATTATGAGAAAGGAAAAGGAATTTAACAAATTTTTATTTCCTCTTTTTATTTGGTAAACATATATTAAATTTATACATGTATTTGCATACTATTATATTCAACAGGTACCGCACACTGTATTTAAATATATACGCGGTGCAGACTATGATAATTTTAAATTGGGGATTTACTTTGTACTCCCTCAAGAATTAATTTTAATATGTACATATATTTTTATACCATATATACATGTATTGTATAATATACAGATTCTTAAAAGACTGATGTGATGTTATTGTATATATAAAATTATTTACTTATCATATGTTCATGAATGGAATAGAAAAATTTATAGCTATTATGGGAGAACCCAAGAGAAAAATTGAAATAAGAAAAATTTTACATTTTCAAAAAAAGAAAAATTGAATTGCATACTTTTACAATTTGTTGTTTCAATTTTCTGGTTATTGGGGTAGGACATGACAAATATGTTTGGAATTAATATATAGTTTTGAACATGCTGTGCGAAGTAAAATTATTGCGTGTTGCGGTCGGTTTTTCCATCAATGCTCGGTTTAATCAATATCATTTGTTGTTAATATAGCGTTCACCACTACCGTTCCATCAGGTTTTTAGTACACTAAATAACTAAATATTAACATCTACCACCTGATTACACAGCAAAATCTTCTTTCCTTGATGGCTCGCCTGATTTTCATTAAGATTTTCTTTTGTTTCGTTTAAGCCAAAATAATTCATCGCCGAATTGACTATCATTTTTATATATTGATTTATTTATGCAAACATCAAAAGTAAAATATAAATGAAAAAAAATTTTCATATTTCAAACATATACAAATTTGAGGAACAATTTGCAATAAATATTTTTATTTTGTAATACACAATAAAGTTATATTTTTTTTCCCCAAATAAATTAAAAATGCTAACATTAATTAATAAATACAAATCCCACGTGTTAATCATTAAATTAAAAAACATGTTAATTTTCATAAATACGTGTAACAACAAAAAAAGGCTTATATATTGTTATCATTGTATATTAGGTGTTTGCATAAATTCCAAACATTTATATATGAAAACCGTATTTTACATGAATAATAAAGTGAAATTTTACTTCAATTAATGGTAAATTGTATTCTATTCTATTGATAATTGTTTAAAATCCAAACGAATTGCGTCTGCCTCAAATCTATGCTGTATGCAATACATGTATACGAGTATATCAAAACAGGTAATATTTTTACTCCATATCTGTGCTTGTTTTACTGCGAAATGTTCAATTAAATAATTCTATATACAATTTGGTTTCACCTTCATTGGGTTATGTAATGCGAATGAATGCAAACACCTAATATAAGTCAAAACTCATATATAAAAATACAAATATATTTTCTATTGAAATGATGTACTGTCCAAGTGTATATGCATACAATGTATAATGTTGATTAAAACAAGTAGATTGAATTATGGATCTCATATTTTCGGTTTATATATTGGATTTTTACATTGAAAATTACCTGCAAATATCGTTAGTGTTTCTTGCCATGCTTATATGGTCAGCACTGGAATTATTGTTTGTATTATAGTTGGTGCTATAAGTTAAAAAAAATTTAATGTATGCTATTAGTTTAAAGTTTGGTTTATCGTATACGTTGCACGAAGTTTTATTTTATTATTGCATAGAAGAAAAGCACTGCGGAATCGTTTGCTTCTATAGAAATTATAGTATATATGTAGCATGTTCCATTTGACATCAGGTCGCTAACTATAGAACCATTAACGTCAAAACTGGTATAATAATTATATCATTTTAAAAAATATGAAAAAAAAACTCGGTTTTTAACATGAAAATTCTCGCAAAAATGATGCAAAACTGGTTAAAACTGTTACATTAGAAGTATTTATGGCTGGGAATTGTTAATCCACTTGTCGTGTTTACCAGATATTTTTCCATCACTCATCTGTTTATGAGCAGCACTTCAGTTCATATGAAAAAAAAATATAAAAATGAATCGCTTCGACTGAAACATACTTCATTTTTCATGGAATTCATTTATAGCTCAAAAGTTGGACAAAGGTTGTAGCAAACGATGGTAAATATACCAAATATGTTTTATTTAAAATAAATTTGTTTTTTAACACAAGAAAATAAAAATACTTATTTTCTATGTAAACACCCAATATACCATATAAAAAAAAGATAAAAAATAAAATGAAAATATAGAAAAAATCTTGCACAATTGTTAATGACATGATGTTTTGAATATAAGGATGATAAAATTTAGGGCAATGATTTGACACATTTTGTATAAATTTTCCTCGTTTTATAAACACAATTTGTTGTATACATACAATAATATTCGTTCGTTTCGTATACATAAATTCCATATTAGGTTTATGCTATGGCAATCGCATTTGAAATGATGGCGTGTTATTTTATATTGTATATCTATATAGTATAAAATTTAATGTAAAATCGTCTCATGGGAAATGATGTTATATTTATATTATGTGCATATAGGCGATTTCTAAATAATATATCTATATATATTTTCCTGTTTTATAAAATCATCATGATGATCTTGTATTGTATAATATTAAATAAATACATATATACCAGATATACAGATAGAGTAACAAACAAGTTGTATAATATTATATTATATATACCCAATAAACATAAATATAATTAATCCCTTTTGGGATGCTTTTATCTAAAATTTATTTAAATTATATATACAAGTATTAGATGTATGTACCTCTATATATATCTAGTCATTTCTAGTATTATATATATATATATATGGAGTAATTATACTCGTATACGCATATATATGCCAAAAACGTTTTCTTTTCTGTCTACTAATATGTCTGTCTGTCTATCTGCCTTGGTGTAACAAAATAATTATATAATAAATATAGGTGTATCTATTTCTATACATAGAAATGGTAATATATACACACCATATGCTAAATTAATTGGTAATATGGTAATAAGCATATACGTTATTATAATATCACGGATATAAAATCGATATTATATATTAAAGATTTTAAGTCCAGTATAATATGGTATTCAATAGAAATTTATACTCATAATTATACGTATATGCTTTTATTACTCCATATATATGTACCATGTTCGATTCACAATGTCATATATATATATATATAACACTAAATGCATATATATAAATGTAGTTATATGATTATAGACCATAATAATGTGTAGAGGTTTTATATAGCTGCAATAGATATTATGATCGTATATTTATAGCTCATATATATGTATTACACTTATATACAATAGACACATTGACCTATATGTATATATATATATATTATACAAACCTACTGACCGCAACCATTAAGCCCGTCAAAGTTTATATATACAGACAGATGTATTTGTAAACACTATGTAATCTATTAGATGTTTACCTGGAAATCAGCGAATGTGAACATGACAACACCGAAATCATTGTCACTGTCAAAGTAGTTGCCACAACCTCTTAAATTTACCATCATCATTATATATTTCTGTTTCTACACGGTGGAGCATAGAGCATTAATAAAAATGAACATCTGATTCGTTTTTGGGTACAAGTCTATACGACTTGCCAGGTTTTGTACTGAGACGCGGCTTCCCAAACCACAGTTCTGCGCCATGTACCTATTTATCGGTCCATAGGCCGAATGCCCTGTAGATTCCACCCCATACATTCATTTCTTATGTTCTTCACACTCCTCCTTAACGTGTGACCATTTGCCGAAACGCATTGTTTATATGTACAGAAATTCATGGTGAATATGCTTCATAAAATAAAACTTGTTGAGAGTGGTTTCATCGTTTTCAAAACTGGTGATTTGGAATAATGACAAAGTACAAACAGGTACAAAAAAAATTGAAGATACAGATTCGGAAACATTAATCGATGAAAATAATTTCCTTATGTCAAACACTTAAAGAATTAATAATATATATAATAAATATTAAAAGTGTGACTGCAAAAACAGTTAGCATTCGTTTACACAAAATTTTAATGAACCAAATGAGTAAGGAAATTATTTAGCACATAAATTTACCGAAAAACAACAAGGAAAATAAAAAAAACTTGTGTGAATTGATGTTTGCTATACATAGGCCAATGCATCAAATTGTGAATATGGTGATGAAAATAGTATTCTCTATACTATAAGCCAAAACTGTCGAATGTATGAGTATAACCAATTGAAACAGATTCATGAGAACGAGATATTCACAAAAAGAAGTAAGATATGTGGTGAATTATTGCGGCACCAGCCCTTGTCGGATCTACTATGACCTGTTGAAATCAAACCATTACCCATGATTGTTACAAAAAACAATTAACTGTATTGAAGTAAACATTAAACGGAAATACGTTCATAATTGGTCAAAAAACATGAGAATATTATTCTGCAGCATGATTATAACGTTATATTACAATTATTTTATTGTACCTCGCCCACTGTGTTCACCCAACACATTGATCCATCAGATGTATCATTTATTGCGTTCGATTTAGTCAGCTCTTACTTATATAAAAAAAAAAAAACTTGATAACTGGACCCCCTCAAATTAAACAAACTTCTGTCGTTGAGAAATTCGCTTCTGGTCCCAAAACTTGGACAATATACTGTCATTAAAATAACAGGTATTTTGATTGAAAAAGATGGATTCTAATGTGCATACCCAACATATTCATTAACTAGTATACGTTTAGGTAGTTTCTGTTATATATTTTATTTATGTACCATAATACCGACTGAATATTTTATTGCAATAGACAACCGATTAACTGATTTCGTATATGTTTATAGTGGCTATATATTATGTGGTATATTGCTATACATTTATCAATAATCTATATATCTACTCTGATCAATTATTAATGTTATACAATGTAAAATCCGTTTATATTAATAAGGCGTAGATTTAGTTGATTTATAATATTAGTTAATAGAAAAAAATTATGAGAATTAGAATAATAGGTTTTTAAATGTACAAATTTAATATTTAAAACATATATTTTTTCCGATGTTTAATTTTATAGCATTTGAACTAATATCGAAAAAGCTGTGCTTTTCTGGAAATCCTTACACAAATTGTCACTCTCAAACCTATAATTTCAATATTTTATGATATTGATCATTGGTAATGCATTCGATATATCTGTGTCACATCGATCACCAGCTACAAACTGATACAAAAACTATATTTTTTAACTGTCAATGGAGAAGACACGGGTTAAATTGAAATCCGATTTAGTTTACTTGCAATCCATATGTGACAACAATTTTCCATCAGTTGGAGTGTTGTTTTCATCCAATAAAACGCTTGCAAATCGTTGTTTTCTTTTGCTCTTGCAGTTATTTTTCTATATAAATAACATCAAAATAACCACTTTGGTATTGTTGAATATAATTTCTACAAATTTTTTAAATACTTTGAGCTTCGCAGCTGCTAATGAAAACATTGTTTTAACAATTAATAATAATAATAATGTTCTTGGCTATACGCTCAATTTTTAACATACAATACATAACATATATATTATCTCTGTATTAAATGAATGCTGTATATATTTCAAATCTAAAATATGATCTAAATTTTAATGTCTGACAAATTTTAATATTTTATTTTAATTTGTGAACTATATAGACATATTGAGCACAATAGATCAATAAGTGAATACAGAAAATTTACAGATAAACCTTCCATACCTTCCAATATAGAAAATTTGTACGATTTCTGAAAAAATAAGTACGCATTTGTTTTACCCTTCCCACTAATTTACATTGAAAATCTCTTAATTTATGAAAATTTCTTGTAAAATCAGTTTTGTAAAAAAATTATATTTTTACTAAAGATGCAATGCGATCGTTGTTTATTTATTGGTTTAGTAAAGTTTGACAAATGTTGACAATATTTTTTATCGATGTATTGACGCTATATACATATCTTTAATTTCAATAATTTTTAAATGGAGTTTTATTAGCGTGGCTTTGTATAATAATTATTAGACATTTATTAAAATGTAGATAAATAATTAAAAATTGATTATTTGTTGTAAATTTATGTACGAGTATTTGTTTAAAATAAGAATTGAAATTTCCGTTCACATTATTATTATTATTATTATTATTATTATTATTATTATTATTATTTAATTCCATTTAATCAAAGACATTTACTATAATACTTAAGTTAAGTTTTGTAAATTTTAAATTATTTTGTGTGTTTAAATTATGACTACGTTATTGGGGTATAGTTATAGCACGTTTGCTATACAGAATATTTATATTAAAAAATTTCACTTAATGTATATGAAAATATATATTAAAACAATTTTATTATTATGCAAATTTATTTATTTACCTTTTAAGTTGTCACACACAATAATCTTAACAATAATAAAAATTATTTGTAAAAATTATATATGTATATAAGCGAGAAAAGGAGAAACTCATGTCCTATATATTTGCATTTAAATTATCGTCCTTTTTATATGCATATAATAATAATAATAATAATAATAATAATAATAATAATAATAATAATAATAATAATAATAATAATAATAATAATAATAATAATAATAATAATAATAATAATAATAATAATAATAATAATATACACATTAGTGTTTTATATTTTTATTTATTTAGAGACAGATCATCGTCCATCTCGTGTGTGCCATTATAATAAATTTTAAAATTTTTGCTAAATTTTGTGTAAAAATTGTCAAGCCAAATATAAAAAAAAAAAACGGAAAGAAAAACGACAATATTATTTGCTTATTTTAACATGTATTATAAATTAAAAGGGTCGTTTGAGTCTCGCGTGTCTGCTCTTAAGTCTATGTATACATGTAGAATATGTAAATTACATATATCAACCGACAACAACAACAACAACAACAACAACAACAACAACTGCAAACATGTCTAATAAAATTTCAGTTTTAAAGCTGTTAAACAAAATTTAAATTAACAAAGTTTTTCGTACAAAATATAAGCATTTTTTTTTGTTGTTGTTATTTTATTTTTACATTATTATTATTACTTTATGTGCAAGTTTTGTATATAAAATATATTATGAATATTCTCTATTTGTGTATATTAATTCAAAAGATATATATACATGATATTCTCGGGCTATATATGTACTATTATATTTGGATGCCTTTTAAATTACTATATATATGCGGATGAATAGAATATATGGTATATACCGGGTGTCCACGATCGGTGAGCATTCCTTCAATGGGGTGATGGGGGACATAATTCTGAGTCAAAATTACTAAATAACATTTTTCGATTTGCGACTCTGTTTTCGAGATACAGCCCTAACAATTTCTCTCGGCAGTCTATCATTAAAATACCAATAACTTCGAAAGTAAGGTAAATACATAAAATTTATAGTAAACAGAATTTGTAGAAAATTAAATTCAGAATTAAAATGTGTTATAAATTTTTTTATAACTTGCTTCAGTTTCAAGTTATTGAACAACATAATTGAAAAATTATTATGTTTTCTCAAAAATTTCGTACTATAATGAATTTTTTTTTTTAACATCTAACGGCGCAACATTATTATTATTATTTTTTTGACAAAAATGTAAAACTAATTTATTTTGCTACAATTTTTTGTAATATATCATTTAGCTATGACTAACAGTTTAAAAGTTATAAATGTTTGAAAAAGTGGTGAAAATGTAGAATTAAAAAAATAACAAACTAAAATTATAGTTATTTAGAACAAATGGCTTCTTTAAATTTCGTTTGTTCATAAGCAAACACCGAATACTCTTCTTTTGTTCCAAATATCTATAATTTTAATTTGTTATTTTTTTATTTCGACAATTTCACCACTTTATCAAACATTTATAACTTTTAAATTGTTAGTCATAACCAAATAAAATATTTTACAAAATTGTAGCAACATATTAAATTATGTACTTACTTTTTTGATATAAAAATTATATGTTACGCCGTTAGATTTTTAAAAAAAAATTCATTGTAGTACGAGGTTTTTCATAAATGTTATTTATTTTTCAATAATATTGTTCAATAACTTGAAACTGAAGCAAGTTATAAAAAAATGTATAACACATTTTAATTTAGAATTTCATTCTCCACAAATTCGGATTACTATAAATTTTCTGTATTTACCTTACTTTCGAAGTTATTGGTATTTTAATGAGAGAAATTCTTGGGGCTGCATCTCGAAAACAGATCCCCAAATTGAAAAATGTTATTTAGTAATTTCGACTTAGAATTGTGTCCCCCATCACACCCTTGAAGGAATGTGCACCGCTCGTGGACACCCTGTATATATTTGTATTCGTATATAATATGCAAACATTAAACATATATCATTCATTCAATCATCCTCTGGAACAAGAGCTGTGTTTATTTAAACATCGTATATACATACAGCCTTAGACAGAAAAAAAAAACACAGAGATAACAAGAAAAAAAAAATGAAGAAAATAATATGTTTTATGTGTTAAGAAGAGGCTTCAAAATATATGTTACAGTATAAGAAATATGTATAAAAATATCGAGTACATTTTTTATGCCTATAAATAAACTTGTCTTTTTGTTGTTAAGGCTCTTATTTTGTTGTTTTCTACACTACTATCCATATACTTTTTCCTATATTCTATATTACTTACGTATATATATATATATGTTATTATTGCTGTTATTACTGCGATATTGCTATACTCTGTTATCTTTACAAAAGCTTTTATACTTTATACTGTGTGTATAACACCGTCTGTCCAAATCAAAATGGATTAAGAAAAATATGCATAATATGCATATCGTTAATTAATCCACCCCCATTTTTAATGATGTTGCTAAATTTTTTTCAGTTATAGCAAGTTATATTACTCCAAGTTGATCATATGACATCTACTAAACATTCATTACTGCCAATTTGGTAAATTACTCTGCATGCTAATAAATTAATAAATAATTAATAACAAATTGTACTACAATTGATGAAATATGAATGAAATTTCATTATTATATGAATTTTGGGTGATTAGACTATTATCTAATTTTTCAGTTGTATATTCTACCATGAATCTCATACGAATTGTTGTTAACTTTCAAGAAATCACACACATTTTGGATGGGCCAGGCGACGTTCATCATCAACCTGTCATATTTCTCTGTCAATTTTAAATCATAGATGATACTTAAAAATTTGTGTGTTGAGTGGTTGGGTCAACAATAACTATCAAACCATAACCAATTTTAAATATTTCAAGTGTTTCTGTTTACATTTATATCAATTATAAAATAAAATTTAATATTGGTTCTTAGTTCTTTATGCAGTTTTTTTTTTAACCGAAGCTCTAAAACTACTGTCACTTAATGTGTTGTATTTTCGCATACGTACTGAAGGTGATATATGTTATGTGAAATTTTGACATTTTGTTAAGGTCGTCAATTCACAATACATAAATGAAGTTACCAGTCAAGGCATTATGTTACCCAGATCCAGATTCGTATTAGAATGTCTGTTTCCGGTTACCTTTCAAACATAGTGTGTATTATGTATTCTTATACTGTGTTGTATATTCTAATATAATATACGCATATTTTCCAGTCATTTCATCATCTATATTTATTTATATATGTACGCGCGTCAGGGTATTGAATAGTAATATTAAATGTTGAGTGTGTCTATATATACGTGCGAGTATATTATATAGGCAAATGTTGAAAAAAAAAAATTGTTTGGGTAATGTAACAGAAATTGTTTCTTTTCATAAAAAAAAAAAAAAATGGGAAAAGAAGACTTTTGAAATCAATAGCATATAAATTTTTATTTAAAGAGAAGCAAAAAACATCTTCAATGTACATAATTTTTTATTATATTATATATTAGAGATACTATACACATTTATTTTCCGTTGAATATATTCTGTATGGAATTTATTGAATTTATTCAAGTTTATTATATATGAAATTATGAGTGTATGTTACGTAAATATATTTATATTAGAAGGAAAAAGTGTTATTGGAATAATATTTTATTTTATTATCGATAAAAATTCCTTATTGAATTGATTGTGTAACATAAATTTTCAATTAAAATGTTATTTTAAAATGAATATATAATTTATTACCAAATATATATTCTATTTACGGCAACACCACACAGCTCACACATGTGTATTTTTATTTTATTACTGGAAATTAACCTATATTTTTAACATATATATATATATATATGGATGTGTAAATAAATATAGATCAAAATTATATCCGCCTAAGGTAAAGCTTCGCACATGTTAGTCGACGATTTAAAATCTATTTACATCACCCATATACCACTTACAGAAGTCATACGAATCTTTTTCAAATAAATGCTAAATTATACTTTAATATTTTCAAAGTTTTTCACCATCATTCACTCAGTTGTAACATCTTTTCATAAAATGCTTCAAAATTTCAAAATTATTGGTTAAATTAATGTAACGAAATAACCAACAGCAACAGATAATTCCTCTTTCATATGTATCATCTTACAAATTCATACTCAATTTAAGAAATTTTTCGAAGAACGAAATACAATGGTAATTTATTTGTGCAGAAGTGTTCAGAACGATCTTTTGAACGATCGAGTGCGGTGTACATATCAGCTATGAATGTTTGTCGGATCTGTTTAATCCACGATCTTTTTCGATTAAACTTCATAATGTTTCATCAGCAGTTAGTTTTTTTTTACAATGAATTTTAATTTTTCTATTGATACAAACTCACGTATTATGTCAATACAAATAAATTATTGCTTTGATTATATGTCGTCATCAACTTCAATTGAACAGGAACTGACTAAACGTTGGGCCCTAAATTTAGTAGCCCAATTTTAAGACTTCAACACAACACATAACTTCAAAAAATAACAAATATTTTCATTTTGATTTTCCATTTTACTACCATTGGTAATACCAAAAATACACCACCACCAATCGTTTCAATTAAATTAAATTTAATTTTAACGCTTAATGAAGTGTCTGTATCTATACTATACTATATCAAGCAACAAAATATGGGTTTGACATTGTAAATATGAACTATAATATAATTACGGAAAATATTCTGAAACTATAGGACCATTAGAAATTTTTGTTTTCAATGCCATCCCCCAAAACACTAATTGAAATTTAATAATGTATTTATAGAAGTATAATTGCAAACCAATTGATGAATTGTTGTCACATATACGGAAGAATTTATTAGGTTACCTGTAACGTTAGACATATAGTTTTGCCGTAAAAACGAGAAACAATATTGTTATAAGATATTACATGGCTCATGTTTGATTGTGAGTAATTAACCTTTATACTCTACTCCTTAACGGTAGGATACAGACAATAATTTTGATGATTTACGAATTTTTAGTGGGCACTTAAGAAAAAAAATCAAGCTTTTAATGATATTAAACCTATGGTATAAATGAATATATTTTCGAAAATAATTAACATAAATAACGACAGCAAAAATAACAACAACAACAAAAAGCATTTGTAGTGATAATATTTTTCTGTTAATAATATATACAAATTGTTCACATATTTATATATATTTAACGTATACATCATATAAACGCACATGCATATTTAAACAGACAGGGAATACATTTAAGTATACGCACAAGACACACTTACTCATTGTGAAAATCGTTAAAGCTAAATTTTCCTGTATAATTTATAATAAATGTTATATAATCACATGGTATTTTCTGTTCATGTTGAAAATGAGCATTGTTAATTCAACAAAGAATATCCTTCATTTTATATATGCATTAATTTTTCTCATATAATATACATTTAATAAAACTATATGTGGTTTTACCGCAGTTTATAAAATTACGCGTATAGTCGCGGAGATTGATAAACTTAAAAGATATAAAGCACGTATTTTATATGTTTTAAATATAACTATAACTATATGTAATATATAAAATGTATAATATAATACACCTTTGAGTACGCAGTACAAACATATTTTAAAAATATATACTCGTAGTATACCAGTTAAAAGGAAAAAAAAAATTCAAGTTGCTTTGCTTGAACATAAATATTCCTTAAATACAATGTATTTAAAAATTTGTATAGTTATAACGTTTGCCAACATACTATAAGAGAAATGATCTTTTAAGGATGAATTATAAATGCAGTCAAACTTTTATACAGGCACTATATTGCGTAAATGTATATTTTAAAAATACTCCAATTTTCATAATATAAGTTCTAATAATTTGTTCTTGTTTATATCGATCCAATCATAATTAAATTTACCGAACACTTAAATTTATAAAATCCGATAATATACACGAAAAATCATCAGTGCCATCATAGAGGGCGACAAAAAAAATACCATCCAATTCGAATTATTAAATGTTTTATTTGTAAATTTCTGAAACGTATTCCTGAAATAATAAATAATAATATAGTCTTTGCAGTTATACAGCAACTCTCTGAAATTATCATAATTTGCCTGTTTCTTAAACAATTCTGTGTCCTATACGATATGTTGCATTGAAATGAATTTATAGAAACATTTCCAAACTCCATATTCCTGTATATGTGCTGTGTATGATCTTCTATAGCTAATTTGGATAATATTATAACTATGAGATTTTAAAATTTTATTATTATATATAGGCAGTTCCTAACAAGTTTCTATACAAAATTTGAACAATTTCTTTGACTAGATATTGCGAGCTGAAGCATTTCTACATGTTAAAAATGCATATTTGCAAGATCCTTAAAATGTCATATGGTCCTTAACGCAACATCAATTCTACTCAATTGTCCGTTTTATTTGTTTTTATATGACCTGTAGCATGACGTATATACGTATATGTGTAAAGTGTACTTAATATTAGATTAATTAAAAGGTTCTGGAACCATGTTTAATCTATTCTATAAATACCTTGTTTAATTCTCTTTTAAATAAGTTACGCAACAGCATTAGTAGATATAAAAAATGTCTTGTGTGTTACTACTATTTGGAGCTTTCTGTAAGAAGAACTGAATATGTATTACTTCTACAATTGTTTTATTCGACAATAATGGGATGGGTAGGATGATACGCATTCTGTGACTAAATTTGTAAGTTTGATGATAAATGATAAGAAAAAAATTATAATTTATTTCAATTATTTAATTTCCGTCAAGAATGTTTCAAAAATGGTATTATAATTGTTTCTCTATGAATTGTTCATTATACACTTCTTTGAAATGCACATTAAGACGAACAAAATTAATGTTTAATGTCACATTTAATGTCCAACGAAAATTATGAGTATATTATTTATTTTTTCATATTTCTTAATTATACAACAATATTATTGTCCACCAAGTCTAGTATATAGTATTTTTATAGCATCATCATAACTGATAGTATACAGTAGTTTTATAATTATATAAAATATGACACAATAATAATGTTACATTAAACATTAAACGTATAAAACACGTACATTTGTAGAAAATAGCGTTTTCCGTATTTGTAATACAATTTCATAAAAGTGTAATGCATTTTTAACACTTCCGTCAACACAACTTTTACACCACAAATACACCTGCCACAGTATTCTTTATCTCAAATATGTTCGAGTAGTTGTGAATTATCGGATTGACAATTTTAAATTATACTTTAAAAGTGAATACCTCGAAACGGTTTTGTCTAACTCAGCTAATTCGTACACCTTTCAATTAAACAGACTGTTCCCAATGGAATTACTAAAAAAAACTATTCTTATTATGATTGGTTCTAAAGTTTTATGGAAATACTCATTTCGGCTGCTCTGATACATACATGCATAATCCAATTTGGAATAATATAATGCAGTATATGCCATTTTTTTTTTTTTTGAACCTTTATGTAAAATTTTAAAGCAAGTTATCCGGGACATTCTGTATATAAACTATTACATTTTTATTACTTTACAAGGTCCATGAATACTATATAAGAATAATATTTCTCTTTGACAAAACCCGGATGTGTGTGTACGTATTGAATGGAAGCTTTTTTAGAAAGCTAATAAAACATTTAAAACGATTAACCAACCTACGTCTTCATAGCGATTTTTAATTTGAAAATTGAAATACTCATCCAGATGTGGCCGAATTGATAGAAGTGTTAATTTTACAGCTGAGCAATGTAATTACAATTATAAACATAAATCACTTAGGCATATAAAAGTAACTATTAAATATATAGTTATCTATTTATCCATACTATACACAAACTAAAGAATTACACTTTATAAATATACACTGTATTGTTCTTAATGGACATTATATTATATAATTAACTATATATTTATATTATTTATTTATTGTTTAATAAGATGTACCAGGTGTAAAACTTATTCTTTATCGATTTTGTGATCATTATGGTGAAGATTAAACTGGAAATTTTTGAATGGGAATCATAATTGATCAATAGAATCCGTGACCCCTATACTCCTTATGTAATGTTGCATTTCTCATCATTAGACCAAAAAATACTTGGTAATGTTCACGGAACTACTCCTCAAAATTCATCCACTTTGCCATTTTCGCCGTTCGTTTTCTCCTTTATTTGCATTTCATTCAACCAAAGCTTCTCATTACCTATTATTTCATAATTTATAGAATTTTATTGGAATCTTATCCTCCTATTTTCGCATGATCATAATACAACACTCTGGACGTTTGAGTCGAAATTTCTTATCAAGAGTTATTCGAATTGTTGCTGGTATTTTGAGAATTCTAAATTCAAAAACTTACGGTTTTGCTCCATGGTCGAAAGCTCCACATAAACAACAACAGCAACAACAAAATCAAATCGTTTAGGGAAAAATCAATGTTATATGGGATTAAAAGTCTATTGTGTATTATGTACATTTAAAAAATCAGATGAAACTTTATATCCATCCAACTTATATACTCGACCATTCTGTGTAAATTCGTAGGGTATTTATTTGCCTTCAGTACTGTCTTAGCAATTGTCCTACACAACCATCATATTGTCCGCGGTTACCTATGAACGCATTCGGTGTAGCAACTATAAAATAGCAATATATGGTATACTATACCCAACATACCTACCGAAGTATGGATATATGGTATCGCCAAATAGCCTGCAAAAAGATTGAATAATATGTAGCTCTGGCAATAGCACTTATTTTGAACAACATTTTTGAGTAACTTTTATGCTCCTCCTGTGTACAAAACAAGAACATGTTTTATATATTAATAATAATAGTTAAATATAACAAAAATTTATCCAAATTATAACTCTTTCATTTTACGAAATTTAAGAAATTCTCGCACCTATGCCTATCCAATATCAACACTTACGCTTGTTGTTGTGATGGGTAGAAGTAGAACGAAATTGCTATTTGAATAACAAAATATCATAATATAAATTTATGATGATAACATGTCAAAAAAATAAACTTGTTGAATCCTTTTTTTATATTACATAAATTTTTTTTATATTATATCAAAAATTCTTATAAAATTTACATAATAAATTTTTTATTTTATGTATTCGTACATGAGTGTGTATGAGTCGATGCGAAAAATAGATTCTATTTATTTTTTCTACATATATTTGAAAAATTGAATAAGTTAAAAAGAAATATATTATATTTAAACGATAAAATCTACATAAAATGAATGCAATATAATATGAATCGATTATTAATGCCGTGTTTAAGTGTAACTTACAATAATTCCGCAATATGATGCGTATATAAAAAGCAAAATGTTATCACTTAAAGTTTGTGCCAAAAAATCAGCATTTGATGAAATTTTCACTTCCTTTAAATTGCTACAGAATTTTCTGTATCATATTAATGTACAATTGTATGTATAGTTATTTAACAATACTATGCGGTTTGAAAACCAAAACATTGCTAGTTCTCATAATATAAAATTAGCAAAACTCATTTAAATGCGTAAAGAGCGATTAGGATCTTCAGTTCAAAAGAGTCAGATATTTTTATTTCGATTCTGATCAGTCTGAAGTTTCATATACTTACTAAAAGAGCTGGATAAGAATTTATGTTGTCAATATAGAGTGTGTTCATATATTAGTTAATAGCTATTAGATGCCAATAGTGCATATATAAAAGTCCAACAATATTTGCGTAGTGGTTGTGAAGTTAATAATTACAACCCTGATTCAAAGGTATGTGTAAATGTCTGGAAACAGTTTCCTGGTTAAAATCTAATACATATTTCTTTTATTAGTTTTTGTGCCGAGTTGTTTTTGCGAGTCAATTTTGCATGCTGAATCCGATATTGCCACTTTTTATACGACTAACCAGTTTTTTTTTCAGCTGGAACGTGTTCTAATACCAACCGCGATCGTTTTTTTTCATTTGAAAGAACACTAACAAAGCGTCTGGCCGCAAATGAACAATATCAGAAACAAAATTAAACATTTTCAATTCAATGAAAATATTGGCATACTTTCTAGTTTATTGACGTACTGAATTTTAATGACATATATTTACCTTCCATAGCGGCCAAATCTTAATTGTGCAAGTTCTAAATATAGATGATGGTTCAGTGATCCGACATTATTAATTACAATCCATTACCTTCTAATTCAACAACCTATTTATTATTTTATCATTACATATATATAACAGATATATAATAACATCAATCACTTCGCTACGTCTGTTATAAACAAAGGTTGACTCTGTTTTACTATTCATGATGGAATGATGTTGATTCTAACCACAAATGTGTGTATATATGCGATGATCATTTGTGCTGCACCACACGCAGTGTAATGTGCATTGGCTTCACAACCAATCACGCACTTACATATATCTGTTACCATTGCCCCTTCGATGCTGATGCCGCCTTGCTATATGGTGAAGGTTTAGTTGGCATATCTTTGGGTTCTGCTGTGTATCGGCTGACATTTTTGTCTCGGTTCCTCCACCACTCATTTTTTTTTTCATTGGATTTTCCTCCGTCCGCTTTACCACCTGTGGTCAATAGTACTTTTTTTTTAAGCGATACTTCGCTATTGTCATTTAATTCACTATAACGTCAATCAACCGCGCATCACAACAATGTGATGTCCATATGTAGGTATTGTTTTACGAGGATATTACTGATAATTGTTTCCACATATAGTATTAAATTTCAGAATGGGTTAAAAATCCAAATAAATTGTTTAAGTTTATTGAAACATTTATAAATTATTCTATTACTCCAGGATGTTTCACTATTATTTTTCTTTTAATCTATTCTATTTACTGATATGGGTATACTATTTTGTTTATGCATATACGCGTACAAAATATAGGTAGTGTATGAGATAACACAGTCAAAAAAGATAAATATATACTAGTAGAAACCAGAAAAAAAATCCTTTTGTGACAGTATATTTTTAAATATATAAACCTAACGAAAATAATCTGTAAATGTTCATGTTCATATATAATTCGACTATATGTACACCTGTGTAAAAAAAATACGAATACACGTTGTGTTATCTATATATGCCTTTTTCCATATGTAATTCGTTTCGTTTGTATAAAATAGTTGATAGAATTTTATTATCTTTTACTTTTTGATAAAATATATGTCGTTTTCAATTCCTGCTGTATATATAATAGTAGTAATCTTATATCATTCGCTTCCATAAATATATTTTTATTTGAGAAAAAATATATTATCTTTGTAAACTGATTTTTTATTTTAGTTATAACCATTTTCCATTACATTTATCTTTTGCTCTCTATATATATTACCACTCTGTATTTATGTACACAGTATGTCAAAGAATTCTTAAGACTGGATTTGTAAAACAAAATTGAAACAAATCATTTTTTATTCAAAATAACTTTCCCTGCTTTCATTACAATTGTTATACAACGATTTAATGATGTTGCAATGCCTAGTTCAAGTTCACTGCACACGAAGTTGTCTCCATAGCACGCGCCAAAGCTGTTTGTATGGTCGAAATATTAACAAAGCTAACACCCTTTTGACTTAATTTTAAGTTTTGGGAACGAAGAGAAGTCGCATGGTGTTAAATAAGGTGAATACAGAGTGTGATTCAACTTATAGATTTTATTTTTTGCTAAAATACATGTATACGAACAATAAATTAATTGTGACTTGGTGTATTATCATACGTAAAAAACAACTATACTATATGAGTTAACATTTAGGGCCAGTCCTGAAAATTAATTGAAACACCGTACATGTATTTTAAATAATTATAATAATGTAAATATTGAATGAAATAAAAAAAAAACACGAATAACAGCATCTCTTAGAACAATTTCCGTTGACTAGATTGCATAAATAAATGATCTCCTAATCCATTCAATATATTATAAAATTACACACCAATTTAAATGGATTTACTTAAGATCTATGAACAAATTCTGGTCTCTATAGTTTCCAAAATTATATGCTGTGAGTCAATGTTTAAAGAAATTGTCAAAAAACTGAAATTATAATCGTATGCTAAAATTGTACGTTTAATTCAAATATGCCACGATAATTCTATGAGTTCAGTCATTTTCAGTAAAACTATCCTTGCTAATCGATTTTCCAGAATCCAGACATCAACTACAACCCTTTAAAATTCCATCATAAGTCTTATCATATACTAAATTTCATCAACAGTAACCAAATTATCAGGTTTTAAAAAACTCGTCAAGAAAATTGCACTGTGGGTAATAATAATTTTCCAAAATTCGTATACAATTATAATACTTCATTGGTAAGTTACATCAAAGAACAATTCGTTTGTAGACATTTTGAGCACAGATCTTTACAGCACTGCATTGATGTACAGGGTGCTTTTAAAATTGTTTTTCCGTTAAATAAACTGTGAACAACAAAATATTCTGTAAAATGTTCATTTTGTATCCTTTCCACCACTGAATACATGAACCCCGGTATGGTTATGAATGACTCTTGTGGTACTATAACAATAAAGTTGAACATTTTTCTATAACTTAACCGAAAACTGAAATTTTGACACATCGTTTTCGTTCTCTTAATAGCCGTATAGCTTAAGCATTTGATTATATATTGATTATTCCATTTCACATACTCGTAAATGACGTAAATGTTAATTGTTACCTTGTTACATAACAACATATATACCAAATACCAAATGTTAAAATATGTAGATTATAAGTGTAAAAAAAAATGTGTGGATTTTGATTACATTTGAGTATTAACATTACATTTATGAAATAATAATGAAAATTTTCAGTACTTTTTGCAGGTCTTTGCAAAAAAAAAAAAAAAGAAATACAAAATACTTCGCGTGTAAAATAATTCTATTTGGAATAATGTGAAAATTAATTTATCTCAAGAGAATTGTATAGAATGGATTTTTTTTTTTTCACATTTATAGATGTTTGTATCATTTTTGAAAATTAATATTATAAATAATTCATTTGTTAATTTTTTTTCCTCGTGTTTGTGCTTTGGTGCGTGAACATAATAATCATATTAAAAAAAAAAAAAAATAATGCCTTAGACTACAAAATTAATATAGAAGATATTTTTTATATAACCAAATACTTAGCTGATAAAAGATCCTCTTCCAAATAAAATATATTTCGCTATATGTGCCGATGTAATATAATCATTATCATCATATCCTGTTACTTCATCAGAGACCGTTTAGAATCAATAAAAAAAAGCGTCATATTTTACTCTTTTGAGCCAAAGGCTTCGACAATTACAATTCTGCACCATTTACCCCTAGGTCGACCAACCTTCCTTCTTCCCTATGGCAGAATCCCTTAATATCCTTAATAATGGTTTGAAAACTAATAAAATAACTGCTAATTGTATGCCACGAAATGTTGTATAAACGAAAATCATTATATATTTGTCAACGACAATGAATAATACAGTGGAAAGGATAATATACAACCCTGTTTTACTAAAGTACGCCGAATGGTGTTACAAATTTATCACAATGGAATAGTTAACAACTGCATTTGCTATAAAGTTTAATTCGATTTATATGATTACATTCATGCATTTTTTGTACAATAAGAAATTTGTCAATGATGGAGTGGTATTCGACTTGATGACAAAACGTTTTCATTACGTTTTATATTAATTAATTGCAATTTTTAATTTTCTTTACAATTACTATATAAGATTACAAATTTTGGTGTTATCGATTCATTTTTAAAATATGTATAATTAATTGTTATGTAAAAAATGGCAAAATTCAATGAATCTAAACTGATTGGAAAACTTATGATTGTTTGATTATTAGTACAAAAAAATAGTTTCATAATTTTAATCAATTCTATAAGAATTATTTCATTTTTTCTATTAATTTATAATAAGAATATTAACTATTCGTAATTGAATTTATTTAAATAACAAATTACTGAATATTATAATTACTTTTATTTAATACAACAAATGTAAATTTAATTTAATTTATAATTACGACAATTATATAATCTTAATACTATACATTCATAAAGTTTTTCCAGAATATTAACACATTTCTCATATGATAATTTCGGGAATTTTGTCTGTTACTTCACGATTGATAATAATGAACGCTATCCACTGAATTATTTACTTTTTGTTGAATTTGTTGATGGCATACACTATGAAAAAAAAAACTTTACTGTATATTAGACATTTTAATTATTTTAAATTATTTTTCATTTCTTTTAGACACAACAAATTTATATTTACATATATTCGAAGCAGTTTATATTTGTGTCGATGTATAAAAAGATACAGGAAATGATGCAGAATATATCATAGGAGAATTTTGTGCCATTGACGGTTGTGATATGTTTAAAAGCAGCGTGTATGTGAAAAACATGGATTACTGAAATGTCATATGCATGAAATATTAACCAAATAATGATCCAAAATATAATCAAGATTGGTATCTACATGTACTATTATAGGAACGTTTATTAAAGGAACATTGTGCTTCAGGCTATGCAATTACAAAATATTCAGGTGTTTATAATTGTACAATAATTGTTACTGGTTTCATGTCACTAGAAAATGTTTTTGGATTTTCGTTTCATACAAGGATTTTGTTCAATGTCTGATGCATATATAGATTATGAAGATAAGTATTTGTCATGCTTTTGAAGATATCATTTTTATCGAATGAATATGTTAAAAAAATTTGATAATTCTATAATAACAATGATATTGGAAACAAATAAAAAGGGAAAAGTACAAGATATGATTATAACACCACTAGTGTAGTAATCATGTGAGAAAACTGTGGTGAAAATATATTAGGTTATGCATAGGATAAGTTAGTTAGATATGTAAATATCTTTATTTATGCTGGAGCCATCTATATTCAAAATAGAATACAAAAATTTTAGCTGTGGGAAAATAATTTAACTTTTGACATTTCGATTAATTTTTTATATAATGAAACAAAAGTCATCACTCATTACTCAAAACTCGATTCTCAATACTCGACACTCATCAAGCCAACAAGTCGAAACAAAAATCAAAAGTCATTCAAATCAAAACTCTACAATCATCAATAAAAGAAAAATATGTTGGCCGAGTCGAAGCGCGAGAAAATAAGCAATATTGTAAGTATGAATTTTATTAATAGAAAAAATGTTGATTAATATTATATTTTTGTAAATTATTATATGAATAAGTAAAATAAAATAAGTTCTTATAATATTTAATAGACTGGTAATACAATACCAATATTTGAGATGAATTCTGCGAAAATATATTTATAACCTATAAAATATGGATGGCTTTTATTTGCCACATGGCGTTTAGTGGATTACCACAGATTTATAACAAAACAAAAACTGAATTATTACAACGTACAAATAATACAACAAATTCAATATTTTAGGGCTGTATAAAATTGTAAGTATAATTTATAAAATTTTCCAAAAACAAAACATTTTTTAGTCTAATCACCTGATGTATAATTGATTTTTATTCGGCTTGTACTTCGAATGAATCAATTTTTATCATTATCATCATTTCCAACAACATCAGAAATTATTTTAAAATACGACTAATTTAATAAATTAATTAGTAAATCGTTTTTTTAGTTCAGTTGTTGATTACAAAACCCTTATTTATTTATAGTTTTGTGTAACATGAATTTTATTTCCATTTGATATTTCAATCCAAATGATTCATGTCTGCCAATTACAAAATACATTTCCTCTCTTTCAAGAAAATGCAATGAAAACCATAAAATATTTACGTAAATATATTAAATTTTTTTTTTTTTTTTTTTTTTTAACTTATTTTGCTCCTAGTGGAGCTTTTATGTCATCTGATAAGTGTATATATTAAATAAAACCTTTAATAATAGAATGAAAATTTCTTCACGTTCATTGTAATTTTGTAGTCAATATCATATTTGTGACATTTTTCTAATTCGCTAATGATAATTTTAACATATTACTTTAATAAAAATTGCTTATATAATATGAATGATAATGTGGAATTTTTCATATACATATTTTATTTTCAGATTTCTACAAGATTTTGCCGTTCCTGTAACACTTCTGGAAATGTCCATAAAAAACGAAAAGTTTGAACTAATGACAATTAGTATTTTGTATAATAGAAGAATCTGGTGTTAGTTGTTGATTGTGGTTATATACATAATGTGGCTCATCAATTATTACCTTAAAATACTGACCATAATACTGAAAATTGACTATTAGTGAATAAGAATGTGGATTTCATATCATCAATGTATAATAACTATTATTGTATATAATATCCAAGTCAACATATAAATGCATCGGACGCAACAACATGTTCACGCAATTCCATATGTTGTGTGAAATATATACAAACATTCGTGGAAGCAACATTTATTCTAGCCACTAAACAATAAGCACCAAATTGTTAATTATCAATGAAACAACAAATTTATGATGTAAAATAACTGGTGATGGTGACGAGATTCAGATACGAACTGAAAAATAATGAAGATTGTTAAGATATAGAAATAACGCTATGAAATAATTTCATTCTTACATTATATACAAGTATATAGCACAAATGGTGTTTAGGATTGAATACTCCAACGTATTGATGAATTTTTACCAAACCTGAAAGAAGAGTTATGGAGGGATGAAGGTAATTAATTTTACGTTATTTAGTTTACTTATATCATTATATTATATTCAGTCTGTTATAGATATTATCCAAAACTGATATAGTATATATTATTTTATTATTCTTTGTTGAAGTAGTATTAAACCGCAATTAAATATGACCATATAATTTAATGTGAAATATTTGATTGGGTGTTAAGTTTTATATCGGTACATCTTCAGCAATTGTAGTGGCGTTGCAATTTGATTTGTTTATTAACTATTGTATCTGTATTTTAAATTTGATGTTGTGGAAGCAGTCACTTCTATTTATATAACAGTCCGTTATTACTAACAACCATAAATAACGTTGAATTGTTTATTTCTTGAAATTTCATGTGTGAGTGAACGCGTATATAATTTAGATGAATTTCACTACTAATATCTGATTCATTAATAAAAATTATCCAAATTATTTTGTATAGAGATAAAAACCTTCAACTATTATTTTGTATGTATTGATTTAAAGAATAATGTTTAACACATGCTTAAAGAAACAAATTTAAATCAGTACTTTGTACTGACTGACCAATTTTTTAATTACGAATATCAGATTCATACCTGAATAAAAGTATAATTATCTTTAATTATACCTGTAATAATTTATATATTCTTTTTAATTTTTTAGATGTTCCTTTATTGATACACTTAACTGAGAGAACGTAAAAAATATTTAATAATATTTTCAATTAAAAAAAAAACTACAAAGGAGACAAATGTTATGTCTTGTGTATTATTATTACATATTTATTGTAAGTATTATCAGTTTGTTTTGTTGTAAAAATTAATTTTATAATATATAAATAACTTAAGGGTAACCAATTTTTTTTTTTTTATTAATATAGTAAAGGAAGTACAAACATGTTAATAAACCGAAACAGATAATAAATTACAAGCTGCGTTTTAGTGTCGAATATGTTCGAAGGTTGGTATTTTAATATTTTATATCCTTTTGTAAATGCATTCGCAGAATTTAATAAATAATTTAATTATTGTCTTTTATTTACAGATCCATTGAAAGCCACATTTTATACAATTAAAATTAATTATACTTTTTGTAAGTTGCTTAATGACGGAGGAAAACATTTGTCGATTGGAGATATTTAAAAATGTTATTATAGAATTAGCAGCAGAAGAAAATAAAAGTGAGTATAAAATTTAATTTTAAAATGTAATAAGTAATATAAAATGTAATGTAATAACCTGTAATAAGGAGATCCTCATATATGGACATATATCATAATGCCAGAACTAATACCATTACGTTATCTTAGTGAGACATTATTATTTACCGTCAATCATATTTAAGACCATTGTACCAGTAGTGGAATAAAAAAAAAGGTAGAACGGAAATGTTTGTCAAGGCCATCATTCCGCTCCAGGTTTTTCATTGTCTTCGACAATATACAATTCGACATTATATTCCAAATGAACGGCTCATACCTTAATTCTGCCTCATTATTAGTTCATATTTTGTCCAAAGCAACTGAATTATATGCAAATAAGCTTAATCTTAAACTACTTGTGACCGTGATGTCTGACCAAAGACGTGACCATGAAAGATTCGACATGAGTATGATAAAACACTTTATTCAGTGGCGCCAGTAGTTTCGTGCTAGATGCACTATCCGAACTAGATAATGATCTGAGTCCATATTTAAACCACGACAAGTTAGAACATCCATTATATTTGAACAGTGACCATCAATTAGTACATGATCAATTTGATTACTTGTTCCACCATCTGGAGACCTCCACGTCATCTTATGAATTTCTTTGTGTGGGAAGTATGTACTAATGACCATGTTTTTAGACATGACAAAATCAATCAATCTTAGCCCGTTTTCATTCGTTGTTTTATGAAGACTGTGCTTAGTTGGTTGATATATTGTTTCCTGTCCCACCTTGGCATTAAAATCGCCTAGGACAAACTTAATGTCGTGGCCGGGTGCAGCTCTATATGTTGCCATCAGCTTTTCATAAAACTCATCCTTAACCTCATCAGTTTTCTCTTCAGTACATTATTGAGGGTCAGATTGAAAAATTTCGTACTTACACGTAGTGTAGAAATGCGTTCATCAATCGGATTAAAAGCAATTACTGAATTTCTTGATTTACCAAAAACTATGAAACCGGTTCCGAACTCTCTTCTTTTACTACAATCGTTGCCGCTGTAATAAAATTTGTATCCTTTTCCTTTCAATAAATTTTATATATCCAATTTGGCTGTTCTTCGTGTATCAGTAAGTGCTCTTAACGCACCTTGTCGTAACAAAGTTCTAACATTCCAAGATGCAAGTTTTAAATCATTGTCCTAAAATTTTCGTTTCTTGAGTCGTTGCCGTTTATCCTGTCCGATCCGAGGCCGTGTTGTATAGTTCATAACTTGTTGTTTTTCCGAAGTTGGTAGTTAACCATACGTCCAACCTACTAATTCATTCTGTAAATTCGTAGGGTCATTCACATTGGTATATCACCTCTGCCGAAAGCAGTTACATTGGCGCCGCTGATTTGCCTTTACTGTGTAATCACTGAATCATTAACTCAGTTTTAATCGAGTACTGCTTTCACAAAACACCCCAAACTAATTCTCATACACAGCAGCCAGATTGTCCGCGGCTACTTATTCTTTATTCGTAGCTAACCCTTAAGTATCTAATCTAATCCCAAAAAAACAATTAAATTCACCACTCGTCAAATTACTTAAACCACAAACGTTTTGTTCTTAAATTAAAAATAAAATTTTATTACAGTATATATTTTATGAAATTTTATGAATCATTGTTAACATTATACTAATACGTTTATACTAATTAACATAAATTTACTACTATAATCGCTAAGTGACATTATATTTACAGTAAATTGATATTATTATTGGCATTATGCTATCATCGTTATTGACATACTTAAAAAATCATAATTTTATACATTGACTTATCATTTATTTTATCATACTTACACTATCATTATTTTTATATTTTTACAGACAACACTAAAACAGCAATTTTAGCCAATATTCAATCAACATTATAATATTGATGTGTTTATTTTGTAGTTTTTAAGTTTAATTTTAAGTATATGTTTAAGAATGTAGGGAAAGATATATGTGAGATATTACCTGAATATATAAACAAGTATCTATATCATATAATGGTTCCCCAGGTACATATTCAGATCGTAGGTATATGTAATATTAATGTATCTATATAAAAAAAACTGAGATATATAACTAGTGCCCCCGTATCAGGGTATTGATACTTATTTAGATAGATTGACACATATTCAAGACCTATGCATATATAATACTTATATGCGAGTGTACGTCTCAAACCCCACTAATCCCATAAGGTTAGATGAGCGTATGTTGGTAGGTGTTCGGATATTTTATATGAATGCTTGGTTACGTAACTCTGGGTCCAGTTTCATATAGATACATTAATATTACGTATACCTAGGACATGAATGTGTAGCTGGGGTCATTATCTGATATAGATACATAGTTATATATTCAGGTGCATCCTAAAAATATATAGATAATATGCCCTATCAGTCATGTTATTCATATTATTCATCAGGCACAAAACTAGAAAACATTATCTTATTAGATAAACAAATTTTGTGAAACCAATTTTTGCAATCTAGTGGAAAATAGTCTGGAAAAGTACATTTTCTTTAAAATTAATTTTACTCCTAATTTAATTTTTCCAAACAGATTATCAAAATTCAATATATTTTATTAATTCGTTGAAAACATCATGATCAAATGTATCATGAATTTTCCAAACTCATGAACCCCTCTCATGAAACTAACATCAGGTACAAGAAATGTATTAATATATATATTATGAATTTTCCACCAAGTACTAGGAAATATATTGATGAACCTATCATGTACTTTTCACTAAGTATTAGAAATGTATTAAATTTTCATAGTCTGTTGGACAAAATGAAAATGGAAGAAAAATTAATTTTAAAGAAAATGTACTTTACCAGGTTATTTTCCATTAGCTTCCAAAGATTATGTTCACAAAATTTGTTTGTTACAAGTATCAGAAATGTTTTCTAGGTTTGTGTCTATCTATTAGTATTTATTATTTATTATTTAAGTTGTATTATTTATTATTTAAGTTTTATTTAAGTTTAATTTTAAGTATATATTTAAGTTTTATTTAAGTTTAATTTTAAGTATATATTTAAGAAAACAGGGAAATGGTATATGTAATAATGGACTGTATCTAAACAATAAACTCAAGTATGTAGCTAGCGCCCCCGTATCCGAGTACTGATACTTAAATATACGTCCAGGCCCCAATGGACATATATCAAGGGTCCCTGTATACCTATAAATATTCAGATGTGTATCTAAGGTGAATTAAATACTTAGATTAACATTAAAGACCTATATAGAATATATCCGAATGGATATTAAAGTATATAGGTGTTCGGAGAGTTTATATGTATACTTGGTTACATATCTTCGGGTAAAGTTTATTATAGAAACAATATTATTACATATACCAAAGACCTGTGGACCGACCGATTTAAGATTCTATGTAACATTCTATAAAGGATGTTCAAATTTGAGTTAGCATAAGTTTTTTAATAAAAGTAAACACCAACACTTATTGGTTGCTTCAACATTGCTAAATATTACGGCAAATTTAGAAAGTTAACTCAGATTTGAACACCCATTATTTAACAATCGATCCGCCTCTGATCGATTTAACAATCTATAAGACACAGAAAAAACATTAATGAAAATTTTGTTTCACATATATTTTTCTTATTAAATAATAACCAAATTTTGTGAACCCAATTTTTGGAATCTAATGGAAAATAGTCTGGAAAAGTACATTTTCTTTAAAATTAATTTTACTCCTAATTTAATTTTTCCAAACAGATTATCAAAATTCAATATATTTTATTAATTCGTTGAAAACATCATGATCAAATGTATCATGAATTTTCCAAACTCATGAACCCCTCTCATGAAACTAACATCAGGTACAGGAAATGTATTAATATATATATTATGAATTTTCCACCAAGTACTAGGAAATATATTGATGAACCTATCATGTACTTTTCACTAAGTATTAGAAATGTATTGAATCTTCATAATCTGTTGGAGAAATGAAATTTTTCTATTTTAATTTTTCAAACAGATTATGATAAATTCAATATATTTTCTTAATTCGTTGAAAACATCATGATCAAATGTATCATGAATTTTCCAAACTCATGAACCCCTCTCATGAAACTAACATCAGGTACAGGAAATGTATTAATATATATATTATGAATTTTCCACCAAGTACTAGGAAATATATTGATGAACCTATCATGTACTTTTCACTAAGTATTAGAAATGTATTAAATTTTCATAGTCTGTTGGACAAAATGAAAATGGAAGAAAAATTAATTTTAAAGAAAATGTACTTTACCAGGTTATTTTCCATTAGCTTCCAAAGATTATGTTCACAAAATTTGTTTGTTACAAGTATCAGAAATGTTTTCTAGGTTTGTGTCTATCTATTAATATTTATTATTTATTATTTAAGTTGTATTATTTATTATTTAAGTTTTATTTAAGTTTAATTTTAAGTATATATTTAAGAAAACCAGGGAAATGGTATATGTAATAATGGACTGTATCTAAACAATAAACTAAAGTATGTAGCTAGCGCCCCCGTATCCGAGTACTGATACTTAAATATACGTCCAGGCCCCAATGGACATATATCAAGGGTCCCTGTATACCTATAAATATTCAGATGTGTATCTAAGGTGAATTAAATACTTAGATTAACATTAAAGACCTATATAGAATATATCCGAATGGATATTAAAGTATATAGGTGTTCGGAGAGTTTATATGTATACTTGGTTACATATCTTCGGGTAAAGTTTATTATAGAAACAATATTATTACATATACCAAAGACCTGTGGACCGACCGATTTAAGATTCTATGTAACATTCTATAAAGGATGTTCAAATTTGAGTTAGCATAAGTTTTTTAATAAAAGTAAACACCAACACTTATTGGTTGTTTCAACATTGCTAAATATTACGTCAAATTTAGAAAGTTAACTCAGATTTGAATACCCTTTATTTAACAATCGATCCGCCTCTGATCGATTTAATAATCTATAAGAAACAAAACTAGAAAACATTACGGAAAATTATGTTTCACATATATTTTTCATATTAAATAATAACCAAATTTTGTAAACCCAATTTTTGGAATCTAATGGAAAATAGTCTGGAAAAGTACATTTTCTTTAAAATTAATTTTACTCATAATTTAATTTTTCAAGCAGATTATCAAAATTCAATATAATTTATTAATTCGTTGAAAACATCATGATCAAATGTATCATGAATTTTCCAAACTCATGAACCCCTCTCATGAAACTAACATCAGGTACAGGAAATATATTGATATATATATTATGAAATTTCCAGCAAGTACTAGGAAATATATTGATGAACCTATCATGTACTTTTCACTAAGGATTAGAAATGTATTGAATCTTCATAATCTGTTGGAGAAATGAAATTTTTCTATTTTAATTTTTCAAACAGATTATGATAAATTCAATATATTTTCTTAATTCGTTGAAAACATCATGATCAAATGTATCATGAATTTTCCAAACTCATGAACCCCTCTCATGAAACTAACATCAGGTACAGGAAATGTATTAATATATATATTATGAATTTTCCACCAAGTACTAGGAAATATATTGATGAACCTATCATGTACTTTTCACTAAGTATTAGAAATGTATTAAATTTTCATAGTCTGTTGGACAAAATGAAAATGGAAGAAAAATTAATTTTAAAGAAAATGTACTTTACCAGGTTATTTTCCATTAGCTTCCAAAGATTATGTTCACAAAATTTGTTTGTTACAAGTATCAGAAATGTCTTCTAGGTTTGTGTCTATCTATTAATATTTATTATTTATTATTTAAGTTGTATTATTTATTATTTAAGTTTTATTGAAGTTTAATTTTAAGTATATATTTAAGTTTTATTTAAGTTTAATTTTAAGTATATATTTAAGAAAACAGGGAAATGGTATATGTAATAATGGACTGTATCTAAACAATAAACTCAAGTATGTAGCTAGCGCCCCCGTATCCGAGTACTGATACTTAAATATACGTCCAGGCCCCAATGGACATATATCAAGGGTCCCTGTATACCTATAAATATTCAGATGTGTATCTAAGGTGAATTAAATACTTAGATTAACATTAAAGACCTATATAGAATATATCCGAATGGATATTAAAGTATATAGGTGTTCGGAGAGTTTATATGTATACTTGGTTACATATCTTCGGGTAAAGTTTATTATAGAAACAATATTATTACATATACCAAAGACCTGTGGACCGAGCGATTTAAGATTCTATGTAACATTCTATAAAGGATGTTCAAATTTGAGTTAGCATAAGTTTTTTAATAAAAGTAAACACCAACACTTATTGGTTGTTTCAACATTGCTAAATATTACGTCAAATTTAGAAAGTTAACTCAGATTTGAACACCCTTTATTTAACAATCGATCCGCCTCTGATCGATTTAACAATCTATAAGACACAGAAAAAACATTAATGAAAATTTTGTTTCACATATATTTTTCATATTAAATAATAACCAAATTTTGTGAACCCAATTTTTGGAATCTAATGGAAAATAGTCTGGAAAAGTACATTTTCTTTAAAATTAATTTTACTCCTAATTTAAAGAAAATGCACTTATATATGTGTGAAACAAAATTTTCAGTAATGTTTTCTAGGTTTGTGTCTGCCTAAGATTGCTAAGTCGGCATGAGGTTGATAAGAATGTTAAGTCGGCCAGAGGTGGGCAACCGGCCTCCGGCCGGTAAGAATGTTAAGTCGGCCAGAGGCGGGCAACCGGCCTCCGGCCGGTAAGAATGTTAAGTCGGCCGGAGGCCGACAACCGGCCTACGGCCGGCAAGAATCTTAAGTCGGCCGGAGGCCGACAACCGGCCTACGGCCGGTAAGAATCTTAAGTCGGCCCGAGGCCGACAACCGGCCTACGGCCGGCAAGAATCTTAAGTCGGCCGGAGGCCGACAACCGGCCTACGGCCGGCAAGAATCTTAAGTCGGCCGGAGGCCGACAACCGGCCTACGGCCGGTAAGAATCTTAAGTCGGCCGGAGGCCGACAGCCGGCCTACGGCCGGCAACAAACTTAATTCGGCCGGAGGCCGACAGCCGGCCTATGGCCGGCAACAAACTTAATTCGGCCGGAGGCCGACAGCCGGCCTACGGCCGGCAACAAACTTAATTCGGCCGGAGGCCGACAGCCGGCCTATGGCCGGCAACAAACTTAAGTCGGCCAGAGGCCGACAACCGGCCTTCGGCCGGTAAGAATGTAGATAGATACTTAGTATTAAGAATAAAAAAACATTGTTAATTTGTATATAATTATTTTATTAATAAAAAAATTACATAATAAAAAAAAAAAATTTTTTAACTTTTTCCCTGGCCTCGCCCAATACTTTCAGGAAGATTCAAAATTCTAAGAAAATATAATTACATATTCAAAACGTTACATCTTTCTGCAAAATGCTACGACCCAAATCATAAAATAATTGTTTTATAACTCAGTTCATAAAATTTTGTAGGAGTAGTTCTGTGTTTTTTCTATTTTCCAGAAGTTTTCAACCATTCCTTTTTAAACCATTTAATTGTTGTTTTTTTATTTATTAAATAAAAACTAAAATTAAAGAATCTATATAATGCAACGAATTATAAAATTTAAATATAACTTAAACTTAATCTTAACTATTAAATTCTTATTCCTATTATATTATAGGCAAAAGATAACACAACATAGAATGAAATATAAATTAAAATATACAACTCAATAGAGTGTACCTAATATAATCTTAATTTGTATATTTTATTAAATAATATATAATTCTTAATTAACCTCTTCTTCCATTAACTAAGTTCCCGTAAGACATATTTTAAACGTCTAACAAATTTTATGAAACGATTATGAATTGTCTTATAGGTTCGTACTACATATTCAAATCTATACACGGACCTGAATCTAAAAAAAGATCATTCATAGCTCATAACGGTTTTATCGAAAACCTGAGATTCTTTTATATGTGAACCCGAAGATTTAATCACATATATTTATAAAAATTAAAAATTGTGATACAGGGAATTCCAAATTTTAACAGATTATACATATTCTCCAAGAAACCCCTAAGTAGAGAATTAGATTCGACTATATTCAAGTTCATGATTACAAAAAATAATGATAGATTTATATAGATTAAAATAGGGATTCCGTACGAACTTCATTCAGACGTGGTCCTCACATGGGACTACAACGTAACATATAATTATCCATGTAATATAATTCGCCGGTTATGAGTACAAAATTACTGCACATGCGAGAGTAGACCAATATTCAAAACAAAGGTTAAAATTTGTGTTTTTTACCTATTTACATAGGGCAAATTTGCCTTCTTCTGAATATGAATGTCTACAATCACATGAATAATCGTTTCGCAACCAGAACAAGGGTCGTGCGCGTGCCAGGCCTCAATTAACGCTAATTGATAAGTGCCACGACCCCGGCCATAACATGGAAAACCTATTGATGATGGAAAAAAATAGTTAGATAATGTAGCTCCCAATGATTACACTACTGTTGAAATTCAATAATGTCAGCTTAAAAATTACTATTTGTAACATTCCGCTAAGGTGTTTGAAGTGTATTAAAAGCCACGGGTCTGAATCGAACAAAATAAAAACTTGATCATTCACAATTCAGAACGGTTTTAGGGAAAAGCTTAGATTTCTTTGTGTGTGAGCCCGAACACTTAATCACTTTTCTGGGAGGAGACAATGCCCGTACTATAATTCTAAAATATTAAAATAATATGGCAAAATGATTCCCGAAGTTTAAATTTTAAAAATCCAACAATATGAGAAAAAATAACATTTTAACAATGTCATTTAAAAAAATACTCATATATAATTAAAGCTAAATTGAATTCAATCCACGAATAAATTGTAAATACGTGATCACTCAATCTTTTTATTGGTTGTCCGACTACACACGTAGAGGGAAGACCAATAAAATTATTGAGGAAATAATTGGTAAATTTTGTTTCAACTATCCAGAACGCTTATTATTTCAATAAAAAAAAAACAAGCTTCTGGATTAGTTTGATCGAAATAAAATTACTCACTAAATACCATATTAAATTAGTTATTTTTCTTAATTACTAATTACTTATTACATAATTTTATTACTTATATTTATAACTTATATTTAAAAGAAACAATATAAAAAAATTCTAAATTTTAAGAGATTATAGATATTCTCCACAACATCCCGTACCATTACCATGAAATAGGTAAATTTCTGCTATATGTACGTTAACTTTCCATGTAATAATTTGCAGGATGTGAGTAACTAAATCATTGGACATGCCTGAGAGTTTACACCAATATCTAAATGACTGATAAATTATAAATGAGCCAACTAGAACAAGGGGGTCCCATGATGGGAACATCGCATGCTTGCCAAAATTCAATCATTTGATAACTATATTTTTCTGATCGGAATATATTAAATTATATTTCAGATTATTATAGTCATTGAATTATAAATGGAGGCATTATACACAACACTGCCCCTGGCCACAACACTTAAAAACTATTAACCATGGAAAAATATAAGTACATAATATATGCCCCGCGCGTAATTGCAACTGCACAATTTCTACTTTCAACATTCGCACTATGTAGAATATCTATCTGTCTCAGAAAATTTAGCGTTTACAATATATCAAATAATACTGTACTGTACTGTAATTAACGAAAGATACATGTTTTCAAAATACTATTATTTTTATATGGGTGATTAGCCCATAGTTATGTGTCTGCAGACATTGTTAATCTTTGAATAGCGTCCAACACCATATTTTCAAAGATATCCGTTTTTGTTTTTATTCCATCAACGAACAAATGGTCACCCAGCAGAAATATTTTAGTATTAAAATAAATACCGAAAAATTTCCTATGAAAAATAGCGGATTTGAACCCGCTATATTTCATGATTAATATATATTTCGGCGCTATACAACTGCGCTACTGAGTGTTTTTTTTTGTCTTAATAAACTTAAATTAACTTAACTATAAACTTAAATTAAAACTTAAATTTAAATATAACTTAAACTTAATAATAATTGTATATAGTAAAGTTGTTGTGTTGCTTGTGGAAGTTGTTGATAATTAACTGTTGATGTTGATATAATTAAGTCATATTACTGCAATGATAAATGTTATAATTCATTAATTTACAATTATTTGAACAAAATAATTAAGTTCAACCAAAGCTTTAAAATAAAAAGAAAAAATGTCTATTAATTAGAATTAAATATAAATTAAAATATACAACTCAATAGAATGTACCTAATATAATCTTAAATTGTATATTTTATTAAATAATATATAATTCTTAATTAACCTCTTCTTCCAGAAATTTGGTAAAATAATGTTGGATTGTCTTATAGGTTCGTACTACAATACCGAATATGTATGAAGGTTTAAGTAAATGAACTGATTTTATATGCTCCACCATAAATAGTAAAACCGAATTTATCATAGTTATTTCCTTAATATGTTATTTGATGGGTAAAATAACTTTGCAATTCCACTTTTAAATTTTATTATTAACTTGTAAATAATTTAGGTTTATAATTAATGATAAATTACGTCCGATAAGAATTTTATTTTAACTAATATTATTATATGTAAAATCACACAAACGATAAAGGTTTTAAATATTGTATTTTTATTTCATCCTCTATTATAGGCTAAGAAATACAACCAGGAAATTGATTGATAAAAATTTAATTTGTATTGCGAATATAAATGTATTTAAATAAACAATTATATAATTAATAAAATATTAACATAAAATTGAAATTTTGAATTGCAATTGGTTTCCATACCACATTCCAAATTTCATATTCATTTATTGTTCTCTTTAGACACATATAAATTCAATCACGTACGGTGAAAGAGTCGAGACTGGAACTGTGGCTGAAACAATGAAGGAATCATATACGGTTAGAATCCAGAAGCGGAAGGCAATACGTATGAATCAGTGGGAGTCAGTTCAACGCTCAATAGCCACTTTTAAGCCTTTCAAGTCGCCAAATAAAAAAAACAATAATAAAGAGGTGTTGGTATAAAAACTTCGGTAGATATATGTTTTACGATTGGGATTATATCACTGACACACAAAGTAAAGTTTCGGCAAAACACAGGGGACAAGTGTTACTACACTAAGGCGGATTCGTTGTATTTCAAACCGATCAACTTGGAATCTTTTCATACCAATTTGAACTGAAATCTGCAGAGGCGACACTAAATCGCTGCGCTGCAACAAAGACAAAATTAACAATGGGGACATAATATGGCTACTCTCATGCACATAGAGAATGATTTCAATAGGACATACATACTAAAATTAACAGGCAGTGTTCCCAGAGGGAGCATTATTTTATCAGATAATCGTAAGAGATCATTTTTTATGCGTACTATTGCCGACATAGTGAAGACACTCCATGTGGCAGAGAGATAAAAGGAGAAGGTACACTATTGTGGTGTATATCAAAACAATCGACATACTAAATAGTCCACGTTTATATATATTCGGCGGATTTATAGTTTAGTAAGTAAGTTTCCGGGTAAACCTAAAGGCGGAACACATTTTTCGTTTACATATAAGTTATAGTACAATCTGGTATATAATGATCAATCCTAGCATTATTTCCATAAATTGATAGCCGGTAGCACAATTTTATTGTGGCGTAACATTTGTGCTTCGTTCATACAATAATTTTATAAATAAAAATAAAATTGGTTTATTTAAATACTAAAAACAATATTTGCGTGAATTTCCAATATGTACCATCAGTTAGAAAAACTGAATTTAATATGTACATGTGCACGAGAGGTTTAATTTTTAAAATTCAACGAAGGCCGTTACTTAATATTAAGCACATAAAAATAACAGAAATTTCGTTTTATTTTATTATTACTTTATCCTAGAGAATACGACCATTGTAAACAACTGTAAAAACATAAAAAAAAACACAAAATAAAATTACACTCACTTTGTAAGAAATGTGGATAAATTGTAGATATTCTAAAATATGTTATTTTCTTGTGAAATTCCATAAGTTGTTAATATACTGCAAACAATAATGATAAATTGTAGGAATTCTACAAAAAAACTGTTATTGCGTTGGTTAAATTCTCATAAAATTTTGAATTGTTGAATATTAGCTGAAATATGTGAAAAAACAAATCAGTAAATTATTTTCGTTACAACAAAATAGTTCTAGGCACATTATAAGATATAAGGAAAGGGGTTCAGTAATTACATTTAATCCGATTGATGCACACAACTGTACAGTACGTGTAAAAACGAAATCTTTCAATTTGACCTTTATCAACGTAAATGCACCACTACTACTGAGAAAAAATTAGGTAAAGTGTGTGTTTTATGAAAAACTGATATCAACATATGGAGATGCGCCCGGCCACAATAATAACATTGTCTTATGACAGGAAACAATATATTATGCAACTATGGTAAACACGATTAACGTGTATTACCCAAAAGAGAATATCTTTGAAAATATGGTGTTAGACGTAACACTTGGTAGGGGTACGAAAAAGGATGCAAATAGTGGTCTGATTCGAGATGGGCTGCGATTGACTTCGTCATGCGTGGTATTCACACAGTATATGTAATTTATTTTATTTTTATCTGTATTTATTAACATTACACATAACGCGTAAAATTCACGTAATTTACATAAAAAATTTATCAATAATTGCACTGTGACATTTTACTGTTGAATTACTATTCATTAGACGTTAATTAGAAGATACATAATGCCTATACACAAAACACTACTATGGGTTATTCACTATTCTAATGTAATAATTAAAATGAAATTAAAGAAATATTAATTTTTCGACAGTTGCCAAACAATTGTTTAATTTATAGCGATGCTAATATAATGATAACTTGTATAAAATTAGTTAACTGACACTCACCTCTGTTATTTAAGTACATCACGCCTCACTGTCTCATATATTGATTGTGTACTGCAATTGATGCAAATATCGTATATTATTGTTTTCTAAGTCTTCAACAATATTCATAAACATTCATAAAGTTGTAATCTAAAATAAATATTACACTTAATTAAATATTATTAAATATAAATATGGATTAAATACAATATTTATGGGATTTTACCTTTCTTTCTGATAAAAGTATTATCGCATCTAATTACAATCCTGAGATTTTATTTGCAATCGTTTTCACTTTGTTGATTTTGGGAGGAAAATAGTGTAATTCAAGATAATACGTCTGAGAATTCAATATAAAATTGATTGTAGTTATAAATTCATTGAATTAATGAAAACATCGTTAGATGAAATAAATTTTCATTTGTTATATTGTTTTATTGGTGACACAACTGCTGAAGTGCGAAATAATATAAAATGTCATCCATATCTAAATTAATAGTTGGTTGTTTGCGCGGTAATATAGTAGCTGGTGCAAAATGTGGCCATATGCAATTGGAACTGAATAGATAGAATTTATTTTAATTAAATCTGATTTACACAGTTATTACATATAATTAAATTTAAATAAAACATACATGTCAGGTAACCAATAATGTGGTTATTGATATCGAAATAAATAGTTTATTCAACTTCAGAATTTTGCATATAAATGTGATGACATAATTTGTTGTACTTCGGGTCTGGAAATTATTATAATTATTGTTATTGGATACTATTGAAATTGATGTTTGATAATGTGAAATTTGGATCCCTATTTATTAATAGTCAATTTTCACCCGCATGATATTTAAAGCTGATAATGATGGTCCACTTTATGTATATAACCATTATCACTAACAACAGATTCTTCTTCAATAATTCCAACATCTTTGTACCTTTAATTGAGATATATAATTATCATTTACATATAACATTAAATATAAAATATTATGATAAATAAACAAATGGTTCAAACAGTAAGTTAACCCTCAACCTCCTGTCTCACACAATAGAATAAAGATTATCAATTGATATCTCAGACAGCATACATACTCTAGATGAAATTCTCTATTCTGATGTACAATATTTACAAAATCTGAATATAATGGGACCAGTATTCTATTGGATTTTCTTGAATATTTGCTTGCATAATTGAAATTTTGTAAATTCTCATCCCAAATTTGGTATGTAGTTTGCGACTGGGAATATACGATTAATTTTCATAATGTTCCTACAAAAAATACATAATACAAGTTTCTGACACAGATTCTGAAATCTGGTTAATCTCATCAAATATTTATCAAATTTGATATATTTGTTCAAATTTCTCGAATGATTTTAAAATCACAACAAAATACTTCTGTGAAAATTAAAAATTTTTCAAATTATCATTCATATTATGTATGCAAAATGATATATGCAATTCAGCAGTTTAGATTCAAATCATCTGCTAAAATTCAGAATTATAAATAATCATTAGCAGATGACTATAATGGAACAAATATAATGATGTAAATATTGACTAAAAAATTAAAACGAAAGTACGTGAAGATTTTATGAAATTTAATTGAAACAGAAGAAATGTATTTTGTAATTGCCAGACATGAAGCATTTGGATTGAAGTAAAAAATTATTTATTATTGTAATAAAATGGAGATAAAATTAATGATACACAAAACAATAAATACATAAGAATTTGTAATCAATAAATGAACTAAAAACACGATTTACTAATACAGTCGTATTTTAAAATAATTTCTAATTTTGTTAGAAATGATGATAATTAAAATGATTCACATTCATTACAAGTACAATACAAATCAATGATTAAACTAAAAGATGTTTTGTTTTTGGAAAATATTATAAATTATACTTACAATTTTAAACAGCACGTTGTTGTAATAATTATGTTTTTTTATGTTGTGATAAATCTTTGGCAATCCACTAAACGCCATGTGATATATAAAAGCATCCATATTTTATAGGTTAAAAATATATTTTCGCAGAATTCATCTCAAATAATGGTATTGTATTACCAGTCTATTAAATATTATAAGAACTTATTTTATTTCACTTATTCATATAATAATTTACAAAAATATAATATTAATCAACATTTTTTCTATTAATAAAATTCATACTTACAATATTGCTTATTTTCTCGCGCTTTGACTCGGCCAACATATTTTTCTTTTATTGATGATTGTAGAGTTTTGAATGACTTTTGATTTTTGTTTCGACTTGTTGGCTTGATGAGTGTCGAGTATTGAGAATCGAGTTTTGAGTAATGAGTGATGACTTTTGTTTCATTATAAAAAAAATTAATCGAAATGTCAAAAGTTAAATTATTTTCCCACAGCTAAAATTTTTGTGTATTCTATTTTGAATATAGATGGCTCCAGCATAAATAAAGATATTTACATATCTAACCAACTTATCCTATGCATAACCTTATATATTTTCACCAGTTTTCTCACATGATTACTACACTAGTGGTGTTATAATCTTATCTTGTACTTTTCTCTTTTTATTTGTTCCCAATATCATTGTTATTATAGAATTATCAAATTTTTTTAACATATTCATTCGATAAAAATGATATCTTCAAAAGCATGACAAATACTTATCTTCATAATCTATATATGCATCAGACATTGAACAAAATCCTTGTATGAAACGAAAATCCAAAAACATTTTCTAGTGACATGAAACCAGTAACAATTATTGTACAATTATAAACACCTGAATATTTTGTAATTGCATAGCCTGAAGCACAATGTTCCTTTAATAAACGTTCCTATAATAGTACATGTAGATACCAATCTTGATTATATTTTGGATCATTATTTGGTTAATATTTCATGCATATGACATTTCAGTAATCCATGTTTTTCACATACACGCTGCTTTTAAACATATCACAACCGTAAATGGCACAAAATTCTCCTATGATATATTCTGCATCATTTCCTGTATCTTTTTATACATCGACACAAATATAAACTGCGTCGAATATATGTAAATATAAATTTGTTGTGTCAAAAAGAAATGAAAAATAATTTAAAATAATTAAAATCCCTAATATACAGTAAAGTTTTTTTTTTCATAGTGTATGCTATCAACAAATTCAACAAAAAGTAAATAATTCAGTGGATAGCGTTCATTATTATCAATCGTGAAGTAACAGACACAATTCCCGAAATTATCATATTAGAAATGTGTTAATATTCTGGAAAAACTTTATGAATGTATATTATTAAGATTATATAATTGTCGTAATAAGCAAGTACACTTGGTAGCGCAGTTGCATAGCGATGAAATATATATATATTATATATATTAATCATGAAATATAGCGGGTTCAAATACGCTAGTTTTCATCGGAAATTTTTCGATATTTATTATAATACTAAAATTTTTCTGCTGGGTGACCATTTGTTCGTTGATGGAATAAAAAGAAAAACGGATATCTTTGAAAATATAGTGTTGGACGCTATCCAAAGATTAACAATGTATATTTTGCCATAACTATGCTAGACTACCATTTAGTAGAGGTACACGATAATTTAGAACTCATAGGTTAGTGAAAAAATTATTGACATTTATGATATTGAAATTGAAATACAATTTTCTCAAATAATAATTACCTTTAATTGAAGTAAAGTAACCAGCATTAAAATCGACGTATTTTTTATTTGGCTATCTGATTTAATTGATTTGGGATTGATCGATGACTAACTAACTAGCTTTTCTACAAAACTGTTGTATTGTTGTATGTGGCTATCAGTTAATAGCTACCAACTTGAGTGCATACTTTTTTGTCGTGGAGCATTTGCTTATAGTACATATTTTATTCAATAGCTCAATTTGAAGAAAATTAATAAGACACAACCAAAATAGTTGCTATCAAAATTAAATATTGGAAAATAAATTAATTATATTATATTAGCATATCAAAAACATTAAAAACAGTAATTTTTTTAAACATACCGACATTCCTTACATAGAACATTGGAAGTGGAACCATATGCGGTTTAGCAATTCTATTAATCCAGCTGCAGCTACTTCTTTCCTACATTTAACACCCAATCTAATGTGTTTATTATTATCACCAATTTCAATGCTTTAAAAATGTGTACGGTGACTCGAACATATATTAGTTTTTGTACATAATTTTTCTTACTTCATCAGCAGTCACTAAAAAATAATACAATTTAAAATACCTTTATCAGATAATGAAACAAATACGAAATACATTTCTTCTACAGTACTTAATTGCCCGTGACAAACAAAATGTTTATTTTATTAATAATAAATAAATAAAATATAATTAAATTAAAACAAAATTAACTCACGTGTAATTTATTTTTTGGTTAATTATTGGATTATCTGGCTTCATCATCATCCGACATTTTGATTATTGAAACAAAAAAAAAATTATCATAAATGTATGTACTTTTCTCTTTTATTACATTCTGCAACTGATACACTGTTACTGACTGATTGTTCAGCCTGCACTCAGAGATCGAGATCTGTCAGTTGCCTCTGTAAATAACATTATATTTCATTAGAATATAGATGACAATGTAATCAGTAAATATATCACAACATAATTATAATTTATATTGATAAAAATTAGAAAATATTATTAAATAGAATACCATATTATTTTTTGAAAAAATAATTAAATAACATTCTTACAACAGCAATCAATATAAAAAAACTTGAAATATTTTTTTATATTTTATTCACCACAAAACTTTTCGTTTATTATATACTTTAACCAAAAAAATTTTTCTATGTACACGATGTAAATTTGACATTTGTCAATACAATTTTTGTAAGGTTTTTTTAAAACTCCGAAAATGTCAAATTTGATTTTGAAAATGAGAATGAGAAATGAGTCGACGCGAAAATTTTTGTCATTTGTGTATGTATAAAATGTTTCTCTATTTTTATTTTCATTTGTTTTTGTTTTGAGTTTATTTTATTTTATATTTCAACATAACTAACTTGTTTTTGCATTGACGACTGTGACTGCAAAAAATGTATCAATTATTCTTATATTTTTAGTAAAATACAAAAATTTCATTCAGTAAAGAGCCGAATTTCATGTGAAAAAGTTCGGGAAGAGTGGTAATGTTGTTGACTTGTGTTGTGTGTGTTTGTATTAATTTGTTTTTGGATTTTTTTTGAACACGTCAATAAATTTTGTCCATTTTTTTGTTTATATTTCTTCGAAATTCTAATAAATAATCTATTTTGTTTAAAATTTTTATTGCATTAATTACAATGACAGCATCACACACTCCCAGATATAAATTTAATTGAAATAGTGATTCGTTGCGTGGGTGGTGTTTTATGTTCATAAAGATTTATTATTATTATTATTATTATTTTATTTTAGTTATAATAAATTCATTTAACAAATGTTAAATTTTATAAAAATGTTAATATTTATTTTGTTAACGGTCACATAGAATGAATTAAAAATAATATAAAATGTTTAGTTTAATTATAAAAAGAATAATGAAAAATTTATATGTTTGTATGTGTTGTATGAATTAATTCCAAAATTTAATAATAAATTGTGGGTTTTTTTTTCTTTAGTTGATTAGTGATTAGATTTGTTATTTCATTTAAAACAGTATTAGATATTAAATAAAATTAAATAAAATAAATATAGTGTTATTGTGTTAAATATTAAATTAAAAAGTTTTTATTTTAGAAATAAATAATAATTTCAATTTTCTATTATTTACTTTTTTTTTTTTATCATCTGTTCAATAAAATACACACATTGATATTTTATACACGTGTACGTATACAAAAAATAAAACAAAAATTATATATTTTACTCACGCACACACATTTAAGATTTGACATTTAAATAAAACAAACAATAAAATGGTATATTCACAATGTAAGTAAAATTAGTGTTAATATAGATTTTATTTATGTTTTTTGCATATGTATTTTACCGGTAACTATAGTCTTTTATTCATTATTATTTTATTGCATGTTTAATTAAATTAATTAAATAAAAAAATAATGTAATTAATTAATTTAATTATTAAAACACACAATGTATATTTAAAAATAAAATTTTTTGCTGTCGTCGTATTTCTTATCTCTATTTTTCTTTTTTTTTTTTTATTGTTTTTGTAAAAAAAAAAAGTATACGAAAAATAAGTGAAAGGTTGATCATGATATTTTTTGAGTATTTTATTTTTATTTATTCTCGACTTAAGTTTTTAACAAAAAAAAAAAAAAAAAAACAAATCATTGAATTCAATTTTAATTTTTGCGTCACGAATTATTTACTTTACTATTTATTTATGATAATTTTTTGAATAATATATAATAAATGTTGTTAAATAATTATCGCATACTCACGAGGTAAGGCAATGAATGAAAAACGAAAGAATAACAGAAAAAATAAAGATCAATATTTAATTTGTGTCTATGAAAGAGAAATAGAAATAACGTTTTAGATTGCACACGCGGTGCGGTGTTAGCTTAGCTAGTGTAAAAAGAAAGGTTAATAAACTCTTTGTGTTATAATTTGTTGTGGTTTTTTTTTCATTATTTTGATCTTTATTATGCTCTGCTGTTCTGTTCTTCTGTTCAATTATTTATTATAGAAATATAGTAAGTTTTTATTTTTAATTACATTATGAATAAATTTTTATGAAGATTTTTTACAAACAAAAACCACTGGTTTTAAATTTCAACAGACGTAAAAATAAGTAAAAAAAAAAAAACATTTGATTGATCTTTTCTATTATGTATTTATGGGACGGCAAAATATCAGAATCAAAATAATGTAATTATAATTAGATTGACTCCAATAAGAAGTCATGCAACCAAAAGATTCCAATGGTAGAAGATTGTGGAACAATCTGAAATATCTAGGGATATTATTTAAAGTCTTTTCGATCACAATCTTAAATATCTAGGGAAATTATTTAAAGTCTATTCAATCACAATCTTAAATATCTAGGGAAATTATTTAAAGTCTTTTCCATGCGGCTAAATTTGTTGTGAAAAATAATTATTTTTTATTTCCACATTTCTTTATATTGTTTAAATCTTTATATAAATATTTGATAAGGTTTTGGAACAAACTTATCGCAATCCTATGATTTTATTCTAGTTATGTCACAATATTATTACAAACATTCATCCACTAATAATCACGTTTTCTGATACCGAATATGATTTGATTCTTAATCTTTTATAATATCTTAATAGGCTCGGATCCATTCAAAATCGATGGGGATCTCTATGGATTCTGCTCCGACTGTTTATTATGGTAAAAAGTGAATAAAAATATACAAAAGCTAGTCTATATATGGGTCATCCAAAGTAACAGTTAATACAAAATTATGAATTTTTTCAAACGTCAAATGCCTCTTATTATACGTATGCGAAATATAAAGAATGATCACATTCCATCTCTATAATTTCATTTAAATACGAGTTCTTCGTGCACGATTGTCTGAAAAAATTGGTAATGCAAAATACAAATAAATAGGCATTGATAGATAAATCAGAAACACTTTGAGGATTAGTGTTGTGGATATTACAAGGGAATTCACAGGCGCTACGCTAAGATATCTTATTTATTGATGATCATATCTTTTGATTCAATCTCCAATGGGCGAAGACATTTATGCGACTCGTGATTATTTTATTATAAATTATTATGAATTTATTACTATATTAATTTATTGATAGCCGGAGGATGATCTTTAATTATTGTACTATAACCTAATTCCAGAAACTTTGGTAATGTTTATTAATTGCCACTAAAATTGATAATAAATTATCCTAACAAATTCCTCTAAAATGGTTACCCATTTTAATTATACTTTTTTCATTAAATAACTGGATAATCTGCTAATAAATTTGGAAAAAATTAGCTATATGATGCTTGAGAATGGAATTATGTAGGTAGTTAACAAGTTTATTCAAACAACAAATTAATTCAATAACCTTTATATTTGAGAGGTTTTAGGGATAAGAAAGTATAAGTATATGTAGATTCTCTGTACCGGAGTTAGATGTAAAACAGTAAAACAAGGTTGGAAGGTGATGGGATTTAAAAAAAAAAAAAAATGGGTTGCGATAAAAACGACAGGAAACGTGAGAAAGATAGTCGGTTGATATAGATGTAATGAAACGTGTGAATCGGAATCGGAAGATAAATTTGACCTGAATTCTATTTTGAGCTATGTGCAAATACGATTTTACTACAACAAAAACTAATTTTAAACAATTGACAAAAGACATACGTGAATTAAATGTAATACTTTTTCTGAAATGTTTCAGCTAAATTGTAATATTATTATGTTGTAAATATAATACGGTGTTGGTTGAGTCAATGAATAGAAATTGAAAGCATGCATGTCAGCACATATCACAATACTATATATGGCAAATTCAAAATAGTAACCGTATGTTAGGTTAGATACTGTTTTCACGTATTAGATAATAACAACATGTATTGGGGCGTGTTTGTTAACGAAACAAATATGTATCAGCTTACTCTATATAAATAAGTTCAGTACAAATATAAATTAAAATTTCCTTACAGAGAAAATTTTACAATTTAAGTGAAACATAAATAGTAATCGTGCACTATGGGCTAATCAACGAATATAAAAATAATAGAATTATGAAAACATCTATCTTTTGTTAATTGCAGTATAATTGGTGAATTGTTATATACTTGGCTGCGTAATGAATGTTTAGTAAATGACATACGCTTCATTTCGTGTAATGTGACTTGCTAAAGGGTAATTGTAACTGAAAAGATTACCAAAAGATGAGGAACACTGTTCGATAACTAGTTGATGGATGGGTTGAGAATACATAATCGAAATTTATTTATAGAATTTATCATAATTGTATATTTCAATAGGTTAACACAACACGCCATTGAACCTATGTAGAAATTTATAATTAGTGTTTTTGGTGTGAATAGTATTGTTTCCAATTATTACCTTATAGATCTACTGTATCCCACATTTATGCACATTATAACATGGTACCCATACCCAGCGAGCACTGATGAACTGACAAATTAACTTCAAATAATTTAATAAATTTTCCAGTAGTAAATTTGTAAGGTAAATTTATTTTCCTTTTTAGATGTGTGTGCCCTTGAACTGAAAATATCCTGATGTCATTTTTTTTACTTATGCACATTTTACATTTACTTCAAATATCTAAATTATTTCTACTTAAAGTATCGTTACATTTTCTACTTGAAATACAAAATACTTAAAAGTATTTCATTGAATCTGAATAAATGAATAAACAATTAAATTGTATATGCATGCGGTGGTAGTATTTAAGATTATTTACATTTAAAATTTTTAATTAATTTTATCTATGCAATTAATTTTAATTTTAATATTATTTATATTAAGTGTTTTAGGTGGAATGAAATTGTGTGTGTGTGTGTGTGTGTATGTGTGTGCATACATAAGCTGAAAGGAAGTACCTAAATATAAAACACACATAGTATGAAAACCATTTAAATTTCTATAATACCAAAAACTATATGTTATTTAACATATTAAAAATAAAAAAATACATTACAAAATTATACGCACAACAAGATAACAATATTAAAAATGTAATTAGTAAAGTCATAAATATGACATCAAAGAATATAATATTTCCCGTTGAATTTTCTTATAATTTTTTTAAAAAGGAAAGAAAATGTAATAAATTTTTTTTTTTTTTTCTTATACATTTTATTATTATTATTTTTTTATTTTAGTTGTATTTTATTACCTTAAAGAAAAATGCGGTGACGACGGCGGGCGGCGTTAGTTAAACAAAGTTGTTTTTTTATTTTTATATGTTTTACTCTTATTATATAATTTAAATTTTATCATATATATTTTAAATAAATGTTTTTGACATTTTAATTGAATTTCATTTTATTTCTCTGACTTTTTATAATTATAATTATTTATTTCCGTATGGAAATTTTAATTTATAAAGAAAATTAATTATATTTTGTAAGTTTTCGCATATATGCGTCTTCTCTTTAATGATTTGTAGATACCAATTTTATACATATGTATATGGAAATGTATGCGCGGATGGGCTGTACTATATAAACACGTATATAGTTTAGCATTTGTAGATTTTCCATAAAATAATTTATAAACAATTTTAATTAATTGATAGTCATTTGTCATAGCTGTAATAACTTCAACTTAATTTTGGTAATGTGAAAATTCATAGTAAAATGCATTAGTTTGGGTATACACTTAACTATTTTGACATTTGGTAAGTGTTACATTTCAGTTTACCTTTTTTGAAGCAAATTGTAATTTTGTTTACAGCTGTTAGTTTATCAGCAATTTTAACACGGAGTGCAAAAACTAGCATTTTTACTTTTTTATTTCCGTAATGTCAACAAAGTCTTCAACGCACGATGTTCACCTATAGATATGTAAAGGTTATTATGGTGTTGATGTCTTAACCAGAACGCATATATTAGATTGATATGTCTACAAAATTCCATTCTGTATTATATCACAATTGAAGTTGATGATTATAAAATTAAAACCGCATATATATAATCTAATGGGGTCATCAAATAACTGGATGAGAGATTGCAAAGATATTAAATGTATTGAAAATCAATGAAGGTTTTTATTGAATTCATTAAAAATCTCAATATATGGGGGTGTTCCACAAGAATTGAAAGAGATTTCATTTAACACAACTAATCAATATATATGCTATTTTTGGTTGAAAATTAGCCAAAAATTTGCAAATATAAAATATATTACATTATGACAATGTAAGGCCACCTTATTTTGGAATGTGTTGTCACATTAAGTGGTAAAACGTTTACAGAAATGGTATCTGGTAAATCGTTAGACAGAAAATATTTTTTGGGTTACTGTAAACATGGTATAAATAAAAATAAAAATGTAATGTTATGTTGATGACTTTGTGTTACGAAGATTTGTATTTGAGATTATATGAATATAAATTAGTTTCTTTATATGACAGTTTTGGAAAATCACTATCCAAAAACGGTTCTATAGCATTGGAGACAATTGACTTAACTACTGGCCAATTTAAACGAATTTGTCTATTCGAATTTGTTTATAATACAATTATATTGTCTTTCAACATCACTGGGATGGGATACTTTTAGTAATACGATTACTGTTAATCTAGTATTTAATTTAAATTAAATTTAGAAAATATGTCATCAATTTTATGTTATAAATCAAAATATAGATAAATACTAAATATTAATAAAATATTATAACAAAAGTTCATCCGCAGTCATGCGATCTGATTAGTTGAAGGAATTAGTTATAAACTATGTCTGTATAAAATTCCAATATACCAAATTCACATAATAAATTGTATTCAAATATGGTATAGGAGATCATTGTATATTATGCAAACGTTTTAGGATCTATACTTTAATATAAGAGAAAATGTTCAAAATGTATCAATGCAGTGTTATTTTTTCCTATCATCATAACCGCATAGTAAGACCCACCCTATGCCCTGTATATTATTATCGTTATTAATATGCACGTATTTTCCTCATTTTGGGTTATAAAAAAAAAAATAAAGAACTATTCCTTATTTATTTTTTATTTTTCTTAATTTGAGCAACATATAAATTATTATTATTGATAAGAAAAAAAATTGTATTTAGATAACATCGTGACTTTTTTCGAATGTTTTTTTATTGTTTTCTTATTATTTTGTGCTATATAAATTTGTTTTCATAAAATCTCATATAAAAGTCACAGATGCTGTGCGAATAGATATAGAGGTTATTTTATTAAATTATTGTTGTTGTTTATAACTTTCAAAAAAGCCTAAATTTAAGAAAATGCCAAACGCATAATAAATGATGAAAAGCAAAAAAGTTATTATAATTTATGGAACTATACCATATTTTTGATAAATCTTATTATTTGTTTTTGTGTAATTATATTATATTTTTGGCTCGGAAATTTTAGATATCATAATTTTTTTTCTTTAGTAAGGCTAAGCATTCATTTCAAGTGAAAATAAAAATGGAAATTATATTATTTTCAGAAATTGGTGTACATACTATAGATTTGAAAATGCAAATTTCAGACTTTTCACAAGCGGCTAGGATATTTCACTTGTAATTTTAATGTGTGGCATCACATTCTCTATAGCAAATGAGTAAAATCAATGTCTTCTGCACACAACAAAATATAAGTACTCAATTGTCGTGTAAATATTTTTTTATGGATTATATGAATTATAGGTGTTTATTTCACGTCCATAAAAAAATGTACCTATAGTTTTCAATTCCACACGTACTGCGAATACTTAGCTTAAACGGTTTTGTTTTTTTCTTCTATTTTTTGGTTTTTGTGTATATGCGATTTATTGTAAAATAATATTAACACCTGTTTTTTATTTTATTTTTATGATTATTTTATATTTATACACTGTGTGTATTAAAAGATACCAACCCGTATGCGGTCGATCGGGACTTCTAATAAGAATTCTCAATTGAAATTTAAATATGTCGTTTTTTTAATTTCAACCTCTGTGTCAGCGCCATTGTATTTTGTACTGCAAGTGCTTTCGGAATAATTGGTATAACTTTGCAATACAGAAAACAGCAACATCTAATTCATTTAGTGCTAATTACATGCAGTAATTTATGTTATTACATCAGATTTCAACTAATAGTTTGGACTTTAACACTCGAATTGTTGTAAATAATAATGATGTATTTCTTAATTGTACTGTTTAAAATTAAATAAAATTGTTAGGAAAATTGTCAAGTAGCAAGACTATTTTTATTGATGTAGTATACCTTTTAATACATCCTAGCCTGATGCATATATATAATCGTAGAAGTCCTTGTGCAACAAATTAAATAAAAATTATATAATATTTTTTTGTTGTTATTTTCGAAACGACTAATAAAATAAAAATTTACGATATGGAAATGTTTTTGCAATGTGTTGCTGTTATTAAAATTTATGTGTTGTGTAGTAGTAGACATCATATAGATAAAAGTTTTAAAAATAAGATATAAATAAAGATATTTTTATAGTGGCGGTGCGCGATGCGCTCATCTCGACTTATTTATTTTACAGAAAAATAATTTTAAATATATACCAATTTATATTTTATATTCTATATTTATATAAAATTATTTGCATTTTTTACAGTAAACGCATTTTGAATTTATTTTCACTGATTGTACGAAATATTATTTCGATTCTGCAACTATATGTTTCGATAAATAGTACTTTATTAATTCAACCATTTTTATATGGAATTAGGATATATAGCGTTGTGTGTGGTTAATATTTGAATAACTTCAACACCAGATTTACAAAGATATTTTCGTTTTGCGAGCTCATTAACGAACGAAATTGTAATTTAATTGAGTAAGTTTTTTCTGATGTCAATACCGGAAACGAAACTTTCACCTTCCTTGGTATTTAATGACTTCGACATCTCAAATATACTATCTATAGTTCTCACACATAACCTAAAGATATACATTGCAATAGAATAACTCTATAAAATTAATTAGTTGATTTAGTTAAATATTTTTTGATGATGTGATGGATAATACTATATTTATATACTGCTCAAGTATCATAATTCATAATATCTCCAAAATTATTAGTTTCACACATTATATCATTGCTTTCTTCTATATAGTTTTTTTCGTAGCTTGTTTAATTATTCTATATTATAATAGTTTAACCTATTTGACGCACATTGACCTATTCTTAAATGTAAAATTTAAACAGTAGAAACAAATATAAAATTTATCAGAAGATCAAAAACCAAGCCAAGTCAATCTATAAAATACAAATTAATTTCTATGCCTATTTTTGATGCTTTATTATAAATAATATTGGCTCTAATCATTTTCTTATCAAAATTTTAATTATTGCATATGATTTTATATATTATTATTATTAAATCATTAAAACGTTAACTCATGCTATAAATTATACTCGAAATAGCTCAACTTACTTTACCCTATATAGATATAATGGGTTTTTTTGTTTCTTAATTTAACAACAGAAAAATACGTTTAAACACTACTTAATTAAATTCTTCACAAAGAAACTGCAAATAATAACAAAAATTTTGATTTCAAAATATAAAAAAAAACCACATTTCAAATCAACGAATCAATTTGAGCTAAAGTAGTGTATTATTTTGTTATGTTTATTGAACAATTTTAAATAATATAATATCACTTGCGTTTTTGTCAACAGAACTCTACTCTCTAATAATACTCTGTGTATAAGAAGGTAAATATAGAAACATTTCTCGGGAAAAAACTAATAAAGATTTTCTTCTATATAATGTAATTCACTTATTTTTGTATAAAATCTATGGTAACTAAATGAATTAAAACTATTATATGTATTATAAAATATAATAATAGATTTATTTAATACAAATACTGTAGTATATATTAGGATTAAATAATTGTTATACATTTTCATTATATAACGATAATAAAGTTATATATTTTAGTTTAGACATATATAAAATTATATTTAAGTATGAGATAATCTGTTACAGTGTTTGTGTGTGTTTGGCTCTGTGTTCATGTTTTCATATATACACATATATAAGTAAATTTATAAGAGGATTAAAATAAATTAAATTAATTTTTTGTGGTTTTCGTTGTTTTTGCTGTGTTAATTAAAAGCAGCAAATGACTTATTGTTAGATAAATATTGTATTATATATGTACTTTATACTTAAAAACAATTATTATATTACCATGTCGTGTAATATTTTTATGACGAAATTAATTATTTCATATAATACTCGCATAACAGACAGAAGATTTGCTTTACATAAATCTCCTCTAAATTTTAACTTTGTTTAATATACGTATAACCATAAACTAAATATGACCAGAAGTGTCTAGTGTTTTATATGTAGTTATTTAACTTTAATAAATATTCACATAATATGGAATTATTTTGATTTCGTAGTTTATGCTATTGTATGTATGATATATTATATTTTTACACCGCCGGTTTAATAAAAACGTATATCAACAAACGAAAAGCATACTGATGATGAAAAAATGCGTTGAAATTACCTTCTGAAATTTTTGCTAAAAAGTCCTATATACATGGGAAATTCTAATAATTTTAAATTGGTCAGAAATATGCAAAAATTATAATACAGTAATGATTGTTATAATTAGGAAAGTCGGTAATCTGAACGAAAAATTCGATACTCAATGAATATGAAAATTGTCTTTTTTTACGTCGATACACTTTTATTCCCTCGATTTTTATTTTTTGTGACAATTGTTATTTGATTGCAGCAATCTCATTTTACATATCGACCGAATGATATTATGGATATTTTCAAACATTTGTTCACTATCAATAATAATTAAATTGCAAATATTTCGTACGATATCGATTCAGACTACTACTACTGGGTTCTATTTCGCCTAAACTATAATAAATGAATGAATGGGTTGATTACTCAGACATTACGCCAAGTCATGCCCTCGGAATAGTTTCTCTCGCTTTACGTACGACATAACTATCTATAACATTGTAGTCAAGTTGGTGAATTACACCGTACATAACAATTCACCAATTACTTCCAACTTCATATTTTCAAAGAAATCTGCATTTTGATTTCATATAAGTGAAAAAATAATATTCCGTTAAATCATTTTTAGAATGAAAAATACTGAAATCTGTTTTCACATTGATACTGGGAATCAAATGCTCAATCTTTGGATTGAATGACATGCACTTTTAGCCCATTGAACACCACTTATTAATTAAAAATTAAATTAAAAATGATTGAATTATTATAAAATATTTCAAATTAAATTAAAATGTGGTATAGAAAATATAAAATAAATAAATGAAGAGGATGAATTTTCGGAGAATCGTATAAATGAAAACAATTGCTTCGTGTGTCTTGTTTCACAATCATCGGAGTCACCAAATCCAACAAGAAATCGAAATATTTATGCGAAATACGCCCAAAGAAAATTGATATCTGATTATGACTCAATTCATATATAATAGAGCTATTTTGCATATAACCAGCAGATTTTGGCGTCCCCTTTTTTCCAACCAAACATGCATCCTATATAGTAATAAACAAAAGAAGCTGCAGTGTATATGCAAGTGAAATAAATATTCGAAGGCCTTTTCGTTAATTTTATCCTTATCTAGCATTTTTAAGTAATATTTAAATAATTTTTTCCACACAATTCATTCACGCTTTCTGGACAGTAAATATTTTGATACCATGAGATAATAATTTCAGTATACGCGTGAATAATATTTTTAACTTATGTAAAGATGTTTTGTAAACATGAAGTTAATAAAATTAGTAAATATTTACTACATGAGCAAATGGATTAATGGTGAAGCTTAACAAAATAAGTCAAATCAAAAGTATTTCGATATGGATTAGTAATTAATAAATTTAATCTCTATATGGAAGATATGCGATTACAAATTTTTAAAGCACTTTGTGAATATATATATCTTTTAAAACATTCACTATATACAATATTTATACTATAAAATCCCTATAGACCATGGTAAATTGAATCAATAAATAATAATATTATAGGGATATAGCTATAATAACTATACTGTCAATGAAATACATAATATATTGATTATATTTTAATAAAAATGATATTATATATCAACATAAATCCATTTCTAAAAATATATAATATTTATTATATTATTGATAATTTCCCAAATGTATATTATTATGTTGAAAATGATTCATATACGACCTACCTATTATTTAATAAATTCTATATTTTCTAATAAAAATTGTGAAATATATATTCTTTCTTTATTATATGAATGTTTTTATTATTATTATTATTTTTTTATAATTTATTGATTTAATATAAATTATTTGAAAATGTTTTCCAAATAAAAATCATAATTGTTTCTTTATTCTTTCTCATATCTTTATATGTTATTATTTATCTCTATATATAATTTTATAAAGATTTTCCATCAATAAGTCAAACTATTTATATTATCAATGTGTGCATATGATATATCTACCAAACATTCATTACAGTCAAGTTGGTAAATTATGCCGCATAAAAATATATATTGCAATTGTTCAATTGGTCTACAATTAACGAAAGGTATAGATAGATATTTCCTTAATAATTACAAATTAGCCTATAATGTTGTGTGCTAAAAATTGTTAATCATTGAGTACAACGTCCTACAGTCCAGCCAAAAAATTTACGTTTTTTATTCCACATACCAATTTACAGTATTAAAATAAAATACCGAAAAATTTCACATGTAAATTTTATAAATATTATTTTAAAATACTAATCGATTAGCATATACGAATGCTATCTGCCACGCCACTGAGCACGTTAAATGTATATTATTAATACAAATATAGAATATTATTAAAATTTATAAATATTTTATAGATAAGAAATTATCAAAGTAAAGAAAATTGACCTTTACATTATAAGATTAAATTAACCATTTATATTGTTATTTTTAATATATATATACGGAAATGAAAATTTTATCTAATATATAGCAATAAATAAAATGTATTTAGTTAGAATATGAACCAAATGTAATTCATAAAATATTATTATTCTGTTACTACTAATCCATTACACACTATGGTAAAAAGAACTAATTGAAAATAAATGGTTATTATGTGTCACAGAAGTTTCAGTAAATTTCGTTTGCATATATTGTACATGATAATTCGATAATTTAATATATTATATTTGTAGTATAAAATATATGCCTAAAATTTTTAACGTCTAGCTGATGGAAAATATTCGATTTATATTAATTTATGCGATAGATATACCAGCAATTGTTACGCCTGATAAGGTGACCTAATAATATTCATGAATAATCATTCAGATTGCGAAATTAACTGTATAAGACATAATATTATAACGCATGCAATTTTGGTACACACTAATGTGATCCTGTACAATACTTTATCTATAATCATAATATTAAAAATAAATTTACTTTCTAATATACAATAAATAATTTACGGAAATTTTCACAATACATTAAATAATTAAAAATGTTATTCTATGTAATATATGGAATCATTCGTATCAACAACAATATGCACAGATATCTTTCACATTTCTACTTAATTCTTACTCTATGAATAATAATAATTTATTCGATTTTTTGTTGATCTATTCATCTTAACGATTTCAATATATATGAATTACTATAGAAATTGTGATTCGAAAAATCTTCGTATAAAAAGTGTATACACTTCTCCGAATTTAAACAGAAACTCCTCTCGCAAATATTTTATGATAAGTTCTTACCATATTCCACTTAATCATTATAGAATATACTATATATAGACGTATATAGATTGATGCTGGGTTTTCAAGGATTTTTCTAACACTCAATTATTAAAATAAGTGTTGCGTATTTTACGGTTGACTTTACTTTGGTATCTTGTAGTTTTTCTATAATCATAACAATTAAAGGTATCATAAGTGGCAGCAGAAGTCACTATCGTACATATTTTGCTGGAAAAAGTCCCAGGAATACGCTTCTTTTGTGTGTATAAGGAGTACTAGGACACCCTGTATATAAACATTATTTAGCAAAACTAATATTTTCTTCTATATATGACAGTCGGTGGCATAGCCTGAAATACTGGGATCAATTCTCGGAATTTACTTGCTAAATATATATCTAGATTTATTTTAATACTTTTGCATCTTATTGTTATGCTGTGTTACCATTTGTTTGTTTATAGAATGAAAATGCATATATCTTTGATCAGTCAATATTAAAATATTGATATTAAGGAAACATCAATCTTTCGATAATTGTGGTAACTTATTATATATGGTATATGCTCTCAAACCCAATAATTTACTAACATATCATTTCGAATAACATGTCTTTATAATGATGAATGTTGCAATTTTTGCAATGGGTTGCATTTGTTTTTGTGTTCCTATAACTTGTGTCTGTGTATTATTATTGTATTCGTACAGAGCTCAAACATATTTATATTAATATTAATCCAGTAATATAAAATATATATGATACAATAATTTCAATATATTCTAAAAGTAAATGCTATCAAAATGTTGTATAATATATTTTGGTGTAAACAATTTCTATATATTGCTGCTGTTATATACAAAATATAAAATATAAATAAATGATGAAATGGATCATATCAATAAAGAAATCGATATTATTTTGTTAAAATGCCAAAATTCATATAATTCACGTGCCAAGCATAAATATATATATATACGAATTCAGCATCTCTCGCATACGTGTATTATATAACTCTACTAATATATATTATTTATTTGTAGACTTGGATATATCATCTTCAGTCTCAAAAGTGATGAAAATTATTATATTATATGTATATGGATGTACATAAAGTGCTTAATGGTGCACGACCCAAAAGGAATTTTAAATCTAAAATCTGCGGGCAATGTTTAGTTTTGTGTGTTGTGCAAATTTTTTATTTTATACAAAATAAAGTGTATTTTAAAACACCTTAATACAGTATTTTATACTATAAATTTATCGTTTAGTTGTTAGATAATATATGTATAGTGAATTAATGGGCATTTTGTAAATTTCCCATTCAAGTAGTGGTAGTAAGTTTTACTTTCCCAACATTATTCTATTTAATAAATATATATATATACGCAGTCCTTTGAGTTACAGGTTGACTATATACAAAAGTACAAATATTATTAATATGTGTTCGTTTCATCAATATATAGCACAAATGTATAGGACATATTATATATAGGTACAATATTTGGAAAGATGATATGGGAGTAAAATAAATAGACATGTTTTATTTATTTTGTAATATATATCATATTGTATATGGTATATGTGAAGACAACTGTTATCCAAACCCAATGTTATCGATAATGCTTTAACTGTGCGCTTGTACATATACACCAACAAAAAAAAATGTCAAATTTAATTTTCTATCCCATTTTTTATGTACATATTATACTATTTATTACAGAGTCCATAAAAACAGTATACTCGCATATATTGGGTAGGTATTAAATTTAATCTTACATTTTATTGTTTTCGATAGTATATATATTAAATTAACTCTTTTCAATTTAAATTCATATGTATTATATATTTATCTATTTTTTATCTAATTTATATACGTCTATGAATTATATATGAGTCACGTGCGCACATATAATAATAGAAATAATTTTTAATTTATATTACTTTGTTATTACAATATATGTAGACGCAGACACAATAATCTATATTTTATATCATTCATATATTAATGTTTATAGAATATGTATATTGTAGATTAAGAACCCTATCGGGCACCATTTTAAAGTCACAACCGAAACAGTCTATTGAAATAGTAATTTTAACTTTAAGTTTTATGTTAATGATAGCGAAGCAGTAATTTACATGGGAAAGATTTGTATCTAAATAGCACGTCAGGCAAATTTTGTGGTAACGCCTTCTGCGAAGCGATAATGTATTGTAAATGTAACCAATTTTTGCACGAAAACATCAGTTTTTATGAAGTTCTTATATAGAAAATATTTCACTGAACGTATGTTTTAGGTATACAGATATTGGAAACCAGTACAATTTGGTCAGTTCTCATTTTAATCAATTCAATTCGTATTTAAGATCTAACTAGTGAGATTAATTAAACAGTTTATATGAAGTTCCTCTATTTCAGGTTCACTTAAAATTTGTCATATAATTTTCACAATTTCTGTGATAATTTATAATGTTACACCAATTATTGTGAAAATTTAATGCCTGAATTGTAATGTACATTTAACAAATTATTCTTAAATTCTAGCGTGCTACTTTAATCGAATTTTTACTAAATAATTTTAAAATAACAATTACAAGAAAATATAAATATTTAGATAAAATTTCAAAATTCAAAACTACATTTTTTGATCAACGTAATGCAAATAATATGAATGAATAATTTATTATATCATAGAATATTTATTAGAAAATTTCCCATAAAACTTTTATTATATATTTTAGTTATTTAGGAATTAATAATGATTGTAGGATATTATTTATCATGTTTTAATGTTATCCAATAAGGTGAATACCAAATATTTACAATATTTACTGGTACAGATTGGTTCACAAATGATAATGCAAGTTCGATAGTATAACTTTATGCTTAGTTATGCTACTAGTATATTCTAATCGCAATGTCACAATGGCAAATACCCTGTGGATGAGTAAACGGAAGACATGCAAATGACCCATATATTTCATAAACAAATATATTCAATGTTTTACACATACTCTGTTTTGTATATATGTGCCTTGTTTTTGTACATCTTCTTCTTCATTTCGTTTATTTGTTTCTTTTGGAAAAGGAAACACAAAAAAGAAAACTATCCTTGTTTTCTGAAAATGACAACAATTTTTTTCGTTTATTTATTTATTTTATTTTATTTCGTTTTTTTTTTATTCTTATACACAGTGTGACAAAGAATATTTAAGATTACGAATAAATGGATAAAATGAAATAATTGATTTTATTCAAAATTATTTATTGCAACCGCATTCTATCCACTCTGCGGAATTATTTCTGGAGGATGTTTGTCGAAACTGGTTTTATATGGTGGCGGAAATATCATCAAAATAATAATATTTTAAATTCATTCAAAGTTTTTGTAATAAAGAGAAGAATAGTATAATTATTTGCCATCGAAATCATTTATATTTTCTGTTATTTCGGATGTCTTTAATGCGATCTTGTTCTTCCGTGGTATTTGCTCCAAAAACGTTTGTGTCACACTGGAAAACAATTGAACTAATTAAACAAAGCTCACCGTAAATCATTAATTTGTATGTTTTTGAAGCGATTTTACCAAGTTTTTCGTTAAATTCATCTTAACAGTTTTCAACATTGAGAAATCTTTTTCTTTGCCTCTAATGATTATAATAGAATGAATAAAGAAGAAGAAATTAATATATGTTTAAGTTAGTTTAACACAGGCACAGATCTTTTGAATGGTATGCAACATACGGTACAGGTTTATAACGTATGTGCGATTATACTCATGTCGCTACTGTTGGCCGCGCCAACTATATAGCTTCCGTTTTCAAAATCAATTGACACACTGTGTATACACGCGCAGTGTTTATAAATAGTATTATAATTTAATAAAAAATGGGTAAATATTTCCTTATTGTTTTATCAAATTTTTATTATATCGTTAATTTTTTTTTTATTTTACTTTATTGCTTACGGATTGCGAGTGTATTGAAAAAAATAATGTTAACATTTAGATGGACTTTTTTAATGTGTTGCTAGTGTTTGAAACTCTTTGATTATAAAATATTGTATATTTTATACACAGAATGTTAAATGTATTATAGTGTCGACTAATTAATGATATTTTTTTTAATTATGCTACATTTTTATATCGATTGATTGATTTTTGGAAAATTGTCTATTTACGAGTATTTTGTTTCCATATACAAAAGGTAAGTTTCAATAATTTTTAAAAGAAATGTTAACTGCTTATAATTATTTAAATAAATTAAATTTATTTTTTCCTTTTTAAAAAACTACATTTCATTTTATATTTTTGCTCTGCAAATTATTATAAAATTGTTGGACACAGAACAAAAAAACTGCGCAACCAAAAATTTTTATTTTTATAATTCATTTAACTATTTAACTATATATTTTTAATTTGTTAATATTCATTGTATTTTGTCCAATTTAATTTGTTATAATAATTTTTTATCTAAATTAAAAATGTTCACAATGTCGTAATGCAAAAAAAACTTGTCCAAAACATACCTCGTATTTTCGTCTCCACACTGATAATACAATTTTATCAATTGGAAGCTTTCTTCTACATTGTGTTCATTATACCGTGTGTGCGATAAAACATATAAAATATATTCATATATACACACCAAACACACGTATATAATAAATATAAATTATAAAAAATTATGTTATTAAATTTCAATTTAATTTTATTGTTTACACAATATTATTAAAAACAAACACAATCTATGGTTTATGTTTTCTTTTAAGAATCTATGCCACATATAAATAAGTAGTAATAAATAAATAAATACAATGTATTACGTATATACAATATATTGTATATTATAGTAGAAAAGGAGTATAAGGATATATTTCAATGTGTGAAAAATAAACAAGAAAATCAATATAAACATACATTTCATTATTATGATAAAAAATATGTGCGCATAAATATTTATAATAAATAATATTATTCCATATATAAAATAATATGTAAAACGTATGTAAATAATGTATATTCGAATATATACCATATATTCTCAAAATTTGAATTAATGTTTAAACACACGCACGCACATATAGATACGACTCTCCCACAGTCCCACGCATCTATCAACTGTATGTGTATATATATATATATTATAAAATAGAAATATAATCAACATATGTATTCTTATAAGAAAATATAAAAATAAGATTAATACACTACTTAAATACATAATTCATACTATAAATAATTAAGTACACTTTATACATATCATACACATTAAATATACGGAATGAGTTAGTTAATAAATGACAGGTATATTTTATTCGAATTTCATTAGAGAATTTTTTACATACCATCGTGTGCTTTGACTATTATACGTTACACCTTTTGATTGAAACCTTTTCCAGTATGTTGATATTCGATTTACTTGTTAAACTCAACAGCTCAATACCGAATAGGTCCATGTTGGCTTCAATATTACTTTTTAGAGAAGGATTTTGTTCTCCACCGTTGATAGTGATTGACGGCCTAAAAGCCAGTGCATTTTATTGTTTTAAGATCAAATATTTATTTTTACTTTCAATTTGCTTACGCCAGGTTAACCATTGATCAAGGTGAAGACCAACATATTTAGCAATGTCTTCTTGTGGAAATATCGTTTTGTTTAATGTAACGTGTACGTTATTCCACGTATAGTACAACCTTAAACAGTTTATTTGTAATTTAGGTTTATACGTGTGGTATTATTGTTTATTTTGAGTTTTAAATCTGTATCAGCTGTTGTGGAATTTATTGTATTGGTTGTTGGCGTATTTGATGTTGATATTGCTGCTGATGGTTAAATACAACCGAATGTACATAGTTGTTGGGAATCAACAGGTTGTCATTGACCATATACTAGCTGATTGAGATAGTAACAATTTTGGTTGAACATTTGCTTGAATTTGTGTACTAAAAGTCGGGGTAATGTTATCCCAAACTTATTTATCACAGCACAATAAACTCTTTTATTTGAATATAATTTATTTGTCTATTGATATAATGTATTGTTTATAATATATTGTTTATAATCTATTGATTATAATCTATTGACATAATCTATTGTTTATAATCTATAAAGAATTTGATATTCGAGAATTATTATATATTTAAAATCTATTTTCGCGAGAATTTCCGAGAATTGTCCATAAAGCACAATTTTTGTTGAATTGAAATATATTTTAATTTTATAATAAATTCTTCTAAAAATGTTAATACATTTAATTGCAGGTTTTTCCAATATTTCAATACCATAATTAAAGTTTGATTCCGGCTGGTCTGCAAAATATTCATCTTGGTTGTAATTACTTAATTCGTTTATATAAAATGCGTTTCATCTACGGATTTTTTTAGATATGACAGATAATATAGTCAAATGTATATTAGATGCCAATACACTTATGATTTCACAGTTTATAATGCCAATTATGTGTAAGACCGTAAACTGTTCAGAGTGCATATGAAATATAGATTTTTTGCACCTACGAAAAAGGCATTTATTTGAATAACAAAATGAATGAATTTAATAATCTAATAATTGGCGCTCGTTATAAATGTCATAACCAGTACATGGCTATATAGCCATGGTTTTACTGTGCATTCTTATAGGATCAGTGTATTATGAATTGGTATAACTTGATGAAACAGTTACTGGTGATCGCTATATACCAACAACAATTGATATAGAATTCAACCGAAAATTGAAAAATGAACGACCGCAATGTTGCAAAATTATTTAAAACATATTTTACTGGGATGTCCTACCCCATCCCACCAAATAATCAGACCGATCCCCTTTTACTTACTCTTACTTACACCATGGCGTTATAACTCAGGTGCGTAACCAACACGCTTTTCCAACCTGACCTATCCGCAGTCAATGTCTTTCAATCCCGAATTTTAAGGATCTTTATATCACAGTTTACTGCATCTAGCCATCTCGCCTTATCTCTTCCGGCTCTCCTTCTACCTTCTGGTTTACTATTTAACAGTTTTTTCGGCACACGCTCCTCCTCCATGCATACTACGTGTCCAAGCCATCTCAATCTATTGATTTTGATTGTTTTGACATTTTTGGTTGACCGTACAACTTGTCTAATTCAAAATTGTATCTTCGTCTCCAACCATTCTGTTCTTTGACGAGACCAAATATGCCACGGAGTACCTTTCGTTCGACGATCCGATACTCTTTTTATTACCACTTATTTTGATCAATGGAGCACTGATTTACCACAAAACTTTAATTCCTTCAAAGACTTTAAAAAACGAAGTGTTATTTATAGACACGAAAATCGTCATTTCTCAAAAAATAGCTATCGATGACCAATATTTTGATTATTAAATTGTATTTCATTTTTGTCATTCAAATAATTTCCTTTTTCCGGTTATAAACAATCGACAATTCATATACATACAATTATATTGTAATATAGTTTGATTGTTGGATATTGTAACCATTAACCGTTTTTAATAATATTTCCAGATATTATGTTGTGCATTATTTGTATATGTGATTATAATTATACCAATATATGTTTAATTTTGTATATATAAAACATGGGTATTTATTTATTATAAAGAATTTCTCCAAACTATTTATATATTATTGTATTATTACATATATTCTAAATATATGCCTTACATTACTTATATGCATACCTTAACCAACATAATATATATATAATATATTGTACAATTTACATATATAATATTTGTTCAACCCATTCTTATTTTTATATATTGTACAATAAAATGTTATTCGTATTCGTATACATTTACATTTAATATATTTACATAATTTTATATTATGACCCTTTTATCTTTCTACTCATTTAAGGTCAATCTATTAATTTATAAAATATTGTATTATATAGAACATTATAATATAATAATATAAAATACAATATATACTCGTTGTTACACAAAATTACACTAAAATTCCATTTTCATTAATTCTATTATATAATTTGATATAAATATAATATTAAACATGTACATACATGAGTATATTGTATATAAAGATAAACTATAGGTATATTTGTTATATATATATAAATAAATGGATAATCAGATAAAGTTTTTTTTTTTATTATAAAGAAATTTGTCAATAGATATTACTACACACACACACCTCTATGGATAGATACACCCTGTCCCTTATATACTAAAAGAATAATAAGGAAGAAAATCATATAATTTAAACGGCGTGTTTGAGTGGAAAATTATTAATGAGGGAAATTCAATAGAAATGTACTATAGGTATTATAACCAACTTATAATATTATAGAATGGAATATGGATAGCTTATATGTTGTATTATAGCTATATAAATATATTTATATATTATAGCTTAGAAAACGAAATGAGGCATACCCGCATATATATAATGTACTATAGGAAATTAGACATATATACTAATATAATATAGATATATAATATTAATGTGTACATAAGGAATACAAGTATATAATACATATATTATAATATGCTTATTCATGTAACAATGTCTGTAAGTAAATCTTTACCTAACCTACACATAGTGTATTGTGTAGGTGTATATCTATGGTATAGATGTGATTTAATCTATCTATCTATCTATCTATACAATACACTTTAAGCAGCATATATGTATTTTGTAATATACAAAATATAATATAATATAATATATAAAGTTAAGATTTTCAATTTGGTATATAATCTAATTTGTTATTATTAACACTTAATAAATTTTCTATTCATATAATAAGGAAAATATTATCGCAGAGCCTTTATTTATAAGTATATAAAAAGCATTTGTTGGGTGTGTGTGTGTGTGTGTGTGTGTATGTGTGTTGTATTGTATGTAAAATGTATAAAGTATATAGAAAGAAAAGGATGTAGGCGGATACCCTATAAACAAAAATTAGTTAGTGAATGAATATCGTAGATTGTACTAGTGAATTAAATTAAAAATAACCTATATATGTGAAAATCAATTCTGATAAAATAATAAACTATATGATTATTTAATACCTATTGTATATAAATTCAAAGCACAATCTTTTAAATTTCAAGTTTTTTTAATATTGCAATCTAAACCCTGCAGAAATAATTTCTCTAACAAAGAAACATATATTAATGAAGATAAATAATATACTATTTCCTTTGTAATTAACAATTACAGAAAGAATGAATCTACGTACTATATCTACAGATAATTTCTATTAAAAAGATATTCAGGATTTTATAGTTTAATAATTTTTTATAGAATGCTATTTATAATATTTATAATTTTGAATTTTCACAAGACATTTGATAATATGACGAAATTATAGTATACTTATTGATAGCACAAAGATAAATATATTAAAGCAGTTCATTAAAACATTGTTTCTATTGTATAATAATAAATATATGATAAAATTATTGAATCAACAATTATACGTATATCAAAATTAAAACAGTGATTAGAGGACAAATTCAAGTAGAAAGGCCGAAAAATTATATAGAGTCTTACAATTAGACATATATTTTAATATATGGTGCCGTAGACTCTTAAAAACATACTACATATTCTTAAAAAATACAGACTATCGTCGTATCACACTCTACAGAATTTTGTGTTCATATTTTAGAGTAAATTTTCAAGATATTAAATATTTCCCTTAAATGTTCACAACAGTTTTTTCCACTCTGTTCAGTTCACCTCGTGTTCTGTTCACCGCATATAATTCATCCCAATCAAACCGCAAACCGTGATTGCAGATTAAAATAGTATTTAATTAATTTATAATAAAAAAAATAGTTAAATTATAATTGTTGAATTGTGTTGATCGGCTGATCTGTGAACAACCACAAAAAATATCTATTTTTATTTAATTAATTAATAAATTTTACATACGGTTTAACGTCAAATCTCTTTTAGCTATACATAGACATGCGATCTCGGCGTTTGATACATACACCGCAGAATAATTCTTAAGAAACGTTTTAAACGTTATCCTATCAAGGTAGGAATGGATCGCGGGTAAAAATATAACATTCTTCCTCCCGCGCAACTGCTGGTATACGGACGGCTTCTTATCGTTTTTTCGGTATGTTTACCACTCAGATTTGCTGGTTAATCTGTACATATGCCTATATGGGTGTGTTTACTACGATTTTCCAAAATTACATGGAAAAACATAATGGTTCTTTTTTGTGTACCAGACCAAAGCGTTATGTGCTTAATACTTCTGATCAAAAAAATCGGTCTGTCACTATTTATGTGAATTGACCACCATATATGTTTGAGGTGCTAATGTTTAGTATTTTGACAATACTTTCACAATCAATGAATCATTTAAAATTGGTTTCATTTTAATTTTAATTTACTATTAATAGCATAATTTTAATGTTTAATATCATCTTTTGTTAATATCTTTAAAGCATTCATATACATACATTTTAATTCATCAAATGCATTAAAAGCGTACGCTTTTCAACCCATAATCCATATGAAAGCTTCACAAATGAAAATCAAAATCAAATCATGTATTTTATACAAATAAAAATGTTTGATGGGTGCAATAAGTAAATTATATAAGAAAATGTGAATCCGTGGTGTCTGAGAGTATATATGTTGTTGTGTGATGTTTATAATTCATTATAAGATAATGAATGTATGGAATGTATTTATTTATATAATTTTTTTCTTTCTTCAAGTTATATTTTATATATTGTATATGATAAAATATTGCAAAAGTGTTGCTTTGGGAATATGATTTTAATAATAGTATGTACACTCGTACGTATACATACATTTTCTTCATGTTTATACGTATTGAATGTAATGAACTTAACTTACTTAATGTGAACAGACTATATTTATAAAATAAAGTGTTGTTTACACAATATATTTATAACATATATTTTTAATCTATTGTATATAGGGATATATTGTACTTAAATACTTACATAATATATACATGCGTTTATCTTTATGAAATAATAATTTTCTTTATTATATTGTAAATCCGACGAGTATACAATACATAAAAATAATATGTTACATGTATAAATCTAGCTATACAGAATATGATCATTAGTCATCATCACAATATGTATTTCTTTATATACATGTATATGTTGTATATTATATAATAAATATATGTATCTATCGTACAATATACAATATAATACAAGTTTAATTATATTTATATATATATAAAACATATATACATTTATTTGAAATTGTTAACATTACCTCTCTTAAAATGATGATTATCATTGTCATATTTTGACAATACTTGACATAGAGTTTCATTATTCATCTGTTTATAATTTATATTTATATATATATATATAGTACATGTAGCTATGTATAGATTGTACTATGCTCTGCTGCTATAGAGTTATTGTTATTTTAGAAATATGTATGTTTTTGGTATATGTATTTGCAATAATATATGGTATATCTTCTTGGATTTGGATTTGGTATATTTATATAATACTTTTTGTGATGATGTGGTTTTATAATATCATTTATTTAATTCAAATCAAATTGTCAAAATAATTTCCTCTTCTTTAATATACACAAAATTATATAATACGAATATTTGTATATACATTTTAAAAATAGAAATTTAATATATTGTTGTTTTGGATACATATACAAAATGAATATAGTAATTTATTTTGAAAATATATAAATACGAAAATAATTATATTTATTTTTAGGGTTATTATAACAAATATATATTTATTCTTTTACATACAATAAATATATAAGTTTAAATAACAAAAAAATATAAATTATTGTGTTGGTTTTTTTCAAACATTAATGGTAACTATTATAAAAATAACGCGTGTGTGTAGAAGGACAAAATTAATTTATAGCATCATGTCTAAATTATTTTAGTAGAATTTAATATTGGAGCGAAGTGCATCATATAATGTTCAAAAAACTTTTTGGAAATACGCACAACTTTTTCCATTTTTTTGCCACAGCAAAATAATTCTATTAAAATAAAATTTCAATTTTTTGATGCAATCCATTCATCGTATACTATTTTTCGATTATTGTGTATGCTATTCAAAAAATTTCGCGGAACAAAACTGATTAATATTAATAAAAATAATTTTAATTTTCAATAAAATCTCTCCCACATTTGGTCCGGCAATATTCAAAGTTCAAAACCGCCTGTTTATAATCATTTCCCGCGGAAGGTTTGTGTACAGGTGCCACCGCTTTTTATTTGAAGACAAAACGCTTTTCAATTAGAAGTTTTATTTTTTAAGTTTTTAAACAAATAGAAATCTAAAGGAGTCAAAATCGGTGAATAGACTGAATGGTTGAACAATTTGTGCTTTCGTTATTTTTCTATCGCGCCAAGATAGAAATTTTGGTTAGTTCAAGTGCAGCATTTTCTTAATGGAAAATGATTAATTTCTTTTGCAAACCATGCTATTTTTTTTTTTAAATAAATTTTCAATTCAGTTGTTCTATAAATAAAATTTGAATAATATTATTATTTTCCTTTTTTAAATAAAATACCTTTCTCTGACATTTCAGAAAACTGCGAAATCATAATCTTATTTTCTGCTGATTGAACTGTTTTTGTCTAGTTTGGTGCACTTATACCATTGTTTTTTTTACTGCTCCTTTGATTCTGGTGTGTTATGGTGAATCTATATGTTGCACCCATCGATATAGTTATAAATCGACCTTCGAAATTTGACTTGATTCTTCTATAAAAATTTTGCTCAGACAGTTTCAATCGTGTTGATTTTTGATCATTGGATAGCAAATACGACACCCATCATAGCCTTTTCGCATAGCCAATTCTTTTGTTTTGTAATTTATACGACGCCGATACAATTGCGAGGAGATGCTTATTTGTAGCATCAGTAAAGTTATGCATTTTTTGATCGTCAGTTGTTCAATATCATATAAACAGGATTTTATTTATCTAGTGTTGTACAATACTTTTTGGGCGTTCACTACTTGCGTTTCCATCAATGCTTTTACGATCATGTACAAATTCACGTGGCCATTTACATATCATTGTGTTTGAAGAAACGCAGACCATCTATTCCTAACCATATTTACTATCTAGAAATTTTCCATATTTTTAAATGGACACTGACACAACTTATTTTAAGCAGTAAATACAAATGAATTGTCAATCGACAAATTAAATAGAACATGTGATTTAAAATTTCCCTATATAATAATTTTTATATTATTCACATATAATTTAATCGATTTGTATATAGTTCGCATATAATATAAGCAAAATTCCAATTTTAATCCATTGGCATTATTTTTGTCATATAATTATTTGGCTTTGTTTCGAATGCAAAAAAAAAAAAACACACATAGCAAAAAAGATAATAATTATATGACATCCGTTTTTTCTTCCTTTTACGATGAAAATGAAAATTTTCCTATATATTCGTATAAATTTTTTGTTTTTAATAATATACACATCTGCAAGTGAGTTTTGTACATGAATTTATTGTAAAAAGTATAATTAATTATTAAATGTATAACCGCGGTTTGTGATAATTACATAATATGTAGGTACTGTTCGAAAAATAATCGGGATGGGTTAAGGTAAAAGCAAACAATAAATTTAGTTTTATAAAAATAAACAAATAAAAATGTTGAATTGCTGCAGCTGATAAGAATCGAAAAAAAAACACTGTCACTCTATGATACTAGAAAGTTTCGATAAAAAAGTTTTCAGGCGCTTATACTTACACCAACTATTAATTCAGAAGTTGTGATGGAAACAAATCGCAAAGCAATGCGATTTTGTCAATGAAATATTACTCCTACTGTAAAAGAAAGTGGAGTGACACATATGAGGATGAAGTGTATATGCATACATTGATGTTTTGATTTATACTGGTGTGGAGAAAGGTGCATCAGTTCCAGCAAAAGATTTGTTTGAAGATACAAATATGCCATTTTATCATACTGTAATGTCATTAGAACGGTTTGAACAGCTGTCTCGTTTCCTTACATTCGATAAAGCACGTACAAGAATATAAATTAGTCGCATTCCAACATATATGCAAATTGTTCTTAGACAATTTACATGTGCTGTACAAATCGTCTTTAGCACTCACTAATTTTTTCACTAGCATTCAATTCGCTGAGGAACTTTTAAAAAAACAATATAACTATTGTGGGAACAATAAGATCTTACAAAACAGGAGCTGTCATTTATTTTCACTAACATCAATGAAGTAAAAAAACGGGGTCAATTTAGTTTGATATTTTGCTACTCAGATCCAATTTGTATCGTTAGTTACACCAGTAATATAAGAAAAAAATGTTTTACTTTTATCAACAGCATATGTTTCACAGGATGTTGATGAATCTAAAAAGAAACCAAAAATAATTCTAGACTATACAACAGAAACAAAAGCGGTGTTGACACTTTCGGTAAAATAGTAAAATCATACACCTGTAAAAGGAAAACTAATCGATGGTCTATGATGGTCTTGTTTTTCAATATAATAGATACAGCGGCACTGTCAGCATATCGTTTGTTCAACATAAGTAATCCATTGTGATCACAAATCAAAATTTTCCGGAAATCATTGGCAACTGAAATTTCCGAACGACATATGAAAAATCGAATGAGATAAGAAAACCTAAAGGAATCTGCATTGATTGCCATTAAATTGACTGGTTATTCCATCGAGAATTTAATCGTCTATCCATAAATTCAGCCGAGCAATAAAATACCGATGCGGTGTGAAAACTGTAAACCTAATGGCAAGGTGACAAAGGGCGATACCAAAACTACTGCCAAATGTGATGTTTGCATCTTGTTCACTGGACCCTCAACTTCATCAAAAAATTTACCACCGGCTAAACGACGCAAACCACATTTACCAGTTTAATTTCTTAAATTTCGTATTTAATCATTTTGTTAAATACTATAATTAATTTTATAACGTTAGTGTTTTATTAGATTTGTTATTATTATCATTATTTATTTGTTTCTATAGAAATAACCATTGCCAATAGATAATATAGATAATATGAATTAGTGATGTTTCAAAATTGTTTTATATTTCTTGCTATATCAATTTATATTGACTATCATTGATTAATTGTTTTAATAAAAACGTTTATTATTTTGTATATTAAAATTTCTAAAATTGCAAAAATTTTTATGTTCAAATAAATAATAAATTAATAATAAATAAATAATTGAATGTAAATAATAATTTAATAAAATAATGAAATTACAATCATATCAAAAAAATTATGCGATATTATGAAAACATTATATGAAATATATATGGGAGCAACTGAGTGTCCCAAACCGCGATAATAAGTTGTTTTGCATGAGTACGGTTTTAAGGTTTTAAATCCATTTGCATTCTTTCTATTCGAAATTATGTTTTACATTAAAAATACTCACGTACCTATTGTTATTTTTATTAATATTATTATTATTATTTATGCAAAATTGAATTATACATATTTGTTTCAGTTAAACATAAACATTAAAACAATTAAAATATTTTTACCACAAAATCAATTATTATTATTTATAATTTATATATCGAAATTTACAAAAATTTTAACTAATTAAAATTATGTATTATTTATTTTTACAAAAAAGTCTGTTTCCTCTATAATATTGTATAATTAATATTGTTATTATATTAAATGTATTACAATAATAACTAACGATTATTACAATATTATAATTATTATTATCATAAATTATAATATTTATAATGTTTTTGTGGATATATTTATTTTTATATAATTATTTATTTATTTTATTTAGATTAGCAACATAAAATACTAATGTACATTATGATATTATTACAAAAAAAATAAATAAATTAATAAATATAATAATATGTTGAATAAACATACGTATTCGATTACATGAGTATATTTTATAAATGTTGGGCATAAAATTTAAATTATAAATATTTTATAAATTGGGTTCGGCAAACTTTTTATTTTATATGCGGATCCGAATGATATAGCAAAATTATTTAGTAATTATAGATTAGTAATGTAATGTATGAACTAGCCGGTGACTACATGTTTTCTTATAGCGTTTATAAAGTAAGCATTGCATTTCAGTTAATTGTTTATTCATAAAATCTTCACGCACCCACAATCTAATTCATAAGACTAAAATTCAAATGGGAATTACCATAAATTCCAGCTAAATTGTAAATACTTTCGAATTAAAATCAATTGTTTACAAATGTGATACAAAGATCATGTGTTATGTGAAATGCGACTTCTATATACATGCGAGAAAAGCGTGTGAATTGGGTCAATCCCCGCTATTTTTCATAGGCAATTTCGGTATTTATTTTAATACTGAAATTTTTCTGCTGGGTGACCATTTGATCGTTTATGAAATAAAAAGAAGAACGAATATCTTTGAAAATATGATGTTGGACGCCGCTACTCAAAGAATAACAATGACAAATGCACACAAATCACTATGGGCTGATCAACCATATAAAAATAATAGAATTATGAAAACATTTATCTTTCGTTAATTGCAGTACAATTGGTAAATGATTATAAGCTGCCATTCGAAGTAATTAACCAATTTGTCTGTAATGAAAGATTTATTAGATGACATAAAGCTCCACTTGGAGTAATATATAACTTAAAATAAAAATAAATATGATTTATACAGAGAGACGACAAACTACCAGTTGTTATTTTTGAGATCATTTCTATATATACTTAAATTCTTTATGGTTAAATTTCAATTTCAATTAATAATAAACCCACAACAGTTTTAGATACAATTAGATTTAGGAGTGGTAAAGTTATAACCAGTCTAATAGTCTAATAATTTTTAAAGTCTAGTATCATACATATATGCCATGTGTTGCTTATTTTTATTTTTGGTCATCCTGTATTTATCTCATTTTAGTTAGCCACCGGTTAAACTGACATTATTTTCATATTCCTCGTACCCGTAGTAACATCAATATACACTCAAAGGTACATTATCTGTCTTGTATATGTTAGTTTTTTAGGATCATCTATCTGTATTTCTATCGTTTTGGATAAACCAAATGGCCAAATTGACTTCGTTTTTAGTCTCTTCGCTGTCAAAAACCCCAAAACTTCATAAATTTCTAAGAATCTACTGTATTCTTACCGCATTGTGTTACACAGTTTATTGTACATATATAGAAAATTGTTACATTGAACATAGTTTTTCGATTTCTGATGATAACACATAGTATATTAAAAACATTATAAATTATATATTAGAGCACTTATCGTGTGACGTGTGCTAAAATAATCAAGTTTTTATATTATATAAATTTTTCGCTTAAATGTATTTGTACTTTTAATTGTCTAATTTATTATAAATATATAAAATATGATTATTAAGTTTTTATTTGGCAATGTAAACTGTATACCAGCACCAACCAATCCAACCAGCAACAACAAAATATTATTAGATTTTATATAACTATATTCTCAATCTCAATGCTATATAGCTGGTACAATATTGTTTTAAATTACTTTTATTTTTCTGTCTGGTTTAAAATGTACATTATGTGCTATTATAATAGATTGTATTAACTAAACGTATATATTAATATTTATTTATGTCCACACACACACACACTCATACACACACAAATTATAAATATATATCTCAAAGTTATAAAGTTATTTCAAGCACGTCTTTCATTCTTATAATCTTTTTATATAATATAATATTATTGTTTATATAATATTTGAAATTAATGTTTTCTGTGTGCTTCTTATTAATGTATCATCATTTTGTTAAGTTAAATATAATATATACGTACGCGCATATGTATACGTTGTGGTTATAATAAAATAAAATAATTAAAAATAGGTGTATCTATTCTATACGCTTAATGAACAATAAAATATATGTACAAATACATTTGTATAAATCTTACAGATATGTCGCGTATAACACAATAGTTCCATGATAACAATCCATTCACTCACCAAAGCCACCCACTCTTCCATAGAACATATAATTTAGATTCAAAATAATCAGAGTTAAAAAAATTTCCATTATTTATATAATAATTGCTAAGAACTTTAATGGTTGATCTGGTGTTGCATATAAAAAAAAGTGTCAGAATTGTGTTTGACCGTGATTCTGGAATAGTGATGTTGGTAGTATAAGGTTCTCATAGCTTTTTTGCCTAGAAAACTATAATAAATAAGAGGAAGCTCAAAATTAAATATTAATTTGAAAAAGGAATTAAATGATACTGCTTTTCGCACTAGTAACATTTGGTACCTCAAATATGAATGCCAATTAGTTGACGGATATGAATGATGTTGAGATGTTCCGCGGATCAGAATCTTCAAAAGAAATTTCTTGCGAGCACTTCAGTACACACACTGTATTTCATGTGGTAAGCAAATTTATTGATAATTCGAATGAACCGTATACTACAAGGATCAGGATATTTTAAGGACATGTCAGTGCAACTATCATGTGGTACTTCATTTGAAAGAGAATTTATTGTGAGAATTCGGAAGATTGTGTTGCTATAAAGCATTGAATTGGCGGCGCGGAAAAAACCGTCTTAAACAAAACCGTGTTATGCGCGACCTACCTGTACTACATATGTTCCATATTGTAATAAAATTGTCAAATAAACTTCAAAATACAGTAGTGTATTAATATGTTTTTTTAATTTACTGAATCATTCGGCGTATATTAATTTATCCACTATTATAAATTTATATTATAATGATATGGGGTCGGAAACCCTATACACCTTTGTAATTTGTTATTTATATCGGTTTCCTTTATGAATACCATATAATACGAATAGGAAGTGGATTGGTTTCTTTTTAATTTCATATCGCAAACCATAAAAATTGAATCCCTAATAATTATAATATTATTTAATGATGGGTTACTGTTACTATATAATTATAAGATATATATATATGTGTGTATAGTAAACCTAAAACCAGCACCACCAAACTTAAGCACACAAAATATTAAAGTCATTCACCTTTAACTAAAACAAAATAAGAAAATAACAAACACATACAGTTTTTTTTTATTTTTACCTGTCTTATAATTTGTTAATTTGGATTTTTGCAATTATATGTGAACTGGTATAGTGGTTTTTATTTCTTTCGTTTTTATTAATACTTGTTTTACATTTTTTTTATGCGTTATAAAAATTCAAGTTCATCGTTATATCAATAAAAAAAAATTACAAAATTATACTTTAGTTTGAATAAATAAATTGATGAATTCCATAGAATTTGGAAAAGTCACATGTTAAATTGTTTTCATCATTAAACCGTACGAATATATCAATTGAGATTAATCAACAGACCAATTTTTTGTATGGGAGTGCCATAGCAAATTTCTATTAAATTATCAAGTTATACAGATCCAATACATTTTGGATAGGCAGTCTGTTATCAAAATTATAAATTATAAAAAAAATCAAATCAAGTATACATAAATTTATCTTTTAAAAAAATGTGAATACAAAATAGTTGTTTTTTTTTTTTTGTAACTTCCTTTTATAAATATTACAATCAATCCCTATACGAATATTCAGTATTATGTTTTTATACACATATAATATCACTGTACGGATGTACTCATCCATTATGTGATAGGTCATCCTTATATAACTTTTCTTAATATTTATAGTTTTATATTATTGAGTTGAGTAAATTGTGTATGATGGGTCGTTTAACGCACGACAGCATGAGATTCATTGCGAATTCATTTTGTTGCTGTTTGCATATCTTATTTGATATGTGTCATTGAAATTCCATTTTCTTGTCGATGTCAGTTGTATAGGTCGCAGGATGTTCGCCAGGAATGTTTACTATTTTGTTTGGTTACCATTTATATAAATCAGTTGTTTATTTATCGTTTAGTGAAACATTTTTGAAGAAAAAGACCCGCCTGTAACAGATAAATACAAGGCTGGGCCACAGTGTACGAAAAGATCAGCTGAAAATATTTCTGCTGTCCTCTGTAGAAAGCGCTCAAAACATTGCTGTAGACTTATAGACTAATTCATTTGGATCAGCATTTCATTTTTAATACTATATATACTGACAAGACAATGAGTACATGAACTATAGTAGCTTTTTATTCAGTTTCAATTTTTTTCTGAAACTATATATGTTTTTAATAAATAATGGGCAATTTACTTAGCCATTAGTCGTCTAAAAAAAATCGATCCCACATATAACAGTAATCTAAATCGTAATTCTTTTAATGGCACCATACAAATGTACATGTATCACCGAAGCATTGTAGCAATGTAATATCTAAAGACAAATTATTCCATAGTGCATGTAAATATTATTAATAGCCCTATAAATGTGTTGAATTTACATTGGCGCCACTCTCTATTCAAAAATCATAATAACAGTATGGTTTTAAAGATTAAAATAAAATCAAATCAATTGTTCTGAATTTATATGTAGTCATGTAATAGTCATAAAGTTTCGTATCGGTGTACGTAATACTATAGTATATATACGTGTTTGATAAGCATTTTATTTTTATACACTTATCACAACAGATAAGTATCGTGAAAAAACCCAATATTTGTTTAATAGAAGATTAAGATATTTAAAGTAAAAATCATTCAGTTAAATACAATGTAATAAGTTGCAATTGCCTTGTGAATTGATTTTCTAACATATTATAAGCCTACTTACAAAATTACTGTTCCGGGTAACGATTTTCCACAAAACTTATAAGGGAATTGTGTTACCTATTCTTACAACTCTTTACTGGATTTTTACTGCATCAATACCATACGTTGTAAATACGTTTAACATCCTATACAGTAAAAGTCTTTGCCGATATTTAATCTATATGAATCTTCGCCTATATTGGACAGTTTTAACGTTATGGCTATTTGTTGAACTATGTGTAGTGATAGAAAAACTAGTCGAAATCGTTCTTTTCATGAGCTCTACGACAGTATTCTTTGCGTGACAATTTCAATGAAATTTTTACAGCAGCGCAAGATTTTTACATTAATGACCGATAATGTTACGAAATTGATTATGTACATAATTGAATTATTTTAGAAAATAAACCCTTTATTGATTTTAAATTACATTTTAATATTTTCGCAGCTTCTCTTACTGGATTAATTACTATCTATAGGTATATAAATATTTTTATAAAAAAAATAGGTTTACAAATATGTATATAAATAATTAAATCGATCAATTTTATTAAAACGCCTTTGCTATGTATTTCAATTATTAAAGCAACAACTCAGCAAATGTTTAATCGAATATAAAAATAATTTTATGACAATATTAACATAAATTTTATGTTGTTGTTTTATAAATTTCCTTATATTTACACATAAAATATCAAATGAATGTCTAACCCTATTTCACCTTTCACATTTTGACACATGCATATATACAATATAATGATATAGACTTACAGAAAACGATAATGTATATATACAATTCATTCTTATTTACAGCCGATATAAATTACATATACCTATATATTGTATATTCATTAAATATTCAGAAACGTTTTAACACCGTATTGTGTCTACGATATTTAATACACACATGAAACATACATTACATTTATATTATATTTATTAAGACGATCAGTTTGAAAGTAACCGGAAAATAATATAATTAATACATTTATAAGAAAAACTGTATGTATATATGAATGCAAAGATTGTTAATTCCGATGGCATGTTGGTCCATTGTTATTGCTCCTCAAACGCATGGTACTTTACAAAGTTGTTAAAATCATCCCGGTATCTTTATAAATTTGCATAAGTAAGTGTTAATATTTTTCTCGGTAATATTGTCCAGATCATCAAAGTATACGTACTGTCCAATATTATTAGGAGCCATCGTTTTTGCAATGCTGAACGGTGACAAAAGAAATGTTTGTTATACAATCAATTACTTATTTATCCGTATACAATCCCTATATGTACAGAGATCGTATACAAAGCGATGTTAATCTTTTGGTCATTATAGTGCCTATTGCGTATAGTTAATGTACTAATCGTTTTTTGTTTTTACTGAAAGTTCGAATACTTGGCAAAAATGCAATCTTTGCGATATGGCACAAAGTCCTTTAGTTGATTTGCTTGTACAATCATCCAGTACTAATTTTATTAGTTAAAATTATTATGTGATATTTTTTGGTTTGAACCTCATTTTATTTGTATTATATGAAAGATGTATGGCCTGCAGAATTGTTTCTGATATAGTTTTATCTGCTGGCTGTGGTTTGTGGTAGGCAACTTTTTATTTATTTATACGAAAAGAATGATATAAATAAAAGGACATAATAATGCTATTGTAGTTTATAGAGAATACTGAATTTACTCTATAATATACATTGCAATTTGTTGACCATCAATGGGCGCATATGATTAGTATTAATCGTTTTCTTAAAACTTTTAATATAACCATAACGTGTACGTCAATAAATAGTCTAGGCGTACATATATATATATATAGGTGTTTATAGCATATATATATAGATAGCTCCATTATGTGCAAATATACTACATATTTGAAATTATTATAGCTTTTTATAGTTATATACATATACACAATTACATTATTTACACTATAATATAATACAGTATTCTAGACTTTTATCAATCTTATTTTTCGCATATATAAGATAAGAATAATGATTTCTTTGATGATATCACATATATATAAATAGTGTTAAAAATTTCACGTATAGGTATATTTATATAATAATGTTACATATACATGGAATCAAAATGATTCTCAACACTTGTGTAAATATTGTAGATTGCAACAAATGTATATATATAAACATATATTTACATTTCATATATGAACACTGCGAGGATTCAGTGTTGTGAATATTTCGTATATGTTTTTAGTTCATATATATACAAATGTACTATAAGAATTTATACTGAAATTGCAATTAAAATTGTTTTTGTTGATCTTTGTTGTACAACGTTTGTCCGCCAAATAACCGGAATGAATTAAGTATAAACAATTAATTAACAAATAATTATATTATTGACATAATCAAACGAAATTGTTCGTATGGAAAAATGGAAAATATGCTTCATTAACAGTAACAATATAGTTTTTAAGAAATTATTGCCCAACCTTTTGAATAATTACTTTAGATTGATTTATTCGGTGATATTTTTAGTCAAAACTCAATTGATGTGGAATAAAATTTAAGTTCACCTTTCGTAGACCAATTGTTAAATGAATCATGAATTATTATTTTTGGCACCCACTACCATAAATTTCACTGAAGACTTTTTGCTTTTTTACGATATGACACATCTTCTGTACCGTCTTTGAATCGCCGATGCTACGTAAAAACTTGTTATTTGAATATACATTTAAAATGGTATAAGAATTTCAAAATGTTGGTTCTTTTGTTCTTTTCCAATTTATTCCTGTTATTTAGCGGGCACACTGTGTATGCAGTACAATTTTACATGAATTATAAACTTATATTCATACAGCGTTATCTGCCATTAATTTTTAAATATTATGACTAATTGTTGTTGTATACAGAGTAAAAGTTTTATGAAACATTTATTATAAATATTCAAATATTTATGCGATGTTGGATAATATTAAAATTAAAAATGATTTCACTAAGTTAATTTTTTCTATCTATAATTATATTTAGAATAAACACATTTAATTTTACACAACTTAAATGTAACTAAACAATTTATTAAAAAAATGTTGTAATTATAAAATTAAATCATCCATCTTAAATACCTGTGTGTGTGTGTGTGTTACTTATTATATATACAGGGTGTTTTCGAATGGCACAGTAACACTCAAGGGGTGATAAAATACACAATGTGTATCTAATTGTATGAAAAAATTAAGAATATTGTTCGTTTCGTGTAGATTTAATATCACTTTTCTGCGGAGTATTTTCATTATTTTCGAAGTTATAATATTTAGTTACTTGAAATATCTAAGGAGCGGTCTTCGAACCGTATATCGAAATAAATGTTTTTTGTCACTCGCTTGAGTATTTAGTCGTTTCATTTGAGAACCAAGTTTTTGTGAACTGAAAGATTTACAATTTTGTGCATAATCTATTCTTAAAATAGAAAATTGTGTATATATTTGTAATGTGATTCTGGATTGTGATATGATTGATATGATGATGATTATGATATAGGTTCGTCTTTGAATTAAGCCTACATGCAATACTATATACAGTACCCCCATAATGTGTGCCGATTGAAATAAATGAACTGATCTTATACTAGCGTGTGTTTCATTATAAATAAAAAAAATATTCCATGAAGAATATTAATATAAAATATTCAAATTACCGACTGCATTTCACATATAAATATGATATTTAAACTGAAATTATTAATCATTATTTATATAAAGCAGAATTTATAATAATCAGTATTTTCTATATAGCACTATTTGATCAAATTCGTAGCAAATATTCATCAACATATTTTATAATATTATATTGATTATGTACATGCATCTATTGTTTTTAAATATGCATAAAATTAACATAATGCGCAAAATATTGCAAATATAATATATATTTTATGTTTATGTGAAGCTTATAAATTTTATATCATTTTTACATTATACAATTTGAATTAGTAATTCAAAAATTGTATACCAAACAAATAAAAACGTGATTATATTTAATTAAATAGAAAATATTAAATTTTACGGTAAAATTATTTGATAAATATAAGTTTTACGTGTGTACAACAAAACAATCTATTATAATTCTATTTGCTCTCACATACATATTATATTAGCTGTACCACCATCCGACAAATTTCAAAAGTTAACTTCATTAAATTAATGAATGATTTGTGAATAATAAATATGAAAGTATATAAGAAAGAAATATTTTCAAAATTATTGAAATATTAAATTTCATCATCGAATTCTAAAATTGTATGTTGTGTGTGTATATAAACAAGCACAGAATTTAATCAAATCGCAGATCACGTCATGCATCAACAGAATTCAAATAAATAATATAAATATATAGTAGTTATGTATTATTACATTAAAAACATATATAAAATAAACAAAAATTCCAATATACATATTCAGAATCGAAGGAATATTTTCTACTCTTAATATTATATACAATATATAAAATGTGTTGACTAATTTACAGTAAAATTCATATATGAATACTTTCGTTGTCGACATATTTGTTCTCATATCACCGTATCCCCATTATTCCACATCAACTCTGATCTTCCTTACACAGGAGGATGAGTCTCAAACCGCAACGTTTGCTACGTCCTTACCACCTGTCCACTCCTCATACCCTTTTTGTGTTTTTTTACTATTAACGCAATATTTCTATTGATTAGACAACAGAAATATTGGCGCCGCAATACATTTTTACGTATTCCGTATTCCTACGTACAGAAAGAAATTCACATCTATGGCAATAAACAGCAAACCGATAGTAAATTTTCAAGCTAATAGTATTGAAACTAATGACTTGAACGCGTTGCGTGCATGTAAACAATGTAAACAGTCTTTAGTATAAAAAAAATTCTTTTTTATCGAATATTTTGTATCAATATTTTTGACGCTGACCGTATTTCATATACAATTGGTTAAAGTTTACTATAGTTTTTTCTTATGTTATAAATTAAAATATAGGTAAAATATCGCAAATATAATTTCCATAAATAATTAAAGTCATATTATATAATAAAACGATATAAACGATAATGAAAATGTAATAAATAAAAGGGTACTCACCAATTCACTTTTCCCCAAATTCGCCGCAATAGAGTAGCCGCCGGTAACAGATGAATGAATATTCTACACATACAATTCAATTTGTAATTTCATTTCAAAATAACAAAATTGAACCGCGACACACATTTGCTATAGCTAAAAAGACAAAAAAAAAGAAATAAATTAATTTTTATATTATAATTTTTATTAGGTAAATTTAATAAATGTTGTATCAAATGAAATTAAATATATTTATTTTATTACTTTTTTTCAAAATAATTTGGTACAATTTTAAACATAAAGACAAAAACAGCAAGAAGAACAACAATAACAGCAACAACAATAAATGCTATATAAAAATTTATGTTACCGCGGCGTCGCACAGACAAAATCACATTTTTTATTTTTTGCGTATGCATATAGGAAAAAGTCAAAATTTAATTATTAAAAAACTCAAAATCAATACCATCTTTTCCAATAAAAATAATTATTAAATAAATAGATAATTGTTGGGAAACAAATAAAATAGAAATAATTAAAACAATTACAATATTTTAATGTATAAAATATAAATGAATGAAAAGCACCACTTACCGCATCATTAGCAAAACAACCAAGGAAAAAAGAATTTATTGTAGGCATTTTTTAAGCACACTTTAATTAAACATTGTAATAATTATATAGAAAATTAAACTTAAATAATATTAAATATTAATATTCGGTTTCATAAATTTAAAATAATAAATTATCTACTTTACATTAATTATTAAATATAAAATAATTAAATGATTAATATGCAATTTTTTTTTTTTTCCTATTTTCCATTTACCACGATGTGACACAAGCAAAACAAAAACGTACAATAAATAAAAATCGAAATTATAAATGTGACATAAAAAATTGAAGACACATGAGAAAACCAAAAACAATTGAATTTATTTCGGCTATATCAGAAATTCGAATTTATTTTTTATTATATCGTAATTTTATATAAAATTTATTGAATTTTCAAATTTAAAAATTTGCTCATTTTTGAAATTTATTCCAATAGATGTTGTCACTTACGATTAATGATGATTTAATAATATGATGTCCTTTTATAGTAATAAAATTTGCTTACAAAGTTATCGATTTTGATATTATTTAATATTATTTAAATTGTTGGCATTAGATAATTTTGAGTTTTACCTTGCTAACAATAATTGAACCGCTCTTCTCATAATGGTAATGGTACCAGACAAGACTGTGAAACTTATGCAGGATGTCATTACAAAGAAAAATCAATTATATACGGCACATAAACATGAATTCAAAGAAATAATCATTAACATAGTTGCTGCTAACAAATATACTTTAAAATTAAATAATAATAAGTTTTTCACAGTAAAAATGTTTCATTACATCCTATTTCGGCTATTACATACGCATATAGAGAGCTCTGTAGCTGTTACATAAATTTATGATTTGATAAATATTTTTCTAAAATTGTAATTGTATTAAAATTTGACGATATAAGCAATTTTTATTTAATCGGATGAAAATAGGATTTGTTTACCTAATCGAAAAATTAAAGCTACTATGGAACTTTGTTGATGGGAGCAATTTCGCATCATATATAGTTACGATTCGATGTAAACAATGGTGATTTGGTTGCAGTTCTCAAAACAATTGGATCTTGTATATGGATGTAGGCCAATATCTTTATGCAAAAAATGTTCACGTAATGGACAAACACAATCAAAGTTGTTGACACGTCTTCTATCTTTGCACAAACACTTTCATTATCAGTAATCATTAACAACGTATGTTTCTACGCTTTACTATACTATTTTGTTACATATCATCATATATAAAATTAATAATTCTTGGAATTGTAATCTCAAATTGTCGTTTATTGACACCAAAATATTTATATGATAATTTGTTGAACTTAACATTGATTTTAAAATAATAATTTTTTAAGCATTGTTGAATTGTTAAATGTTCCATGACTCGAGACGATTGATTTGTCAAAGGCACAATGAAAGTATTCTGAAAATAAATTAACTTTAAGAAGTGACAGTTATTATCTCAATATTTAAAGATGTATTACTTTAAAAAAAAAACGGCCTGTATGTATTTATTCATTGTTTGCTTTGTATATTTATAATATAGAAAATTATTAATTATTGCATTTTGAAAAATATTAAATTACATATTACTTTTAAAAATACATTAAAAATATAATTGTATTAGTTTTCATTTTTATTTGAGTTTTACTCGTTTTATATATCCATCCATTAAGTTTTGTTGGTTTATATTGTTTATTTGAATTATACTTAAATATACACATTAATTTACAAGAATGTATTATATTTTAATATTCAAATAATAAATATATAAATATATTGTATAGTTTTATGACTAATTATATACGGAAAGTGTTTATTTTCATATATAAATATATTTTACGTATCCAATATTTACGAATAATTTTCTCCTATATAATAACGCAAAATGTGTACGTGTGTTATTCTATTTATTTAGATTTACTATAAATTATTTATTTAAATGTCATATTAATCATTAAATAAATGTATATATAATTTTCATATTTTACATATTTTTGATAGAACGCCGCCGCTGTGTCGCACATTAACTATAATTACGAATATATGTACGTGTATAAATTATAATATTTTATAGAATAGTTTACCTTTTGCACACACATATAATTATTATAAAAAATTAAAACTCATCATAATTTACATTTTCGTATGTAAATTGTATGGGTGTGTTATGAGAGACTGTCTAAATTCATTATTTTTATTCAAGATGATAATATTTTTTGTCAATGGATTATATAATTGCACTGTCGTCAACATTTAATAAGAAGCTATACATAATAAATTTGGTTTGCCCATCTGTGCGACTGACAATTTCATGAAACTGCATTGTCACAATAATTTTACATTTTCTCATCAGAATTAAAGTTGTTTTCAAAAAATCCAAAATTTTAACCAGTAGCTTCAGTAATGTTAATTATTTAGTCGTAGCACAATCAAAAGGTGACCAAAAGATGTAGCTTCAAAATTTTCATTTCGAAAACGACATAAGTATACACAAAAATTTATGCGTATCAGAAAAATCAGTTGACAATTTGCGGTTTCAGAGTACCAACGTGAAAATTGTCGACGACGAATTTGTGATTTGTGAAGTTGATGGTACCATGTAATGAAAATTATAAATCATGACTGTTCGAAATTCTCTGCCGGAATTCGTCAAATACTATCTATATGCAAATATAACCTCATATTCCATTTATAATTAAATATTATTATGTATACAATAATTTTAATCTATGTAAGTAAATAATTGCATATATATATGGTTAGGAAAATATAATTATATTATAATGAATTTTCTTTAAATAAATATTGTAGTTTGTTTGTGTATATTTGAAACTATCATCCATCCATTCCATATATATATTGTATATATTATATATTATATCATATAATTAGTAATATACAATAATTTATGAGGGTTATATAATTATCAATACTGTAATAATATCTAATCTATTCTGGTTTATGTATGTATTTTATATATAATTATATTTGGTTTTATATTTTTACATATTGTCGTATAATATTAATGAATAAAATAATAATAAGCTTTTCATAAAATATATTATTATTTAATATAATTTATAGAACTCGAAAATATAATTTTATAATCATTCAAATTGGATGTACTGATATGCGTCCGTTATAAATTTCTGCTTTTGAAATTAAAGATTTATCATTATCATTTAAATGTGTATATGTTGGAGAAATATACTTTACGATTTCACAGTAAATATACGAACATATGTTTGAATCAATATATAATATTCTGTAAACATTTTTGCAAATTTAGGAAAATATTAAAAATATTTTTACTACATCCCTTTCTTCTTATGCAGGCGGTTTGGCAACAGATCACTTATCAAAATTTAATGCTGCTGACTTTAATCAATTCAATACCAGAAATGCCTAGAAATCAACAGCATCCCAATTTTTATTTAAGTTGATCAAAAACAATTCATGTCATTTACATCGAAATCAAATTTTCTAAGATTTTGTATATATCGAAAATATATTAACCACAAAATGATTTACAGAAATAATTTTTATGACTTTACTAGAATAACAAAGCAATTTAATTCTATCAATATGTTAATTTGATGATATCTATTAATTTTGACACATTAAATAAGATTATAGATTATATTTTAGAAGTTTTTAGAAGTACTGCGACTTAAAAAAAAAATTGTAATGCAATTTCTAGGCTCCTTGGTTTGTTGGTGCGTTTCTCATGTTCTCACTGCAGTCTCGCTTCATATTAATGAATATCAGGATACGTAAGTGGGTTTAATGGGCAGATAATTTGCCGACACCCAAGCAATACGACGATCACAGGTTATCTCTTCTACATAGAGGATTTTTTTTTTTTTTTCTTTTGTCATATTTTGCTCCTAGTGGAGCTTTTATGTCATCTAATAAACCTTTCATTTCAACCAAGTTGATAAATTACTCCGCATGGGAGTATACTGTACTGTACTGTAATTAACGAAAGAGATGTTTTCATAATACTATTATTTTTATATGGGTGATTAGCATAGAGGATTAGTGCTACACAATTTTTTGTATAGATGTTTTGGGGATTCTTCAACAAATCTACATTCATCATTCGTCTGTAAACCGCTGGTCTTTCCCATATAGTTCATTTTCCTACTCCACAGCTCTTGTTGAGCTGTGTCCGCTTTTTCATTTCTCACTATATCAGCTTTAACAGGCACCCAGTATAATGTTATTTTGAGTGCCAAGTTCATTTAGTCTATATTCACACAATCCCAGACAATTCTAGAATTTATATATAATGTATGAACTTATATACAGTACCGATTGTTTGTTTGGCAATCTGTTATAATTGCAATAGTTTTATTGATGTCTGCTATGCGTTCTACATACCAGTAACGCACGCTTGACTTTACTTGCCATGACTTTAGCGTGATTGTTCTAAGGAAGTTTACCATTTAGTGTTGATAGTTTCTTGTTTCCATATACTATCCAGCCACCACACACGCAACAACAGATTTATATTTAAGATTTGTTTTCTTAATACTTATTTGTTAATATTTGATAATGTTACCATCATCACCTATAGAAATTTTGTGTTGTGCTATCACTTAACGTTAATCGCCACGATAATATGGGCCATGGTAACTTTATTAGATCGCGCACGTCAGACATATATGTCTGACATGGTTCATGTAGGACTTCTTAGCGTCAGACACATATGACTGATATGGCGATTAACGTGTTAATATTATTTTCACAATTTTACGAACAGTATGTTTTCTATGTTCTAATGAAATGGTTGCCCAACCAAATCTTATGAAAAGAATATAATAACCATTTCTTTTCTATTTTAACATTTTGCAATTGATAAATATTTTTAATAAACAACTTTCATATGGAAGATTAAAATTGTATATTATCAATTGACATTATAAATATTTATGTATATATAATATTGTAATACGAGTTTATGTGTATGTAGTGCAAAGTCAAGGTTGGGTTTACCGGTTTTTTCCAAAGTTAACACTGCTTGATTATATTATATAATTAGTTTTATTTAAATTTTAAAAATGATAAAATTTTTTATAATATATTTTTATTTTTCTATTGAAATATAATTACATCATCAACATATTTTTATTGTATTTATATTAAAAATTATTAGTATTTTACTTTATTTTTGTGTTAGCAATATACGGTTACTTTCACATATGGCAATTGGTTACAAATGCATTTATTCCATTGTGGTTGGTGATAATAATAAGTATTATATATTGTAGATAACCTAAACCGAGTGACGCTATTTCAGTGGAATGCCTGAGCATCCGTTCGGTATAGGAGACAAAATAGGAACGCGATTTAACGATTTCCCTCTAAATATTTAAAATAAATAAATAAATATAATCGATGAGGTCCCATATATAGATGAGCTGCTTGATAATATTTCTAGAGTGTTCATTAAATTTTCAATTTACTTAAACTAAATCATATAATATTCAGTCGATTCAACATCCTCTGATGTCTTAATTTAATATTCAATATTTTAATTTTAATTACATCATTTTATTCTTTTTGTTTATATTATATTTTTTAAAGATGATGTAAACATTTATTGGCCGTGTCGTCGTGCAGTATTAATTGTTATGGGATTGAATGCGGTCAAATTTAATATAAACACGAAAAACGCCATGCAAATTAATTATAATTATTTGTTCAATACATCATCATATTAAATTATGTATTTTTAATATAAAATAATTAATAATTACAAAAAAAAAGAAATAAAATCCCGTAACATTTAATATTTATTTTATAGTTATTCATACTCTGTCCGAAAAATAACCGAAATATAATAAAAACAACAATTGTATGTTATTAATTATGATGTACAGAGTTGACTGGGAACGGTTGTGTTGTATCGTTCATCTTAGGTTTCACATTTTTCATTATTTTTAATGGACCTTATATTATTGTATATTATCGAATTTTTACTATTAACATTAAGATTGAATATCATTCTATCGGGATTCCAAAGCTCTATATATCCTATTTTAAACAATAGTAAAATCAGATCCTCATCTCAGCTAAAAATAAAATTACGGGTGCCATGGACCAATAGAGAAATATGGAAATAAAGTAGTTGGCTACCTCAAAAAACAATATCGCTTTAGTATGTTGTTGGATTGTTCTTTATCCATTTTAATGTTTGCACAAAATATATATAATAATTGAATTTATTTAAATTGTTAAACTAATTATCTACTGAACCACTGAATAATTTACTTAATGTTATGTGAATAATTTGATCATTTTGTGTATATTTATATTACAATTTCTTTACATATATAGAAAAGTACTGGTCGCAAATGTTAAATAAATAAATAAATAAATAAATAAATAAATAAAATTCAATTATGAATTTTTGGTTGTTTAAAACGTTAAATATTCAATATGAGCAAAAATGGAAATGAACGTTCGGTTATTTTATTCCAAATAAGTATAATGAGGTGGAGGAATGTGTTATTTAATATACCATTCGTTGAGTCATCATATAATATGTTTGAAGGAAATCAAATGTATTGAATAGTATTGAATAGTATAAAACAATAGTTTATAGAATAGAATAAAGAAATATCGATTAATGTTAAGAAGGGATGTAACGAGAAAATCGGGAATTTTAAATAGAATACACAAAAATTTGCTACAATACATTCTATTCATATAGATAATACTGTGTAAAATTTGGATGAAATTTTCACTTACATGAGTCGCAGTCTTTTTGACTATCTTACAGCTAAGTTTTACTCTATTTTGTGCGCACTGCAATTGGCTTCATCCCTTATTCTTTGTCCTATTCATAAATTTTAACTATCTATATTATTGTACCTTTGATTTTTATATGTGGTGATATTCGTGTAATCTTCTATGACTGCTAGGATTATAAACAGTTTGAATGTCTTGTTCCTTTGCTCGGGTACATGACTTTTAGTCTCATTGCAATTAATATGAATAAATAAATAAATAAATAAATAATTCCTCCACTGAACTTTCACGAAATTCTTATACCATATATACCAGTAAATATTGTCAAAAGTTTATTTATTCTCATCAATATCTCTCATTACTGTTGCATTTAGGGAAGATCATTATTTTTATTTATTATTATTTATTGCAAAACTTTCACGACCAGTCCTTAGTTTTATATAATATAATAGTATTTACACAAAAAATTACAGTATATAAAAATAATATGGTTTCGCAAATATTTTAAATTGCAATTTATATATAACAAAAAATTGTTATATCAAGTACTATCCTAATTTCATTTCATTTCAAATTCAAAATAAGATAAATTTCAAGATAAAAACTATATACGTTTGTGTGTGTGTGTGTGTGTGTGTGTGTTAAATTCAATTCTTATGCAAAAAAAAAAACTAATAATAAACTGAGAAAGAAAATATAGTTTAGTTTGTTTTTTGTGTGGTTTAAAGAAAACTCAAACTAAGAATAATAAATTTCAATCTTTTATATATAAATATTGTAAATAGAAATTACACACTCTGTCCGAAAAAATAAAACCAAAATTACGTTTTTATACATGATAATCTGACGGGGTAATCTATTGTCTGCTATACATAATTGATTTATGTATTGTAAATGGATCCGGAACAAATTGTGAAAGTTTCATGACATTTGCTTCAGTGCAGATTAAAATACGATACATTAAGTTACAGTAGTGTTTTTGTACATCGGTAGAAAAATGCAAAGATAAAGAATAAAGAATCAAAAAGTTAAATGTAAATGTAAAATAATACCGAAACGTTAGCAACAAATCTGCGATGATATTCATGAAATGGAATTTAATATATCCAAAACAACAGTTCATAAGATTTTAACTGAAAAAATTTGTTCAACGAAAGTTTAATTAAATCAAAATAAACTGATGATCAAAAAATACACCGAATGCACCTGTTGAATGAATGAGTATAAAATCAATGTATTTCATTTGCAAGCGGGAATATTTCGCGAATAAAATAAAATTATGTTTGTGAAAATTAGTTAATATTTTTGCTTCCTATATCTAGATCTGTTTCGGTTATTTTTCGAACACACAGGGCTTATATAATATAATATTTAAATTGTATACTCTTACTTTAATAGTTTATAGTTTATACCACACACATATATATATATAGTTTAATGTTTATATATTCACAGTAGCATTATAATATTATCGCACCAGTAAATCGCGTTATCGCAGACTATATAATAAATTTAAATGTATAAAATGCATATTTTTTTATTTCTGTCACAAAATGTTGCGGTATAAATTATTTAATAAAATAAAAATAATAATGTTTTCGGAAGAAAAAAAAATTAAAAATAAAAAAATCTATGATATAAATTGAAAGAAAAGAAAATAAAAGCGATTTATAAGAAATAGATTTACTTATACTTATTTTATATTTAATAAGCTGAGCACAATTTCAGTTCATAAATAAGCAATTATATTGTATTTTTTATGTTAAAGACAAAAATAAAATAAAAATGCAATTATTTACATTTTAAATTTTTGTTATATATTAGTTAATTGGAAATTCTTTTAATATATTTTATAACTTTTTGTATTTATATTTATTTGCACAAAAAACAATTGTATATAAATTTAAAAAACAATTGCATGAAAGCTTATGGATGATGCACTTAACCTATATATATTTATTGTATTTATGGTATATAAGTTCTTTGTGTTATTATTATTCCCTTACATTTGGATCTAATTTTTAGCTTTTAACCTATACATTTGTATAATAATAATATAAATCAAACTTAATACAATGAAACACACCACTCATATATTATTTACACTCTGTGTGTGCGTGTGTATGTGTGTTCAGGCCCGTACCCTGTACATAATTTTGAAAATAAGCCCTTAAATGAAAATGTATCAACATTTTTTAATATATACATAGATTTTTCTTCCAAAAAAAAAGACTTAAAAAATTGTTGATTGGTTCTATCTTAACAATTTAATTATATTTTAGTTGAATCTTCTTTTTGTTTCTTTGGTGTGTGCAATAGAACCGTTCCCACATCTTACCCGAGGCAGATTTTCAATGGGTTTTTATGTCTAGTCTTCTACAGAATATATATTTTTTATTTTAATTAATTTAATTATTATTAACCTCCTGCGGGTTAATTTCCGACAAAAATCGACATCAAAATGGTTCATTTTTTTCTGAAGTAAAAAACTAATGAAAGTAACTAATATATATGGGTTTTCTATCTTCGTTAAACCCCTCCTACGGTTTTACATTGTCTCGGGGTAAGTTGATTACGTCTATTTGATTCGGGGTAACGTTTTTAGTAACATCTCGAGTTGTAATTAAATGGTAATAATAACAATCAATTTTAAATTAATATTACTCAATTGACAAAATAATATAAACAATTTTCTTCTCCATTCATTCATCTTTCATTTGGTATTTATATTATGTAAAAATAATAACTACAACCCGAGATATTAGTAAAAACTTTACGCCGAGACAGTCGTGTAAGAAAGCGATATTAATTTGAAATTGAGTTGTGAGATGATTTTAGAGTTTTTTTCTTCAGGTTCGTTCTGTTCATGTGAAAGCTACGGACCAGTGTGTGTGTGTGTGTGTGTGTGTCTACATCATTTTCCAATCTCAACTCTTCTTTTCTTATATTTTTAAAATATAAATATAAAAAACAACATACAAAATGATTTAGTTATAGAATTTACTAAACTATTTAAATAAATAAATAGGAAATGGAAATAATACAACAGCAAAAACAAACACTGAAAACACAATAAAATACTGAAAAATAAAGTATCGCAGAGAGAATTATATTTAAGAAAATACAAAAAAAAAAAAAAAAGAACCATTAAAAACTTGAAAAACTTTACATTAAATATTTTCCTATGCCATATGAAATAAATCCTTTATTTTTTCCCATTCCTATTTCTTATACTCTTGTGTTTTGCACTTACTACACACAACTGCTGAAGCTGCTGTTGGTGTTTTGCTTACACATACGCCGCTATATAAACATATAATAAAATGCAAATAATTCCTTATCCTTATTTTTTTTTCTTATTTATTTCAATGTTGTTTCGTTTTTCGTTTTTTTTTTCTGGGTCTTAGCATTTATTTTTTTATTTTTTATATTATATTAGTCTCCAGTCACCCATTTTTCTTCTAATATATAACTTAAATATATATTTAAATATTTCGAGCGGTTCGATTATTATTATTATTATTATATACTTAATACATGTGACTTATGCTATAAGGTTTCAGAGTCAGGTATACAATATACTGGCATTACTTATTCAACAGTCAATTAGAAAACTATTTTTTTTTATGCTTTTTTGTTAAACGGAAAAAATAACCATTTTTTGATTGGTTATTAAAAAGTACTGCAGCACAATATCGCACTCTAAAAACTAAGTATTATTCACTAAATACTTTTATAAATTTCAATTAGAAATATTTTGTTAATGACAGAACAAATTATACAAAAAACTTATGAATTTTTGCATAAACTAATTTTAATAACTATATAATTAACATTTTATTGTTGACCAACACGCAATGTATTTATAGATCGCGTATTATAAAGTTAGTATCGCAGCATTGAAGTATCGCGTATTTTATTTTACACGGATAAATGTATCGATAATTTATAATTATTATAGATATTATAATTTAATTTATTTTAATGTTTATATTTTTCAACCGAATTACTATTGGAAAACTTATTTGTGATATTTACAAGCACTTTCAGGATCTTATCAATAAATGCTTAAGTTCGAATATCTTATAATTGATACTCTTTAGCAATCCTATTTAAGATATTTAGTTCCAATTAGAGACACCGGTTGGATATTTGAGGTAAAGTCACCATTTCCCTCAATAATTCGAACTTATAATTTATTTTAAAATTTCAAAACAGTCGGATAAATTATAGTCAATGAATCCCGTTGGAATATTATCAAATAATTGCTCAAATTGTTAGAAATTATCATTTAACATTTTTTTGCAAATTTGGCTCATATTCAAAAAAATGGTTCTTTAATTATTCCAATGAGAATGTTAATTTAATATGAATTTGTTTCTAGGTTTTCATTTCAGAGGGTTAAATTTTCAAATCAATAACCATACTCGAATTATTCATGTCCTTCAATCGTAGGAATATTTTACATAGTTTGCCTACTAAGTCCGTTGTAAAGTCGTCCGCGTAGCCCTGTGTGTGCAAACCGTTTTTGTTGAGATGAGTATTAACCACAATAGTGGCGATAGCAGCCACCTGTGGACACCCTCTGACCATTGTTACGCAAATAATCCAATTTATAAGAGATTTTACTTGATCTATGTATATGATGGTCACAATTGCATCAAACGATGCATTATCAAAGGCACCACTTATGTCAATAACAAAAACGCCCAATGGAAATTCATTTACCTTAAGCACTCCTTTAATTCGATTTACCAAATAATGTAGACCTGCAATCTTTTAAAATTATATCTATAATGGGAGAGACTTCTTTAAGCCTTTCTAGAATTATTATATTTATGAGCATATAAGACTCGTGTGCGACTCAAAAAGATGATGTATAAGTTTGAGTCTAAATACGACAATGTAAAATATATTTATTGCTATATTTGTAAAAAAAAAAAAATAATGTATTTCAATTTGACTTCATCTTTTTAATTAAATATTTAAAAATATCGTTATTATTATTATATTTCATTTATATAAATGAAAGCCATGGAAAATGAAAATGAATACTAATTAATTAATTGAACGAACAAAAAGCCATGCGGTTATTTATTGAATTGCAAAAATAAAATTGAAATATCTATTCTATATTTAAAATTAATGAATTATTTATTTTGTTTGGTATTGTAATATCATATTTAAAATGTTGGTAAATATTCAATTACAATAACAAAACGGTAGCATAAATAAATATACGTATTATTAATATTATTTTATATACAATAATAACAATATTTTTATATTACATTTGTGATAAAATAAATATATTGTTTAAAATTGTATTTATTTCAATTCATTTCATTCATTGGTTTTTTGTATTATATTGATTTAACCCTTTCGTACTTCCAGTACAATAATTTGAAAATAGTTAATCTTCCTGTTATATTTTTAAAAATTGCCGCACTTTTCTCAAAAATGTTAGCCAATGAGTTTAGAATATACACCACAAATGGTGTCTTTTTCCTACATTAAAATTTAGTTACATCACATGCAGTTTAGTACACTTTCGTTTATCAGATCAGGAAGATGAAGATAAAAACTGAACTTTTTTTTGAAGGGAATTAATTACGTATGAAAGGATTAATATTAATTCTTATATTTATTTTTAAGCTGTAACATATACCTATATATACAAGGAACGCGATGCAGTATTTTTCCGAATTGTTCTTTTGCACAAATTTGATTTTAGTAAAAGTGCGTCAGAAAGCCATCGATTGTTTGTAAAATGTAATGGTGATCAAGCTTAATTGCATAAAAACATGTAAAGAGTGCGATGATTTTGATGTCAATGACAAACCCGCGTTCTCTGGACAGCCACAAAAGTTCAAATAAATTCGATTCAAGTATTATTGAACGGAAACTGAGTTCAATCGGTGAAAGAGTTTGCAATAATCAATAATTGACGAAAATTGCCATTGCGAACCGATTAATACTGGGTGTGCTTTGCTTACCAAAAAAGAAAGTTTTCTGTGACGTATTGTAACTGGTGTAATGTAAACATGTTAAACAGTGTTTAGCATAAAAAAAAAATTCTTTTTTATCGAATATTTTGTATCAATATTTTTGACGCTGACCGTATTTTATATACAATTGGTTAAAGTTTACTATAGTTTTTTCTTATGTTATAAATTAAAATATAGGTAAAATATAGTAAATATAATTTCCATAAACAATTAAAGTCATATTATATAATAAAACGATATAAACGATAATTAAAATGTAATAAATAAAAGGGTACTCACCAATTCACATTTCCCCAAATTATCCGCAATAGAGGAGCCGCCGGTAACAGATGAATGAATATTCTACACATACAATTCAATTTGTAATTTCATTTCACAATAATAACAAAATTGAAGCGCGATACACATTTGGTATATGGCTAAAAAGAGAAAAAAGAAATAAATTAATTTTATTATTATTATTATTTGGTAAATTTAAATAAATGTATCAAATCAAATTAAATATATTTATTTTATTACTTTTTTTCAAAATAATTTGGTACAATTTTAAACATAAATACAAAAACAGCAAGAAGAACAACGATAACAGCAACAACAATAAATGCTATATATAAATTTATGTTACCGCGGCGTCGCACAGACAAAATCACATTTTTTTTTCTTTTGCGTATGCATATAGGAAAAAGTCAAAATTTAATTATTAAAAAACTCAAAATCTATACCATCTTTTCCAATAAAATTAATTATTAAATAAATAGATAATTGTTGGGAAACAAATAAAATAGAAATAATTAAAACAATTACAATATTTTAATGTATAAAATATAAATGAAGGAGGAGCACCACTTACCGCATCATTAACAAAACAACCAAGGGAAAAAGAATTTATTGTAGGCATTTTTTAAACACACTTTAATTAAACATTGTAATAATTATATAGAAAATTAAACTTAAATAATATCAAATATTAATATTCGGTTTTATAAATTTAAAATAATAAATTATCTACTTTACATTAATTATTAAATTTAAAATACCATAATTAAATGATTAATATGCAATTTTTTTTTTCCTATTTTCCATTTACTACGATGTGACACAAGCAAAACAAAAACGTACAATAAATAAAAATCGAAATTATAAATGTGACATAAAAAATTGAAGACACATGAGAAAACCAAAAACAATTGAATTTATTTCGGCTATATCAGAAATTTGAATTTATATTTTATTATATTGTAATTTTATTTAAAATTTATTGAATTTTAATATTTAAAAATTTGCTCATTTTTGAAATTTATTCCAATAGATGTTGTCACTTACGATTAATGATGTTTTAAAAATATGATGTCCTTTATTAGTAATAAAATTAGCTTACAAAGTTATCGATTTTGATATTATTTAATATTATTTAAATCGTTGGCATTAGATAATTTTGAGTTTTACCTTGCTAACAATAATTGAACCGCTCTTCTCATAATGGTAATAGTACCAGATAATTCTGTGAAACTTATGCAGGATGTCATTACAAAGAAAAATCAATTATATACGGCGCATAAACATGAATTCAAAGAAATAATCATTAACATAGTTGCTGTTAACAAATATACTTTAAAATTAAATAATAATAACTTTTTCACAGTAAAAATGTTTCATTACATCAAATTATTCGATTATTCCATACGCATACAGAGCTCTGTAGCTGTTACATAAATTTATGATTTGATAAATATTTTTCTAAAATTGCAATTGTATTAAATTTTAACGATAAGCAATTTTTATATAATCGGATGAAAATAGGATTTGTTTACCTAATCGAAAAATTCAAGAGACACCGCTGATGAAAAGTGCACATACTTTGATAATCGAAGCGAAAATCATGGGTAAACCAACATTATTGTTAAAACGGCAACGCAATCAGTTGTTTTTATCATTAACATTAGATTAAATTTAAATATTTAATTTCACTATTCTAGATTATTTAAGTTCGTTAAATAAACTATTGTATGATGAATCATGAATCCACCATAATTTGTAATAATTTTCCACAAAAAAAAACTTAATTAACATTGATTTATAATAAAAGTTGATTTGACCACTTCAATTTTTATTATTTATGATTTTCATAGATTTCGATATAACGTGTGATTTTCTATAACACGAAACTGTATACCACAAGCATAAGAAAGAATTTGGTTAACCTGTACACATAATGGAGTTTTTCCTTTAATTTAAAAAAAATACATAGAATAATTTACGGAAATGTTCTTAAATAAAGGACATAATTTATATGTATATTTTGTGATTATATATGTGCAGAGTAATTTAAATTTACATTATTGCGATAAAATTAAAAAAACTGAAGAAGTAAAAGTATAAAATTTATTACATTTTTTTCTTTTTGATTTTAACTTTCCATGTAATACACAGAAAAACATTTATGAAATTTAATGTTTTATAGTAATTTTGTTATATATTTATTTATTTTTCAAACCATCTTACATTTATGTTTGGCGTGCGCGGAAAAAGTTTACCCGGAAAAGAAAACTGAATGTTATGATGTTGAATATATATGGTATAGATAGCTATGCGGCGACGAGTACATACAAAAAAGTTAAGTCAAATTGAGTTAGAAATAACTTTAGTATTTTTTTGACAGATTTATCTGAAGAAAACACAAAAAATATACTCGTTTTTGTGTATATTTTTGCAATTCTTTCATGAATGGATTTTTTTTTCTATGTGGTTAAGTTCAATCTCTTCATAAAAATATAAAAAAAATTTGTTTGTGTCATAAAAAATCAAAAAGTCACAAGAAAAAAGAAAAAAAAGTTTTGAAAGTTTTTTTTTTTCATTTCTTTTAATTTAAATATAAAACAGGAAAAAGTTTTTAATAATATTATTATATTTCAAAATAATTTAAAAAAAATGACATATAAATTTCTCACAACATTTCACTTTTTCACATTTCATGTGTGTGTGGATACATATTTGTGTAATAATTTTATTTTAATTTTAAATAATATGTAATTGTTTTTTTATTGTATTTTTCTTCTTTAAGTTAAGTGTTGAACAACATCATTGTTTTATTATAAATATGTTTTCGCGCATGTGAATAATAAATAATACATCAATAATGGGAAAAAAAAAATCCTATTGTTATTTTTGTTGTTCGAAAAGAAAAATTGTTTGTTACAATCTATTAGTTTTTATCATTTTTTTACACCATAAATATATTATATTTAATATTTTAATATAATTGTTGATATAAAATTTATCTTATCTTTATATAAATATATTAAATGTAATTTATAAATTGGATGTTTCTATTTTTTTTAATTTTTTTTTTTCTAACTATATAATATTTTTATGATCATTAAAAGATTAATGAATAAAATCGATAAAATACTGTTTGAATTACGACGACGAACGAAATCAAAGTAGTATAAAAATAATTTTACTTGTTATACATCAATAGATAAAATTATGCTTTGTACCACATATAGAGAGATAAGAATATAAATAAACGTGGAAAATTTGGGCCAATGGACTTTGAGGTTATTATTAGAGAAAGATTACTTAAAAATAGTGTAATATATTATATATAGATGAATGAGTACATGACCCAATGAAACAATTACTGATGACTATAAAATTTATCACCATCTAATTATAATATTTAGAATGTTATTCACACCTATAGCCAAACAGAAATTAATGTATCATCGATGCTTCATAGATAACTGTCTACCATAAGATCGCCGGCAAACTGTCATAGGATACATTTTGCATTGCAGTTGGCTACTTTTTTAAGAATTTACATTGGTTGTTAATTGAACGAATATGATATACCAAAATCTAAAGTAAAATCGAATTAACGATAAAATAAGTATGACTATGATTAGCATTATTAATTGATATCTGTCGCCGAACCTATTATAGAGCCGTCTTGCAATCGAAGAGACATATTGAAAACAAATAATATATTATTTAATTGAAGATTTTTCGATTCATTTTTTTAGAGGAAATATATTAAAGACTGACATCGAACAAAAAAATAATTCTGGTTGGGTATTTGTCTTACAGAGAATGAGAGAGTTTATGTATATTCTTCGAATACTTTCAATTTATATAAAGTTAATTGTATAATATTTATTGCTGGTACTTTGAAAAGTAGGGGCACTTTTCTTAAGAACAATACTTATTAATGATGTTTCGACATATATTTTTCACACATCCTAAAGTTGTAATTTCAATTATGAGTGATTTAAAAACTTTTTACATTTGTATATTATAAGGATTTGTATCTAATAATAAAAAGTGTTTTAAAAATAATAATAAGACAAAATATTTCAAGTTAATGTACAAAATTGTGTTCTACTAAAAATAAAATGTATATTAGATTTTCTTTAGAAGTTATATCCAATATAGCCTCCACACTGATGTAAAAAAAAGCTTATGGGGTTTTTAAAATGGTTCTACAAATACAAATTATTCTTACAAAACCAACGTTACAGCTGGAAGATTTACGGTGAACAACATTTGTAGAATTTGTATGATGATTTTGCGAAGGAATATACAAATATCCTGTGTGAATATGAAAAAATAGTATAGTACAAATATTTTTTACTTTGCACCATTTTTCCACCAGCTAAAATATATCTACGCCTACGTTCTTTTGTTTATAAGAAATTTATAAATTGAATAAATAAAAAAAGTAAACAGAATATCATCCTATGGTAAAATAAGAACTTTAAATACTTGGGAAACAGTTTTTTCTTATCCTTTTTTTTTTTTTCAAAAACAAACACAATACTTTTTTTTATTTCCAAACAAAAGAGTAAATATTTGTTGTGGGTTTTTTTTTCTTCTTTCTTTCCAGATAAAATACATTTTTGTGTAACTTTGAATATTTGAAATTTTTTTGAAATTTTATGATATGGAATTATTTGTAAACATGTAAATTTATTATTACATTAGTTAAAGAAAAAAACATATGTCAATACAATATACATTTCCGTCGAAGAAAATACCATAACACATCACCTAATATTTTCTGGAATAGTTATCTGTTTGAGAAGAAAAAAAAAACAGCTTCTCCAGGTAAATTCTCATTTGCATAATGAATTCGTTAGAATTTGTTAATACACACTGTAGTGTTATTGTTGCTGTCAGTTACACACTACACGGACTTAATGAAAAGAAACGAAATTAAATTGAATTGCAAACAAAATATTTTGTACTGACTTATATATTGCTTGTCTCCTAAATCCATATGTTAACAAAAAAAACGTAAAATTATATAAATATTGATCAATTTAAAATTATGTATAATTAATTTTAATTATTAATTGTCAATTTAAGATCTCACATACAATACAGTAAAAGATATCTATACTTATCGATGCTGTAAAAATTAATTTAATAGTGAACAGGATAATTCGCCATATAGAATTTAACATATAAATTGATAGTATTTCTATAGGATTCATAAAACCTTGATTTGAAAAAATTTCCGAAAATATTATGAATTTTCACATAAATTGATGAGATGTTAACCATAAATTAGCCTTGTGCTTCCTTATCGGATCATATATCTAAATTATAGAATTAAAAAATATTTTATTACCGTACAGAACTATAAAATCGACTACCTGCATGTCAATAAGAATATTGTATTCTGTAGTAAATAAATATTCTTCTATTCTACGAAAAAATCAAAATGAAACAAAATTTATTATTTCTTCAAATTTAGTAAATGGTTATATTTTATTTAAATTAAATATATAGTATTCATCAAATGTCCGGATAAACCATCGATAGATAGTTTGCATTTAAAATTTGTATACGATTTAATTTAAAATTTTAAGATTCAATATATTATAATTATTTTTAACTTTTATGACATGTAGCAAATGTTTTATTAGTTTATTACATAATAATTAAAAACTTAATAAATTATAATAAAAGCAGCAGTCAAGTTAGTTAATTTCTTTTTTTTTTTTAACTCAATGTGTGTACGGGAGATTGGTGCCATAATTGGTCATCAGATTAACAATAAATGGAGCAGTTTTCACTATAGAAACAACCTATCGTTTGTATACTCGAAATTCGCACTAGAAATATTCAATACACTTCCCGATATAAAAACTGAATTTGTTGATTTGATTTTGTTATTTTTCTGTTAAATATCTATTTATAACACGGTGTTCCGATCATCGTGTTCCATGCTACTCTTGTCCGATGAGAGAAAAATAATAAATATTTTAATGTAATTTTTTGTAATACATTTTGTGCAACTCATTATTTTTTTTATATTGTTTACCCAGCAAATTATAAATTGATTTTATAAAAACAGATTTATTTCTGTATTTCTTAATAGCAAAATAATATGTTTTTTCGTATCATTATTTATTTTATACCAATGATGGATGAAAACGTCATTCGGAATAAACATAATTTTTACGCATAAAACAAGGTCAAAGTAAATTGAAGCGATCGCATCGCAGAATAATGTAAAAAAAAATATATAAATTATAATAAATAAATGTGCGTAGGAAATACCATGCTTACTACGCTTTGTTGGTTTTTTTCAAATTGTGGATTTCAAACAATGTGTAATTAAAAATTCATAGATTTTAGCGCCAAATCATGTTTGGTTTTAAATCAAGATTGAATTTATTCTTAAATCAAAATTATTGAAAATTAAACTTTTAAGCATAAATTGTATTAAAATAATATAAATACGTTTCAAATATATTTGAAGATTATGTTATTCTTTTTAATCTACATAGTTTTGGCTTTATTTCGAATGACTATTTTATCTTTTTAAAATTGCAATCTTTATTATTTCAATTCAAATAGATTAACTTAACGCATCAAATATAGATTCATTTTAAATATCAAAAACTATTATTCTTCTTATAATTTTTGTCGATTTAAGATAAATAGATTTCTGTAATAAGAAGAAATATATATAATTTCAACACTTTGTATTCCAATAATGTTTACGAAAAATACCTAAATAATGTTAAAACAATTTAATTTATTCATTAAATTAAATTCAAATAATAAAGAATTAAAAAAAATATATTAAAAAATGAATGATCAATTAATTATGCATAAAAATAAAACTGTATTAACTTCTCAACTTTCTGTCCATTCGGAAAATAATATAAATAAATAGAGGATGGATCATTAAATTCGCTTAATTTAAATATTTCATACAAATTTAACATCAATTATCGAAATTTTATTTAAATCCATGACCTCAGCCGATAATTATACAAATTTGTTTTTAAAATTTCACCTATTTTGCAACTTTAAATGTACATAAAAAAAAGTGCAATACAAATCTTAAAATTTTGTAATTATCACTATCAGAATCAGATTCTTTTATTAACGTTATGTTACTGTTGACTGTTCCGCATTTCAGTTACTCTTTCGACAGTTGAAAATGGAATGTGAAAACAGTCACACTACACATGAGTATTTTTGTGTACGGTCAAGTTTTATGTTAAAAGTGATTTCTATATTCAATTTAAAATTAAACTCTATTCACTTAAATAAATGTTACTTTTCAATTATGATTTACATTTAAATGGTTTCAATTTAAATTAAAAAAAAAATTTATATTTAAAAATAAAATATTATTCGATTTAAGAATTTAAATTTTTTTTTTTTTCTTCTTACAACAATAAAGAAATCAATGAAATGGAAATTTTATTATTAAATTTTGAATTTATTTTAAGCAGATTCGAGCATTTTCTATTTAATTGAAGAAAAAATTACATATATTTTAAAATAAAATTTAAATGTTATTTGATTTAAAATGTATTTTTTTTTCTGGGTGTGTATACCGGGGAAAAAAAACCCAACACAACATAAAATGATTTTTTTGTATCACTAATTAATTTTCTTTGAATAATTGTCCTCGAGCTATGAGCTATATTTTATTGGTCGTCAATTGTTTTTATAAATTTTGTTATACGCGCAATTGACGAAAACAATTTGTAGTTGAGTGTATGTGTATTGTCGCAAAACATTTATGATGATCACAAAATTATAATCATAAAAATTTATTTCGACTTTGTGAATTTACGATTCGAAAAAAAAAACTATTGAGGATGTAACGCTTGTTTGCTATAGCGATCGTATCGGACGATGTATTTGATTTTATAGATACAATTTTAAAATGAAATATTTTTAATTTGATTTTATGTAAATGATATTTAATATATTCTAAATAAAAAATTGTTTATTTCGGAAAATTAAAATCAAATTTTATGTCACAAAATATAACAATAACAATTATTTTATAAATATAATTTACTTTTGTTGTTTGAATGTATTTTATTATAATATTTATATTTTTTATACGAAATTTTTAAAGATAAAATAATGAGGTGGGTTATGGAGGGCAATTTACATTAAAGTCAACAATTCGCAAAAATTCTATTCATAATAGTATTCGAGTAGCGCCTCCGTCTCTCCTAATATAGTTAATATAAATAAATACAAGGTCAATTTGTAAAAAGTTGAATATTCTTTCTAAATTTTATCTATACATTATTAAATAAATACAATATCACCAATATTATTAAACACAACTTGCTTATTCTATAGATTTTTATTATCACGTCTGCTTAAGTTAGTAATTATTGCTCTGTAGCTAAAGAAATTACTTTACAATACATTATTGTATCGGTAAACAAGGCGGTAAACTGCGACACCAGAAAAGTTACTGGTGATGCGTGTGTTGTGTGGAAATTTCTCTTAAATAAAAATTTGTAATACCTACATCTTTTATCAATTGGGTAATATCTCCGAAAATTGTAAATTATCTTCAAAACATATTATTATAGACATTTTTTTATCGAATTATCCAGTCGGAAAATTTAAAAACAAAAAACCTATTAAATAATAAGGTTGGTGTTTAACAATATTGCTGATACTGTATGTATAATTATGTATATGGTACATAGAATATGTGACTAAAAACCTATATATAAATATATAATATTAGTAACTATGGTAACACTATCTAATTATATTATCTAATAATACATACAAGTTTTATTTTTAATATTTTTACTATAGCACAAACAATTTTTATGTATAATATTTATTTTAAATTTATAAATTAATAATATTTTAATTTAAATTGTTTTATTTTCAGATAGATGAACTGCGACTTTGTGTACAAATTTTAAAACAGCTGTATCTCGTATATTATATATTATTGTAGATAGAATTTTTATTATATTCATATACAGAATCAATTGGTGGTTAATTAAGTGGTGAGTAATTATTTAATTTATAAATAAATATTTGGCTAAATTTATATAATAATATAATTTTTGGTACACACAATTCATGAATTCCTTTGCATGTAAATCAAAAAATATAAAAAAATAAACAAGAATGGACATTGAATTTTAAATGAATTATAATTACATTTTTATTTTTAACAATTTACAATACATTATAATTGAGTCTAACCGGCGCATTGTTGGATTTATTAAGTTTTTTGAATTCCGATCTATATAATAACACAAAAATTGTGCATTTTTAAATGTCCATTGATTTGCCTATTATTTTTATATATATTTTTTATATATGGGTGTTTTGTCTGTTGCCATGAATACGGTCTTAAAAATTATATAATATAAAAAGTTAGTTAAAGAAGTATGATAAATTTTCTATTCAAATCTCTTTTGAATTTTTTTAGCACATTGCAACAGAAAATTAAAATAAATCTACTTAAATGGTAAAACGACTAACGTCGCCAAGTTAAATTTATGCATATTATTTTATTATAAAAAATATGGCTATAGAAAATAAGCAAAAAATGTATATATACAAATTTAATTTTAAACAATCAAAGGTAATTGCCTAAAAATGTATATGTAAAAATGTTTCGATTTATAGTATCGTTTGATACAGCCATTAGCGTTGCGTTTATAATTCGATGCGTTCAATAATATCAGTAACATCCGCAAACAACAACACACATAGAATAAATGTGAAAAAGTTTATTAAACACTATTTAAACTTTTCCTTTGAAATCATACAAAATATTTGCTGCATTGCATGTGTGGGTGTGTTGGATTTAGTGAAATTAGATTTTATTTTTTTTCGTAGAAAATCGTTTCAAAATTAATTATTTTTCATATTATTGCATCGATTATTTTATATATGAAATTTAAAATATTCTCATATGGTAAAATAGTTTGCATAATATTGATAATATTTTAATATTTAAAATGTACAGAACATAATTATGTGTATACAAATATATGTTTTATGTTGCCAAAATAAATAAAGTGTGGTATCTGATGATATACAAAATTTTAATGTTTACATAATATGACATTTTTGGGTATATATTTCATAAACAATTTAATTCATGTATTCATATGCATCATATCTGCTATATATATATCTATACACTATTTTAGCTTATACATTTATATATTCATCACATTAATTTAACATAACATAATAAATTTTGTGATGACCACTCACTAACCACATTTGCTAAACATAATCCAGTGAACACTTTATAATTTATATTTTATATGCATATTTTATTAACATACATTACATGCAATTTTATTGTACATATTTTAATATAATTCTTGTTTATTATATAGACATTTATAATCTATAACCAAAAATGATTGACTGTATGGTAGAATTATTTTTATATTAACCCCTATATCATATCTCTGTGTATATGGATGCAGGAGTCTTTATATAGTGTTTAGTACTATTCAGCATTGTAAGACCGATGTATTCCCCGTATAGTGCAGGGGAGTAGGTATGTTTTAACGCGATCTACACGATCCATCCGAGACAGAAATTTATTTTTTCATTGCTGTTTTCATATACTCGTCGTTTTTCTTTCAATGATTTATATACAAATCAACAGCCAAACAGACACACCGCATCTGTTTCTAATCCCACCGAAATTTCCAGATCATCAATTTTCGAATAGTTGAAACAATAATTCGCCGTTTTTTAATTTTATTATTTAACCTTCGAAAATCATTTAATGACTTTCTGCAGCAGTTTACTCCAATTGTTGTTGGTTAACATTTCCTTTCTATTTTCATATAAAATGCGAATGATAACATTGAGAAATAATTTTAAAAGTGACGGAACAGAATTTATATAAAACAACTGTACACTTCTAAACGTAATATATTCGGTTGATTACTACATATATATTCTTGTGTATCTCACTCACTGAGAAGACTTTAGTTTAATTTTAATGTAATGATGTTTTCATTTCATTATTGTTCAGTAAAAAATGTACATCGATTGTTTGATAAATGAAAAGATTTTGCTATTTTATTGCCAAAATATCAATGTCATAAAAATACATGTGTGTTTATTAAAGAAAACCTTAAAAATGTGGTGGTGTCACATTTAGTTTATAAAATTTAGTGGATTACGCAGTGGAATTGTCTATATATTGAACTTTACCAACTGATCAAACGTTCAAATGCGCAAATTTTAACATTTAATATAACTAAACGAACTGATCAATTCAATTCAAGAAATGCGATCAGATATAGTAAATTGTGAATGGTGTTTTATCATGATATTGCAACGGCACACTTAATTTTGGTCACTCGAGAAAAATTATTGTAGCTTCGTTGGCATGTTTTGACATATATATGTATTCCTTATCTTGCACCATCAGATTAATATTTATTTCGTTCATTGCGAAACTTCTGGTAAACATTTTGATAATGATATAAAATCGAACTTGCTTCTGAGATATTTAAAAATTACGTGTAGGATTACTCTGGCATATAGGTAACGAAAAAGATATTCATGTTAAAATCCTATTAATATAAATTCATTGTTTAAGAAAACTAATCAATATATCCTAAAATGAAAATAATTTTCTGCGTAATATATTATTAATTTATTTTTTATCAATTTAAAAAGTTTCTATTTTATTTGTTTGTCGTCGCGTAAATGTAAACAAATATTTCACAAATTAAATTATTCAATTTAATTATAAATTACATTTATTACAAATGTACAATCGCAATCAATTAAGGTATAATCCGTACATTTGTTACTTATTTTTATTGTTATAAAAAATATACATACACCTAAATCTATTCGAATACAAAATGTAAACCCTTTTTTGCATCAATTATAATGAAAAAATAAAAGAGGGTTAAAAAATAAAATTTTAGCAAATTAAATAAACTTCGCGTAGAGACGACCGACGTACGTATTGGTAAAGAGTTATTCATTAATTATTTAGTATATGACAAATAAAAAAGCTTTATGAACATAATAGCTTCTGGCTATACTTTCATACCGGCGTTACCCGTCTATAATAAATTATATTTATTTTCCATTTGTTTATTTCTTTATTACTTTTTTTTTTTTTTTTATCTTAATGTAGAAAATTACAAAAGAACAAAAGAACCAAAAGCGAACAACAACAAAATCAATTCAATTAACTTGTTATAAAAATTAGGTCTATATAAAATATATATATTGTGTACAATGAGTTTAACAAAAAGTTCGGTCTATAGTGGCTATGCTATAAGAAATTATTAAATTTGATAAAAACAGACCATTCTATTATATGTGTACTGCTGAGGATATCGAATCAGACCACTATTTGGGTCCGTTTTAGCTTTTTTTAAACAGTTGTCGTCATTACCACACATATGTCAGTATTTGTATTCTTTGCAGATGTCCTTCAACTGCATTCTTCTTGCGGTTTTATATTACCTCACAACTGACCCATGTGTTATTATGGGTGTTACGATAATAGTGTAGTGTAAGTCCTGATACTCTTCAACGATTCGACACTAATGTAATGCAATTTTTGCATTTCAAATTTTTTCTCCAACGTGTCTATTCCAGGTTAATCGCGATTCTAGATATACACCAAGTTACTTGATACTCCTGGAAATATCCAAATCGGATTAATAAATTTTCAAAGAACCGTTAGTATTTATTATATGTATAAGTACCAAATCTTTTCTGGGAAAATTATAGTGTTTATCTTTCCAGTATTTATCGAAAAATTAGTGTTCTTAGCTTAGCACCATTCCTCTATCTTTCGCATGAAATTTCCGTATATCAAAATCAAGTCTGCCCATTTACTTTTTCAAGGCTATGTTGAGTAAATAATCCTGGATGAAGATGTTCCCCGGTAGAGACGATAATGCTTCACACATAAAGTTATCGATCATATACGTATATATTTTAAAAACATATTATAATAATTGTAAAAGACTGAATCGAACTTTTTGACAAACCCAACAAATATAGGTGGTATAAAAAGAAGTAAAGTTAATTAGAAGAAATAATCTCGTTTTTCTATTGTTTTCCTATTGTTTTATTTTTTTTTTTTTCCTTCTTCTTATTTTTATGCGGACAAGGTCAGTTTTTATTTATAGCCTAATACGAGTATATATACACATTAGCGCAAGTTATATAGAAAGTGAGTTTTTGTTACTGTCATCGTATGGAAGTTAATTCTTTTCTATGTACACACCTATATATATATACAATATATTTATATGTACACCAATCTTGATAAATTGTTGTTTATGGGAATACGTTTTTGTGTAGGTGTAGGTTATATGCGGTTGTAGTCATCGTTTTTATATATAGGTACAATATCGCCCACAATGTAAGAAGCATTTAGTTTTAGAAGTTTCGTTTTGCATTATATAATAGCAGTTAACATTATATAATAATATCAAATACGTGTTTACTTTTGTTAAATTATACATTTAGTAAACAATTTTATTTTGACAGAATGGTATACTTTTTTACTTTTTCTATATCAAAATTAATTAATTTATATGAGCGAATGTGTTATTAAAAATAAAGCATGACACTAACATGTTTTTAATAATATCTTTCACATATAAGTAAAAACTATTAAATATTAACCAGTAGTTTAAATAATTAACTCAACAACATTCTAATATAATAATAATTATAATATTTATACAATTATTACAATTTTATGGGATAAATAATGAAATAACATTTACCAGAATACACCATTAGTAAAGAGGTACACGTAGAAGCAGATAAACTTTCGGGAAAGGGGATCATTAACACCACGCGTCACCTGATTTGAAAAGGTTTTATGTCGATACATAACGGAGTTAGTTCAAGAGCTGTAGCAATAATTCAGAATTATGTTAATAATGTAAAATTTTGGAAAACCATGCACCGGTTATTGTTTTACCTTTTTCTGAATAGTCGATGAATATTATACTACGTGCATCGCAAAAAGCAGTTACCATATCCTTAACGCAGCTGATAGAATTGCTTCTTCTTCTTCTTTGGTGTGGTTTCACGGGTTCTACCCATTTCTTTGACTGTTGTTATGATTTTGTTTCGTTTGTAATGAATCAATCATTCGTCAGCAGTTATGAATCGACGATAAAATTCAAAAAGTTTATATAATATGCTGAAAAGTATAATCAGGCAAATGCGTATTTAATCAATGGTTAACTCATCTCCAGCTGCCTATAACCTTTTCACATTCAAATGTTCGTCTAGGATGATATAACCACTGCACACATTTTTTTGAGATGATTACCAAGGCAGCTATGCCACATGCACTTTAAATCTGCGATTGTTCACTACTATATCATGGATTTTATCACTTATTTCTAAAAGGCGCAACTATAAACTAAATCTATATACAAGAAATTCAAGTTGAAGGACAATGGTATAATTTAATAAACAAACTACCAATCGAATCAAAATTTGAGTAGATCGGTTAAATCCAAAAATGCACCAATTTTTTAACTAATTTAATTAAAAAAAAAAAACCAAAACAGTTTTATTCCGAAATAATTTGCTGTTGTTGAATTGGTCTCGTAACTTTAGATTGCAAAATATTTTGTTATTTAATTAAAATTAAATTGTGTAATAATAACAAATAATGTACAAAAAACATAAAAATGTATATATTCTATTGCTATTTATACTTATATTATTATTATTTCTATATATTTACATAATTTGTATGAAATAAATTTATAAAATATTATAAATAGCCAATTAATCGGTCGTTCCATAATAATTACAATATAATAATAAAGTAATACAAATAAAATATATAATATTATAATAGCATTATTTTCATTCTATTTATTATATGTATATTTTATTATTGATTTAATTGAATTATTACTTTATTTTCATATAATAAATTATTTTTTTAGTATAATTATAATTTATGATAATGGATAATGGATTAGTTAACGTACAATTATTATTTATATACCCATACCGAAATTGGAATTATGGTTTTATTTTTATTGTTATTATATTTTATAAATACAGTCATATTTATGGGATGCATAAACATAAAAATAATAAAATAAAAAAAAGTAGTACATATCAATTCTCTATATGTATTTTAGTATTTAAAATTATATAATAATGCATTGGGACATGCACAAAGTGTATTATAAAATATTGTATAATATATTATTAAATTTTGATACTTTATATTCCCAACAGATTATATTTAATATTCTTTCTATATGGAGCAGTGTTGGTCATATTTTCACGTAACGCCAACGCGTAAATATATAGACAATACCGTAATACGTAATCTATGGAGAGAATATGTAATCTATGTAGATAATACATAATTTATACAGGCAATTCGAGAAATAACGAGAAACAGTCATTTGTCGTTTGTCAGTCCGAATGCTGTGAAAGAATAAAAATTTATAGTTGGAATTAATTTAATAAATAATACAAGTAAACCAAAAATAATATTCTGCAAAAATGGTTTTAGATAATTTACAATGTATCTATGCGCCTCCTCCTTAAGACATTTCTTGTGAATAATTGCGGCACAAGTTATTTTAATCAAAGTATTTGCCTTTATATTTTTTCACAACGTTTTCCATTCTCTATGTCAATATGTGTTGATAAAACATCGTCACATTCATCTATCCATTTTTGATCTTTTTCAATATTTGGGCAGCTTATGCTAGTCATTTCTTGCTGTATCGATCTAAATGAATAATAATCAAAAGACGCTATGTCTGGTGAGTGCAACATTGATGCAGATGACCATTATATTCGAGCTGCAACTGTGTATCCATAACAGGGCATTTAACGTGTGGTCGACCGTTGTAATGCAAGAGCATTACTTTACGTTATTGTTAGTATTTTGAGGCATCGTTCAATTATTAGCAATAACAGTTCCATTTGATTTAATAAACTCTTGGTGCACCACCACTACTTTGTTGGCACCAACAACTCTAGTAACAATTTGTCCGTACTTTGAAAAATAAGGAACATTTCCGTAGAAAAAACCCACATATTTTCCATGGAAAAGATATATTGGAATTTGTCCAAAGAATGTCTATATATTTTTCACTTAAAATAATAGTTTTTTATGGTCAATTGAAATCTTTGGATCATATTTCCAACATATATCCACGGTATTGTATCCATAATTTATTTCACCAATTATACAAGACAGTCGTTCGAATTTTGTATATTTCTCTTATCTAAATATAATTCTCATTCTTTTTAATTTATTTTTATAATTTTTAAAACAACCAGCAACTCAAATCGATATATATTTTCGAGGAATTTTGTAAGACTTTTATTAGATTTTATCCGCTGTTTTTGTTTCTTGTTTATGCGTAAGCGTGTTTTATCTAATACCAAATTTCTACAAAATTATACTATGAATTTATTACAATAATTTAATTTAACAATTTTAATAAATTTTTCCATAAGAAAATATAAATATCATACATTTATTTAATAAATAAACATATTTATTACATTAATAAGTTTCAACCTGTTACAACCTGCTGTGTAACAAAATGTTTGTGCGAGTACACTTGTCGCATGCCGTATTTTTATTGTCAAAATCCATGGATCTGTTCACAAAAAATATGAACATAAATTCTACGGATATTCTGTGGAATAATAGCAACGAGAAATAATTGTAAGGAGAATCCGTAGAAATTATCATCGAAAATATATGGACATTTTTTTTATAAAAATTCATGGGCTGATCATATAGAAATCCAGCGGACAACCGTAAGATATCCATAGTTATTGCTTCGGATTAAAACTACGGACTACTACATTTAATGCGGAAATTTTGCGGACAAACTACGGACATTGTTACTAGGGAAATGCAGAGTGAATTACCTTATGAACCGGTAATTGTTCCATTTTGGTTGTAATGTTGATGGTTCTACTATCGGTCGACCCATGACTTTTTGTATTTAGAATTGTGAGGTAAAATACGTAAAATCTGTTTTATTTTTGTTGACAATCAAGGACAATCGTTAATTCATATATATATCTAATATTTCTTTTTTTTGAAGTCGTTAGTTCAGTAACTTATAGCTCGTGTACAAGCTCATTTAACGTTTTCCGTCAATTCATGCTTGTCATTCGTTATGCTTGACCTTTTTCGGTTGTCCAAAACGTGATTTGTTATTGTGACATTAAAATTAACACAATTGAATCTTCTAAACTATACTCCGTAGATATTGTATGCGATGGAGCTTGCTCACCCAATAATCGATTAGCTTCTGCGCTATACACTTATTCATTGACTCAAAGAAGTGCGAAATGACAATCTCAAAGTAAATATACATAAATAGATTCATAATACCAATGGCTTCTACAATTGTCTTCTGTCACCGTCGCCGCCAAATGATTTGGCCGTTTATGTTAAGTTCCTAATATATATATTATATATATACTTATATCGTTTTGTCACAATATACTCAATCTTACCCTATATCTATTTTAATGATTAATGAGTTTTTATGTACAGTTCATTTAATGTTTATAGAATGGCTACAATTTTATATATATTATAGTGATTCCATTGATTTGCAATAAAAAAATATGCTATTATAATATTATGTATAAAACATATATTTTACCATTTTACCAAAAGGAATAATATTGTGGGTATTTTATAGAATAGAATCAAATTTTCATATATGTACTATTGAATATATATCACCTTATATCATTGGTCTCTGCGTTTATATACGAGTATACCATTTTTTTTTTATTCACATTTGAATATCAGCATATAATAAATAATATGTATATATAAATGAATGGCTATTTTAATCTCACATATATATACTATCTATCGGTCTATGACTATAACTCTAAAATTGTATATATGAACCATGTTCTGTTAGTATTATTTGGAAATTTATGTTACACATATTTTATATTTTGCATCATTCTTCAAACGAAGTACATATATTGATTTGGATATATGAAAATTATATATTGAAATCATTATTCACATAAAAATAACATATATATTATATAAAATTCCAAACTATTATAGTATTATATTGCATGGTATGTATATGGAAATGGATAGGAAAAAAATGAGATTTATTTGATTGATATATGTAAAATGAATAGATTATTCTTCTATTCCGTTCAATAACATTATTTGAACAACATATATATACGTGTGTCAATAGTATAGTGTATATTATATTACCATACATATTGATATCATACCTATTAGACTCTATACCTCTATAGCACCACCTATATATAATGCACATCAAATATTTACATATAGAATTATATTTTTTTATTAGAACATTTTGTTAAAGTAATTAATGCAATATGTACACGACATGATATCTATCTATACTATTTTACAATATATTTTATTTTTAGATTAAAAATTGATAAAAAAAAATAATCTATGTAAATAATATAACATTTATAATATACTATAAGTTTCCTCTGTCCGAAATATAACCGGTATGGATAAGAAAAAAATCAATCACCTGATTTATTTTTATAAAAATAATTTTATTCATTCGAATACTAATCGATTTGGACGTTCATCAAATGAATCAAATGGCTTTTTTATGTTGTTGATTGGAATGTTGTCGATTACATCGGTTACCAACCGTTTTCTTTCGTTTCATCGTCACATAAAGTTTAGACAATAGAAAACGTTCACATGGAATAATGGAATAATAACGAGAATGTTAAATTAAATTAATTTGATTTTTAGTAAAAAATAAATCAGTGATTATTGTTGCTCGATATTCAGGATGAAGAAGTTGAATTAACAAACGCTTCAATATGCCATTGTAATACAAAGCATTCGTCGTTGAACCATTTGAACAAAATATGCGGATAATACCTTATAATAGATTATAAAAATAAATCGTTTTAATTTTTGACTTCATCAAACGAACAGTTATTTGAATTTTCTTCATCTCTTAATCGTTGCCATTCAGCACAATGACGCTTAGTTTCTGGTTCGTATTGAAAACACAGACCGGTTTCATATTCAATAATAATATAGGTTTTAAAAATTTAATCGGCACTTTCAGCGTTTTTATAGAATAATAATTTTCAATACATTTTTGGTCATCGCATTTATTGATGTGGAACAAAACATTAAACCCTTTTGTACATCAATTATTTCAATTAAAATCTTATTTATAGTTTTTGAATTCAAAACGTTGTATTGTCATGAATCTCAATGAAGATTAACTTTCACAAAATCACGTATATTTTCTTTGATAATCGTTGTTAACTTGTATTTTGGTTAAATAATTATCACAATTTTACAACGTTTCGGTATTATTTTAACAATTTTTAAATAAATATTATTATAGGTTTTTTTGCGGTTGCTTTTTTGGGTTACACTAAGGTTTAAAATATATAAATATATCAGCAGCCAATAGATAGCGGTATCAGATCCATACATACATATTTTAACAGTGATTCCGGTTATTTTTCGGCCAAATTATGTGCATTAACATTGGGCATAAATGTATATAGTTATATTATTGGTATACGGTAGATAGATATATAACAAAAACATAAATGCGAAGTAGATTATATAATACAATAATAAATAAATGTATACAAAAATTTAACATTTGCTATTTTTAAACTATACACTTTTATATGTACAAGGTTATTCCGAAGACCCGCCTATAAAACACATTATCATATTTTTTAGTTTATATTTTCGAATATTTTTAGATGAATGTTCGACAAATTTAAATCATAGATAATCGATAAACGCATTAAAATTATTAAAACTTATTAGGGAAAGCGTAGAAATAATAATAATAAATTATGTACTTGCAAACGTAGTAGTGCGGTGTTGACAATACGAAATAATTTATCGTGTGAGTTTTTATTTTTAAAAATAAAAAACCATTTGTAGGCGGTTTTTTTCGGATAACCTAGTGTTTTAGTTTTTTGTTTATGTTTTCATAGTATTGTATTCAATATTTACTATATTGTGGAATGAAAATTTTTATTTAAAAATAATAAAATTTCTGTTTTGTTTTGTTGCAATCAATAGTTAATTTGAATGAATGTAAAAATATATCATTTATTTCATTGATGGTCCATCTCCATTTCATTTCATCTGTGTGTTATCAATGATTTTATTTTATATTTAAAAAATATTAGTATATAATAGTGTATAATATGTGAAATTGAAACTGAAACAGTGTATATTTAGAATTAATATTGTGTAATTAGATTTTAAAAGTGGGATGAAATAAGGTGAATGTGTAGGGATTGCTGCGTATATACTCGTATCTATAATGTTTTTATTATTAGTCAATTTATGTTGAAGCTGTATACGAGTGGAGCTGAACCCCCTTACAATACGGTACTGAAATAGCTCGGATTCGTGCAACGCAGTCATTAATCCACAGCGCCCCGTCATATAATGCGGAAAAATAAATCTATATTTTATCCAATTTTGATATAGTTTTATATTTATTTAAAAATGGAATTTTATTACTAATTTTAGCTGACATTCTGGTAAATTGATAAAAGCATTTTAATTTCCTTATTCAAGCTTCGTCCAGGAACCTAACAAATTCTCGATATTTATTAACCAATTTTTTGTGAAATTTTGTATACGTTGTAATTATACGTATGTAAAATGGAGTTATTTAAGAATAATTGCTAATGAAATTGATATATTGAGGTGGAATTATGCATAAGGTGATTACACTTTATTTGAAATTTTAACAATTTCTATACACAATTCTTTATCCTTGAATCATCTGTTCTACGCAGTTCCGTGTTTAATTCTCCATTTGTGTGCATGTCTATAATTTAGAAAAATATCCTTGTAATGTTCTTGAAAATTCATTGATCTTTCATGTAAATTTAGACTCAAACATTTAATATGCCATGGCTTGATATTAACTTATGAAATTTTTGAACACAATCATTTTATGAGAAGTTCTTTCATATACGATGTTTAGAATGTTACTTTAAATACGCGTTTTGTTTATCGTTTAACATTTGTTTAACTAATTAATTTTTTATTATAATTACAATGGCCTACCAATGACTTAATTAAATTAAATAAATGTCTTTTCAATGTACTCATCATCAACATCATCAAATTTATGTTATTCAATGTGGAGTCCAAAAAATATTTATTACATTAAAGGTGGTAAATTACTTTACATTGGAGTACATAATAATTCAACAATTGATCGGCAATTATCGAAAAAACACCTATTTGTGTTTCTCTCAAGAAAACCATGTTTATTTTTGAATAATTGTATTTAATTTGAACTCAAAAATATTTACGTTACCAAAATAAAATACTTTTAATTGAAAATATGAATTACAAATCATGTAATGAATAAATCTTATTCAATTACTGTATACGTAATAATAATATAATATAGATTTTATAAAATTTGATATGAAAAGAAAATAAATTGTATAATCGAAAAATTGATTTATTTTTAATATCATTTTTCTTTTTATATTATTACATCTGTAAATCATTTTACAATCGGGTGAATATTAATATTTTAGCAAACATCACTCAAGTATAAAATAAAAAAAATACTAATTTATAATAGTAAAATAATTAATTCATATAAAATTATAAATGTTTCTTTTGATAAAATAAAAAAATTAAAAAATAATTGCCCATGAACTATTTTCATTATAAAAACATATTTCTTAGGTATATATCTCTATCTATAGCTATTGTAAATATATTATATTGAAAGAATAACAGCTGCTAAACCAATATTACACACAAACAACATATATTTGTTTTTCTTATAATACCGAGTATTATTATTATATAAAAATTCCAAAGTATAAAAATAATCAACATCACTCATCATTGTCTTTTCAAAATAAGAAAATAAGAAAATAAAAATCGTATTAGTTATTTAAAAAAAAATATTATAAAATATATAAATAAATTTAAAATACATATATAAAAAAGGTAGGTTTTACATTTTAAAATAACATCAGAACAGATGAAAATGTGATCTAATTTTAAATATGCATAGAACCAGAATTGTGTGAACGCGCCGCCCTATTGAAAATTGTTGTTATATTGTGTTTTGTTAAAAATGTAAAAGAAAATTTTTTCTACTATATTTCTCTATACCAATTTTCTTTCAAATATTTATATTCAATTTTTATAGAATTAATTAAAAACCATAACGATCTTCTACTACTACTCCATGGCTTTGTAACCCAGGTGTTAGCCTTCTCAATGTCTTCCAATCCCGAATTTTAAGGATCTTTATATCACAGCTTCTAATCTTATAGGGCTTCCGGCTCGCCTTCGACCTTCTGGATTACAATTCAACAGTTTTTTTGGCACACGTTCCCCCTCCTTGTGCGATACGTGTCCAGGCCATCTTATTCTATTGATTTTGATTGTTTTGGCAATATTAGGTTGACCGTACAACTTGTCTAATTCAATATTGTATCTTCGCCTCTGCGACCATTATGTTCTTTGACGGGATCAAATACGCCACAGAGTACCTTTCTTTCTAATGATCTTCTTAATGATTTATTTTTTATATATTGTACAAATTGCTCGAAATTGGTATATGAACGAAAATCATTTTCATTAAAATAACTAAGACAAATTGTTTGAAAACATCTTCACAATTTTGATAATTAATATTTATAATAGAACTATATATTAGGATTTGATAACATCAAAAATCCTAATTTTTTTAAATCAATTTACTTCAATGCTTTGCTATTACTATATAATTGTATTTTTTTTAAGGAAGTTACAAATCAAACCAATTGTTTTTTCGTTGATAACATATCTTCCAGTAATTCAAAGTATAACGTTAATAGTTCATTCTTATTACAATAAAACACACAGTTGTTTTATTTGTTTCACAAAAATCCAACCAAAGATTATCACCGTTCTTCCTCTGCGATATATTTTCTGCACATGGTTACACAGAAATATTTTTACGAAGATCATGTCAATATCATTTTAGATCATGTTTATCCCAGTGCAGTGTGAATGGAATTGAATGTGTATATAATGATATGATTTTGTTAATAATGGTTAATGGTATAAAAAATATTGCAGAGACCCGCTTAAGCTTATTATTTAAAATTTACATTTTCTGACACTGTAATTTTAGTATTAACTTAGTTCTAGACTTTATATCATAATTTTCCTTTTGTTTTAGATCGATTAATTTTTCCACCAATTTTACCGTTTTTGATGTCGTTATGAGTGAAAGTTGCTTAACACTACAACCATAGCGTCATGTCCTTAAGCAGTCATTTATGTAAAATTAAATGAACAAATAAAATAATGATCAATTTTAAATCAAACTTTTGTACTGGTCATTTGATCGGCTACGGTACGATTAGTATTAATTCGTTCTATTTCGTTGTAATTGTAAAACATGTATCTCATGATTTGTATATGTAATGAAGCCGCACTCAATATAATTTTCCATATTATTATCCGTTCAATTTTCAATAATTTGCTTTTATTTCATTTTACTTTAATTTCAAAAATCTTTTCTGATTGTATAAAGTAAAGCTATTAAAAGAGCAACTTATTAATAAAACCAAAACCATACCGCATATAATTCAAGGGATGCGCTTACATTTATGTACATAACCAAAATTGGGGTTAATTAATTTTTCACATAATAATAATGATAGTATAGAATATAAATAATTAATTTTTTGTTGGATTATCACATCATTTTTCATATTTTATACGTATATGTATTTTATATCCACATATAAATTTTGGAAATTATTATATAATTAATTTTCCTTCCTTCAATATTTTATAAATATTATAATATAAAGAAAGTGTATACGAATATTTCTCTGTGTTATCATTCCGTGAACACTATATACGAACCGTTAATGAATTGATACGCTTAAACCGAAAATATGCTCACACAAAAAATGATGAAAATTTATAGGTAGAAACTTTTTGTAATTTATGATCATATAAAATATTGTATATAAGGCAGATATATAAACCTTTATATGAACACCGTGTCCAATATATTCTCAGAAAACAAATCATGTTTACATTACTTGTAATCTTATTGCTGCTGCAATTTGTATGGCAAATGCATTTTATTAGTTCCGTTTTAGTATACCAGTACATAATTGACTTAAATTTCAAGATAAATCGCGAAAAATCTTACAATAGCTGTTTGCATATGGAGTAAATTACCGCTGGTAGATTTATAGAAAGAGGAGATATGTATGATAATGATTCTTCTTCTACTATCCTTTTAAGGTCCATATTGCATATATTTAGTGAAAGCTTGATGCAAGAATAATTTAACAGATTTTTTGATCAGGTATGAATGACATCTTATCAGATTTGAATATAGATTTTTTGTTTGGTTGTGCATAATTTCAAACATAAACGATCACAAATTATAATTACATACATATTATATTATATTATTACTCATTAACTTATTATTTTAAATTAATAAATATAAAATATCATTTCACGTTTTTTTCTCAATTAAATTCAATTGTAGTTGAGTATATTGTCATATCGTAGCTAAATCCATTATATTCGTCGTTATGCTTACAATGTTCACCTGTATAGATAAGACGGATTAATCAATTACACCATAATATCAATAATCAATTATGTTATCAAAATTTCGGTATCGATTCAGTGGATATTGTATGGTGTATGTCTTATGGTGTTTCGTGTTACTGTTTTTAAGAAACGTTTGGATTTAGTTAAAAAGAGTTACATTTTGAATTATTCCGAAACACTTATTAGTTGAATTGTTTGTACTTATTTATTTTAAGTTAATAATTATGAAATAACACGTTTTATGTAGTTTTTTTTTTTGTATTAAATCAAATGTGTTTGAGAGTGTGCTGGACGTGGTGTATATATGTAAATGTTATTAGTATATGACTCATCATTCGTGTATACTTTTCTATACATACAATAGATTTATAGCTCATTAGTCATTATTTATATAAATGAATTCTCTATCTATATATACACACACATCATATCGTATGTATTTATATATTAATTATGAATCCCGGCCCTTATAAATTTCATAAATAATTTTTCGGTTTTTCATTTAGTTAGAGAAAGGTGGAGTATAAATTTTATCAATAAATTACTTTAATATACGCAAAGTAATAAATATATGTGATAAATTAGTATTATAAGAAATTTTTCACATAAAATCCGCATTATAATTTATTAATTTTATTTAAAACAACAAATATAATTGAAAAAGTTCACGAAATAAAAAACTTATTTTATAACATTATAATAATAAGAATAATAACAATAATAATAAATCAATTAAATATTCAAAAAATATATAAAATACATAATTGAAAAATAAATAAAAACATTTTACCACAATAATATTAATAAAATAATATACACCGCAAAATAAATATTAAATTAAAACATAATTAATTATAAAAATTATAAAACTTATTCATGGTTTTTACAAAATAAATAATACTCGTATAAATTTCAAAGTTAATCTCAAAGTTTTTATCCCATTTGCTAATATGTATATATTTATATTAATCTAATCTAAACTAAACAAAACTATATAAATTGTAATAACATTTTTAATAGTTTTTTTTTTTATATAATTATCCATAAAGTGTAGATAATCGATTTATTTACGGTCAACACCAATTTTTAATGTTTTAATAATAATGATAATATTATTTTTGTTATTCAAAATAATAGTAAATAAAAAATTATTTATATTTAAAATTACGAAATTACAATAATATTTATTCTTTAGTTTTATCGGATGTAATCAATGGAAAGGTATTAAAAAATAATCTATGATAATCGGAATATTATCGAATAATTTGTTAATCGTATGGAATAAGCAGCATGAGGGGTGCACAATGCAAATGTATTGATTATATACCTACCACACTACCCATTTTGTTTAACAACTCAATATATCAAACTAACTATGTTCAGAACAAGGAGCCCATCAAAATTTAATAACAATATAATAGCGTATTTCTTTGGACGGTTCTAAAGACATCCATAATCTCTTCTATGGAAGATTAGCAAATGATTATAATTTGTAATTCTTTCAAAAAGATGATAATTCATAAAAGTTGATTTTTATGATTGTTTATGTAATAATAAATTTAATAAATTATCATAAATACAAAACATGAATGCTGATGTAAAATCAGCTTTCCAAATGCTTGGTGTCAATCCCTTGTATATAAACCCAATACACCCCTTGTCGCACAGTCATTTGTAAACAATTCCAAATGCCGTGACATTGAAAATGACGTCCATAATTTTTACGATATTTATAAAAACCTTGAATTTGCATACGTTTTTTTACATAAATCTAATGTATAAATAATTGTTTTGGCAAGACAGCACCATATATAAATGTTAAATAAACTGGAATCTCATATTTTTAATGTAATATGCTTGGTAATAGTCCACGATACAATGATGCAGCACCCCTTCTGTAGTGTAAATATGATGGAATGAATAAAATGTATTCGGATATCCCATTTTATTATCTTGGGCAATTAAACGGGTACGTATAACATCCAATGATGATGATATAATTGTTGCAAATGTACCGGCCATCGAACCACACATAAAAATTGATATCATTTCATTTGTTTGATGTATGTGTAATTTGGTTTGGTTTGGTTTTTAATTTACATTATTTGTAAAACCAAAATTATTAAGTTCCATAAATAATACTTAATATTTGTGCTGAATTATGTACTTTCCAAAATGTTCGTAAACCTTCTGCGGCACTTATTAAACGTATGGCTTGTGTCATTGATGAATATTTCGATAATGTTGAACGACGCTGTACCGGTTAAAATTGTAACTGATAACTAATGTGAAACTGAATTGAATGGATGCCAGTAGAATTAGTGTTTTAAGGATCATGGACATTTCAAGGATCTTACAAGTAGTGGCGCAGGCTGAGAAGTAGCATTCAGTTTTCAATATCGTTATATATTTTTCTTATAACCTGGTTGAAATTAAACTAAATTATGAAAAAAAAGTTGGGTGTTCACTGAATTAAATTTTCCCGAAAATCTACTTTTATGAATTAGCATCTTTTTGAATTACGGGCTATAGTTTTAATGTGCTTTTTGTGTTCTTAAATCGATGTAACAACAAATGGATTAAAGTCGGGTTCTGGATATGTGGGGCCTTATTTTGGATAAACACCCAAAACAATGATTGATACAGCGGTTTTGTATATTCCATTTTACAATTTCAGTCTTAAAAATTCTTTGCGGCACACCACTTGTGCAATAATATTAATATATTATATTATATTAAAATAAATTTGTCAATAAATATACATAGATATTTCATAAGCTTATAATTTATAATTATGTTTACAATTAATATTTAAAAAACAAATATTCTCAACAACAAGCACCAACAAAATATGGTATTATAAAATATTATACAATTTAATAAATTATTTATTTATATGCTGTGTTTTGGTATATTTGTTATAATAATAAATTATATAATACTGGAAAATTAAATGAAAATATCATCGTATTAATTAAAATTATTCGTTGTATATACATTTATTTTCCCTTTAGTTTTTCATGAATTTTCCGCATACATAATATTATATATATTCGTACAGAGTGAACAGCCTTGTTCAAATATAATTATACGGAACGATATATGTATTTGGGAATTAGTGTATTTAGAATAGATAATGATAAAATATTAATTCTGCTACATATATATTTACTTACCATTAGAATAACTATTGCTATTATGAAATATATGATTGCTTGCAAATAATTGTAAAATAATATGATATGTTCGTTTTTGTCAGTTTAAAATTGAATTGTACATACAAATATTTTAGCAAGACTGTATCCAATTTTAATCGGTATATATATAAATAAAATATATATAAATTGTTATCTAAATAATAAATTAAAATTACTTGAGCATTGATAGAAATGTAGTTGATAATTTATTTCAATATATAAAAAAACAATGGATTTATGTTATATAAAAATGAAAAATGAATGTTCTTTATATAAATTTTAATTTTATTGCAATTTAATTATAGATAATCTTTTTTTTCCGTTTTTATTCAAAACATTTATTTACGTTATTAATTGCATATATTTAATTTTGTTGTTCGTTTTTATAATATGCATAATCATTGACATGGGGATATAGCAGCCCATTACTAACTATATTACACATATAAAATACTTTCCAAATTAATGAATTTCTTCATTACGCGTTGATTGTCTGCATGTAATATAATAAAAAGAAAGAAATTATATACATAACAATTTAATTTGCAACTTTATAATGCTTTTGCTAACTCATTGTCTTTAAAAAAAATTGCAAAAATTTAATTTTATGCTTAAATGAAAGAAAATAAACGATTATCATAATTTTTTATTTTTTTTCACTTACAATTAATTATTTTTTTCTTGTTTTATTGTTGTATATATTTAATATAAATTCTGTTTAATTATCTATATAGAATATAGTGATGGTCAACATAATATGTGTAATGAGTTTAAAAAATCTGTTAAATAATGTTTTTCATAACTTTTGTACGTAATTAAATATGCAGCAGTTATATTTCTTTTTAAATAGACATGTCCGCGATATACAATTATTTTCTGTTAAGTTAAAGTGACTTAAAATTAAAATAAAAATAAAATTCTACAGGGTTGAAAATTTTACTCCAAAATTAGTTTACACACTGTTTATAAACTAAGAAATAATAAATAATAAACATTATAAAGTTTACGTTGATTTTTAAACCATTTGAGATTAATTTTAATACCGAATTCATATTTGTACAATATATTGTAAACTATATTGGTATTATTTTTAAGTAATAATATTATTATTATTATTATTATTAGAATTAAAATTGTATTTTAAACCATCGAAGTCACCGTCGACAACCGAAAATAGAAATTATTATAAAATTACGTTTACAAAATTGTGTTATGTATTTTAAAATCAAAATGGTGTTATTATGTGTATTGATAAAATACGGAACATCACTTGTGCTATGTCAAACACTTGAGTTTATATTTTCGGTATTTTAAATCCTCGAAATTTAAAATTTAATCTAAAATGGTTTGATTATTATCTTAAAAATGTTTTATAGGGTTTACTTTTTAATAAAATTTCGGTGTGGACGTGGACCCTATATGTAACCAAAAATAGTCCAAAATTTTCAACTGTGTAGTTTTCATACATTTTTTCGATATTTTTTCTTAGCTCTATATAACTTGACACAAGTTTTTGTATTGGTGACATATAGCTACAGACAGCGCAATACCTGCTGAATATTTCAGTTATAAAAATATGTGGAAACCATTATTTAATATAGAGCGTATACTTTAACGGTGATATATTTTGTAGCTTTGTACTATACTTTTAAATATTCGTACCATTATAATCTTAAATAATTTATTTGGATCTTATATAGTGTTTATGTTGATAAAAAATTAAATTTTAATTATCAAATAATATACAATAATTATATTGCAATAAATAAGGTGAACTCGGTAATGGATTTTATTATGTTCTTGAATGTGTATGTTAAAATGCGATGGATATATCTCGGATTGAGTCTATCCAAAAGAAATTTTCTAGATTTGTGACATTTTAGTTGCTCTAATCAAAACTTACTTCCACAATTTATACATTGATTTAATTAATTGTTGAACATACTCACACCTTTTAATCGCACGCGGGTTATCTTCGGATATCTCTTATATCTTATATTCCTAAGGAATTTGACAATACCCTTTAACTTGGTTTCAGTAGTGATGTACATCCTTTGCCTTTTCCACAGTGATGTACAAGTTGTGCGGATTTGTTATCAATTTTTGTCTATAATAATATAGTCAACCCAAGTTTACTTAGTTGGTATATAGTTGCACACGGATAGCATCCAGGCTATATGATGAAATTAAACTATAACACAATACTTTTCCTAATAATATGTGCTTGTTTGTGATGTATTTTTTAAGATAATTAACAGTATATTAACAAAAATATAAAAATTATAAGTATAGATAAATTAATTAGATAATATATAAAAATTAGATAAAATTTTAGATAATTTTACACAATATCTGATTACATTAACTATATAACATAAAGAGCAAAAATTTTATGCGCTTAGACTTGGAAAAATTGTATCATTACATAGATACGGTTTTTGCGAAAGATTCGAACAACTCAATTCAAAATATTGTGTATGTTTTTCCTCCAATTATTAAATTGTAAAATTTTACGGTCTAATATTATACAATTTATTAACTAAAAGTTGTGGTTTTAAACAAAGTATATATTTTTACATGTTATACTCTTATTTCTTTTACGAACCGCAACTGTTTATATTAAGTGGATGTACAATATGCAATGTGCGAGTGTTACAGTGCGTATTGTATATATTATCAAACCCCGATATATATATTAATATTATATCTTGCTTCATCAAATTAATTATAACAATTTCAGTATAGTAGTATAATATTAAATTTAATTTTATAATTATACAAATAACAACAATAACATTCGAAATAATAAATGAATGCACTTGTAACATTTCATTTCAATTTTTTTTCAAATATGCACAAGTATGGTACTTATACAGACATGGATAGAAAAAGTAATTCAATTAAATTTTCAAGTGCATTTTCATACATGAATTATTCGTTCATAAATTAATTCAATATAACTTCATTCCACAAACGATCATTTATTTAAATTCTCTTAATTCTTATATATAGAATCGTATAATTGTAATATACACGAGTTTACGCGCGCATACGACGACACACCAAGAGATTATATGCATATGGAATTTTCCATTAAGTTAAAATTAAAATCTAATTATAGAAATTTAAATTACATTTCTTCTTTATTAAGATGTCTAACATAATTCATTGAACATTGTATTTTTTGTATACAAATATTGGGTTGCTTAAAAATTTCTATATTATTAAATTCAAATAATAAATAATATTCATAAATTCTATAAATATTTGCGTAACGTTAATCTTCAAATAACATTATGAATGTGGTAAATTCTATATTAAAGTTGTCTTGTAATGAATAATATTGAATTGAAATTATATTTGCAAATGGTCGTTTTATCGTCTTCAATACTCAATTTTATCAATTGCAATTGGTAATGATAATCAGTAATCGTTTCGCCTGGTTTGATTAGTTTATAATAGACATCTGTCTTCTGTGATCATTTCAAATACACAACGAATTATAATTTTCATGAATATTGTGTATTGGTTGGAAATCGGATGATTGACCAGAGTTCACCGCTTTAGGATTGTCGAAATACATTCATTTTTCATGGGCGCAGTAATAAATGGGTTGACAAAAAAAATGTCTTTTATTTCCATCAAGCAAAATTCTGCAAGTGATTTTTCATCTTTCGATGGATTGTATTTTTTTTTTTTCGAATTAACCCATTTTCCTTCTCTTTGAATTTTTCCCAAGCAATGTAAATATTTGGAAATAATTGGATAGTCAATATGTAATGTTTCTGCTAAAAAATTTTTTCAGTTTGCGTCTAGTCTTCATTCATAGTAAAAACCTTGCAATTCTGAGTCTTCCAATTCTTTTCGATGGTTTCTCTCGATCTGTGGTGCTGAGGTCGAAATCACCGTTCATAAGTTTTTGGAAACGTATTTACCATTAGCTTCTATACTAACTATCGATCACAGCCGTTTTCTTTAAATGATAAAGAACTCTGCCAAAACATACCGACAATATATGCAATGTATAGTATAAAACTAACTTTGTCAATGCAATGTATAAATATATATTGTTTACACTTTTGCGAATATTACTATTCTGAATTTTAATGACATATTTATTATTATTGGCACAATAATAATATTGTTAGTGAAATTGTCATTTCATATACATACACATATTATATATAATTGAACAAATCTATACAGGGAAATACTACCAATTTCATTGCACACATATTTTTGATGTCTATATAAAATCAGAATGAATTTATTACACAAACCAACAATATTTTATATTTTTTTTTATATTTATCCATATAAAATATCATACGTACACGTACACGGGGTCAAAATTCAGTCAACGCATTGGAATTAAAATTAAGTGGACAACTTTTCTAAGTTAATTTTTCGTATTGCTATATAGTTCAATATTTACAATTAGTATATATAGCGTATTTCCAACTTTTTGCTTTAATATTTGCCCATGTATTTCCTATTAAATGCTATAAATAGAACTTATTTCGTAATCCTTATCGATTTTGAAGAGCATATGAGAATTGCCTATAAATTTTCATTGGGATTTAAATCGGAACTTTATGCAGGACAATCAAATAACTTAATTTTCGATACATTGGAAAATTGCAGGTTTTTTTTTTAATGGAAACGTTCAAATTTTTAATGTTTCAAGTTTCATACTATTTTTAATATATTTTTTTAAATTGCTCATCTTAAAACAAATGATATTTTTTGTTAATTTCTCTAAAACGAATAACCATAATTTTTTGCATTGTTTTTTTTAATTAATCAACTTTATATATGTATTTTAAATGAAATTTAGTAACAATCTATAAGTTGTCACTATAATAATGAGATTCTTATAGCAAAATACAACTAATTTATAAGTTTTTGTTCACTCATTTTTGAACCTGTTGGATTGTAGCTCGATTTCTATCATATTCGCCTTATCTGAAGGCTCATCCAAGCATTCGTGTACGCAAAGCTCCATTATATTACATGTTTTACTTGAGAAAATACTTTCAAATTATAATTTTATAATTCTGAATACCCCGAATTAAATGTATCAATAAGTGTTCACTCAATTTTAACAGTGTGTGTAAATCGACATCACATTTTATATTGTATTTATCATTTTCAATTTTAATATCCCATCATTATGTTATCGAATGAATTCGAAATGTTTTGACAGACGGCTATTACAAAATAAACTTTATTCTTATATAAATATATTATTTATATATGGATTTATGTTTATAATATTGTATTATAATTAATTTTCATTAAAGTAAATATATATATGTAATCAATTGCAATCAATACTATAGCTATATTTATACGTTTGTAATATATGATGTGGCATATATAATTAATATTGAATATTTATGTTGTTATATATAATTCTCTTATGTATTGTGTTATGTATTATATATTGTAATATGAATATATTATCAATATTCATGTGAACATTTTTATTTTATTAAAACAACATTTCATGTGAATGTCATATATCACTAGAGGAGCTTTTTTTTTCCAGGATATATTTTGTTATAGAAAAAAAAATTCTCAATCATTTTCCTTTTTTTTTTGTACATATACGACGAGTCTCTACACAAATGTATATATCTGTATTCATATCCATATCCATATATATATATTTTCCTGTTGTCATATGACAAATTGGAAATTTCATATTGATTATTATCGAAGTGTTTTTTGTTGTTATTAATGTTGTTGTTGTTGTGTTATATACATGAATGTGTTTGTTGGTTATACTTTTCTCTTCAATATATTGAATTTCTACAACCCAATAAAAACTTCCTCCTTCTTTTTTTTTTTTTACACTTAACGCAATTTCAATTCATATTAATTTTTTTTTTCTCGATATATGCTTCAATACAAAGTTCAATTCAATTTATCATCATATACATACATATATAGTTTCTCTTATCATCATCATCATCATCATAATCATTATCATTACCATAATAATCATTTGCATCATCTGCTGCATCACCGTCAACAATATCATTATCACATATATATATACGAAAGCTTTTTCATACATTACTTGAGAGGCGTATTTGTATAAAATAATTTATAATTTCTATGGATTATAAACCGATATTAATTAACTGCGGCTACAAAATATGAAATCGGCTTAGTTTACACACACAATTTATTTAGTATGTGGACTATATAAGAATAAATTCAATCTGAATTTATATAGATACGTTTGTGTAAACATTTGGAATGTTACCTATAAAAATTTAAGTGAGTCCTCTTTTGCAGAAGGGATCGCCTATACCTAAATAATATTTAAAATGTAAACGTGTTTTTCTATAAAATTATTCAATGCATACAAATAAATGTAAGAAATTCTATTGAAATTCGATTGATTGGAAGTTATAAATTAAATTTAATAAATGTAACTAATAATAAACTATTTTTAAGTTTGTTATGAATATTTCTTCAATTGGACATAACGCCAGCAAAATTTGACATATGGAAAATTAATTATAAACGTCTGCAGATTGTGACCTATATAAAATAGGTAATATGATTTGATCGTTTTTATTAAAAATTAATTAATTTAATTTCGGTGATAACGGTAAAAATTTTGTATTCAACATAATTACCATCGTTAAGTATAATGTTTTCCCAATTTTTTGTCAATTTATGAATACCATCAAAATACAATTTCTCATATTTTGATGCGAGCCAAGAATCGAGCCAATTTTGGACGTCTTCATAATTGTGGAAGCGCTGTGTATACATAGAGTTGATGTGTCATCGATCTGGTGTATAGGGCGGGTGTGGTAACACATCCCATCCGAGTACTTCCAATGTTTCTTTTACCGGTTTTTTGATATGAGGACGAGCATTGTCGTTCAAAAGAATCACTTTTCCATGTCTGTTGGCCCATTCTGGTCGTTTTTTTTTTCTATGCTCAATTCAATTCAATCAATTGTTGTTTGTAGCGCTCACCAGTAAAATAGTTTCAACAATTTATAATATACCACTGCGTTCTGATCCCACCACCAAATATACACAATAAAACCTTCTATCCATGGATATTGCGTTTTGGCGTAAATTTTAATTGTTCCGACCTGGATTAGTTCAATGTTTAGTTCGTTTAGGATTATCAAAATAAATCGAGTTTTCATCACTAGTAACAAAACGACACAAAAACGACTTTCTAAGCTGTCTTCCAATCAAAATTTCACACGTGTGGTTTTACGCTTGTTTCTTTCAATCAATTCATATGGAACCCATTTTCCTTCCTTTTGCATATTTTGCATTGTGTTTAAGCGATTAAACATACATTTAATGAATGTGCCAGTTGTTATTGCGACTGTGCATTGTCTTCATTCAATAATGCTTGCAATTCCGTATGTTCAAATTTTTAGTGGGTGGTTTTTCACGTTCTTTGTCATTCCTATCAAAATATCGACCACTATTGAATCGTTGAACCCACTTTCTGCAAAGATTTTCATGTTCACCATAAGCTTCGACAAGAATTAATTATGACTTTCAGCATCAGTTTTCTGCCAATGAAACAATAACAACAAATCTTGCTGCAAATCAGATTTTTCTGGTACAAAACATTACGACATTTTCAACAAACGAAAAAAATATGTTGTTTACACTTTTTTTAACTCGTAACACAAACTGAATGATAAAGATATAAAGTGAATATACGTTCACAATAAAAAATGTTCTGTCGAAATCGTCATCGTTTTAGAGGTGGCTACAGCGATTAATCCGTGAGCAATCAAATCATATTATATAATTTAGTCCAAACATGGTTGAGGTCAATAAAAATAATTTGGTTGTACATTAGGCCATTGTCGTTCTGTGTATCTGTACAGTCACCATGAGTTTGAATTTATATATTACTGCCAACATAAATATTGTAATTAGTTTAGTTAATTAATTCTAGTGGCAAAAATAAATGTACTCAAATTTATATTATAAAAAAAAATGTTTAAGTAAAAATTCTATTTCTTTAAAAATTAATGCCCACAATATACATTGTATTAAATGCGTTTAAGGTAATATTATCTTAAATTATAGTATGCATAGCATAGAGAGTATACAAAACATGATAAAAATGTTTCATTATTATATTTTATTAAATAGATTTAAATTTCAATAAAAAATATATAATATGATGAGAATAGTATTTGTTTATGAATTAGTTACATTTACACAATTATTTCCTATATAAATTAAAATTCAAATTATCAATTCGGTATTGGTAAAAAAAAACCATCTAGAATTATACATTGAACATATTTCGTATATCTCTATACTATACTATACCATACTATACTCAAGGATCAAGGATATTTTATATTGTATAATAAAATAAAATATAAATATTTATCAATTTCTTTATAATACCTTATCGAAAGCGCATTGTAGTTAAACAAACATCGGTAACTCACATAAAAATTGGCAGTGGGAGGAATGTTTTAGCATGTCGTTAAGCCATATGTTATATGCATATGTGCGGAAAATATATATTGTAAACTGTAATAAAAAATATATACATAATAAAAAAAATGTTCACAACATATTTTCCATATTATGTTTCCTTTTTTTTTCCCTACCTAACCTAAAACGTTAATATGTTCATTGTTTTTTCATATATTATATATATAGACATATAGTATAGTACATCAAATCATATTCAAATTTGTATAACCGATACGGATACGCCACGCCACACATACCATATACATGTTCAAACAAAAATGTATATTTGAATGAATTATCTATAAAAGCGGAAAATTTTTTCACTAAATATTATTGTACCATATATAAAAAGATAACAGAGAAAATTTTTTAAACATGAAAATAGTTGTTTTGCGTGTTTATTGAAAAAATAAAAAAATTAATTAAAATAGAAAATTCTATGTTATTATTTCTCAATTTAAAAGGTTTGTTGGACTCGGTCTAATTTATTTTTTCTATTTGTTTCATTTTGATAACTATTTTATATAAAAATATATAGATTCCAATTAATGTACATATTTATATATCATTTTAAATTTATAGATGGATGATGGGTATAGGAAGGAGGTGTGGGACTTTATTTTAAATTGACGCAGAAAAAAATACTGTTTTCTTAATTGTTTAATAATCTCTGTTACAATCTGTTTCTTTTTTATATACCATAGACAGTATAATTTAAAAAGGATTTCCATATATTGCTATGGACAAAAAAAAATCGTATCCAATCTATTGTTTTCTTTAAAAATTATTGTTGGTAGAAATCTGAAGAAGTACCAGTAATTTGTTAACAAAATATACTCTGCGAATTTTTAAAATTGTTTAACAAAAAACCACATCTCAAAATTCGATATATTGATAAAGTTTTATTTAAATTTTCCAAATGATGTAGATGAAATAATAAACCAGTATGGATGAGATTTAATTTTGAATTTGTAATTACATTTTTAATAATTATATGTACTTAAAATATGTAAATTAAATTAGTTGCCTAATATTTAACTCTATTCCTTAGGTCATTTAAAATTACTTCTCTATATTTTTGTGTGACTGTAAAATAAAAAACGTATCATTATAGCATGAAGCAATAGTTTTTATATTTCAATATAATTGCTGAAGAACGTCTTCTAATGATGATATGCGGAATAATACATGGACATTGTTCAATCCAAAAAAAAACTTACAAAATTTCAACTATTATTTAAAAGGTGCTGGGATCCTTATATTTCTATATAACATAAAATCAATTGTATATGTTGTTGGTTGCAGTCTCTTTTATTATTTCAATGAAAGTATAGTACAATAATAATGTATAGTTTTGAATCCTAAATATTAAAAAAAATAAAGTTTATTGGTGAATAACTTCATCTACTTTGTAGTTTTTATATTCATTTATATTGTACTATTTATTATAGTATGCACTATTTTATGAATAAATATAAATAAAATATAAAGTAGGAGTTTTTCTTATAGCTGCCAGTGCCACTCACATATAAAAAGATATTGTATAGTAAATTTTCAATTTAACAATAAATTGTTTTAGCAAATTTATTATTCTTCTCTTGTGTGTGCTGTGCGGTGTATTTTATATATAATTTTTGGAATTTTCAATTTCCACAACAAAAGGAAATGCAATTTTATTTTAAAATAAACTTTATTAGTTATATATGAAATATATGAAAGATTTTCAAAATTTAAAGATATTAAAAATGTAAATTAATAAATTTGAATGTGTATTATAAGTGATATATTCGAGTACATTATAACTATATATATAATAAAATGAATAGCCAACAGAATAATTATTGCATGTATTCGAACATATACATTAAATACATCGTCCATGTTGTTTTATAATTTCATAAATTAAGGACGATTTTTACAAAATTGTACAAGAGAGATTTTTTTTTTAACTCAAGTACATGCTGACTTCAATCTATACTTTAAAAATTATGATGATTTAATGAATCTTATGAAAATTTTTAGTTTTCTACTCTTTATATAGTGGTCCATTAAAAAAGCTTTGAAATACAAAATACAAAAAACTTTTGAACTGACGTTGAAATACTCTTTGCATACAAATAGTTAAAAGGGAATGTATTTAAAATACTTTTATCAAATACATGTTTGGTGAAAGTAAGTTATTTTTTTATCGATGAGCACGTCAAGCGATTTTTTATTTAACAAAACGATTGTAAATTATTACCATCAAAATGGTTATGAACAAGAAAATGTTCATAACATTATATCTATTTATTATTTAAGCTAAAATTATTGATCTTACACCAAAGTCGTTAAATCAAATTGCAATTCACAACCGTCCACCAGAATATTAATTAATTTATATTTTTACATCGTCCTCATACATTAAACAATTAGAATATGTTTTATCCAGCCAGACAAATCGTTAGTAAAATTAATAAATTTGATATAAAATACCACCTTTATTCTTCTTACAAATTCACGCATATAGTGAAATTATATAACATTGTAACATTCAGCTTGGATATTTAAGTGAAATTTTATTTCAAATACTTAAAAAAATATTTCAATCAAATACTTAACATACTTCTTCTTAGTTTTCAAACTAAAATACAATTGTTAAATACTTAAAAGTATTTCTAAAATATAGTCTATAATTTCAAAATAATTTGAAATACTTGATGAAATACAATATATCATTATTTGCATTAAATTATAAATCCTAACACATTTTATAACATTCTATGTACCATATCTTATATGCATTATTGCAGTCTCTGTACGCGAAATAATCGGAATGACTTTGCAAAATATATATGGATCTGGTAAGGTAATAAATAGGCTGCTAATTTATTTATGTTCTGTGAACCGCGACCCCACCAAATGGTCAAAGTTTTACGACATTGTCATCAAGAAATCTTCGGTGATATTTATATGACAATAGAATTTAGTATACCAAAAATAACAATTCATGTGAGATTTTTATCGAACAATGAATTCAAAATTTGATTCAATTGTTGAACGACGTGCAAATTGTGTTAGAATATTAAGAATAAATAAAATTATTTTTGTAATACATTCTGCGGTTATTTTTCGAACTGGAGGTGTACTTATATTCTATACTTTGAAGATATGTAAATATTTAAATAATAATATATATTTTTATTTATATTTAATTTTTAAAATGCAATCTAATTTTTCTTTTCCTTATTTTCTTTCAGTATAAATTAATCTTAACATATATAAAATATTGTATATGTGTACACGTAATTTTACTAAAAAGGACATTTGAATAGCGAATTTAACCAATCCAACTATACCATATATGTAATAAGAATATGATTACAGTAAAGGTAAGTACTATAAAATGATTTATATTTATTTGTGTTAGAAATATAGTAAAATAGTAATATACAAAAGTATATATTCTGAGAGAGATACCCTTTTTTTTTATTTATCTTATCTTTGAAGAATATTATACTTTCCTGTATAAATTTATACTTAAATTCCACTGAAAAGGCATGCTACGCGAGTGTATCATATATATAAATAGAAAATATTGTATCTATTATATTCAAATTTCAATATCAAAATACCATTGAAGAGAATTTATATATTAATATACAGAGTATCCCAGTCAGTAAAGTTCGATCGAATAGGGTGTGTTGGCTGGGCTAATTAAATAATCAAAAGAAAAAACATTTTGAGGCTATACGTTCAATATTGACCATTCTACTACTTTTAACCATTTCAATTTTAATAACTCGAAAACCACTAAACCGATTTGTTATTGTTTGATATTCATTCTGGGAGATGGAAATATTACCTCTTTCGAAATTGGTTCCACAATTTTATATCCATAGTTTTTTTTTTTGTAGATGTTTCGATAATTTAAGTGACTAACGTAAAACAACAACAAAACTTGAAATGGCCAAAAGTGTAGTATTATTATTATTATTATTGGAATTATTTGCATTTCATTATTATCGCAGCTATTCACTCTATTCGTTTAGACTATTCTGACTGGAACACCCTTTATATAAATAAATATATATGCGCTTATTTCGAGTATGAAACTTTAACTATTGTATATATAGTTTGGAGTAACAGTCACGAAGCAAATACAAATAAAACTAAAAACTATCTTGTATTCCATTCTATATTTTTGCACTTTTTACCAGTGTATATAAAATAAGCTTTTCGACAACCTCCATCATTGTCATTTCACATGCTTCGCATCAGTCGGTGTTTTTTTATCACCAATGAGGACTTCCATTTGTATGATATAAACACAAAAGTGTAGTTGTACGTAGCAATTGTCATTATATATGTAGTATGCCGCTAGTGTTCCTCATCTCATACTTAGGTCCCCTTTAGGGTCCCCATATAATATAAATATTTAAATTTAAAAAAGATATATCTTAAACAATCTACATAGTTTTGTTATGATTATAGGTTCTTTATACGATAACTCTCTACCATAATGATAGAATATGGCTGTGAAAATCAACGTTTGATCATCTTATAATTTTGTTGTGTCTACGTTTTAATTAAAAATTCCAAAATCAGTAATATTTCTTCCATAAAATTTTTTAAATACTAAAAAAGGCAATACCACGTGAACGAATTCTCGAACATTGTATACTCGTACCCTAATAGTTATAGTTTTTTTATTTTTTATTTAACATTTAACAAAAGTGAATTAATTTAAATATATCGTATTCTTATATTATACATTTAAACATATATTCTCTTGCCAAATTACTATAAATGCTTCCCTTTATTTCAATAGATATTTCGTATATATTTATATAATAATGCATATATGGTATATAAAAACGTCGTTATAAATGTATCGTTTGTATCATCTACTACGCTACAGTTATATACAGATAGACGATATATTATAGATATGCTTATACCTTATATCCTTATATATATATATATTATTAGGAAGGAGTACCTGCTGATTATATATACCACTAACTTTATTGCTATTGCATGCACGCTGTGTATGTATTGCAGGAGGTTAATAGGATAGGATGAACGTGATTTTTTTTACCATGACGTTTTTTTTATATAAACTCGTATTTTATCGTACATAGTTTTGTATATATTCTCGTATTTTATCTTCTATATTTGTAAGAGATAAATTTATATATATATAACATAAGTATAGTAATCGTCAAAGTCTCATTATATTTTGGGAACTTTGTAGAATTTTTTGCTATATTATTCAAAGCTTTTTTTTTTTCTTGTTCCTCTTCTTCTTCTTCCTCGTTTCGTTATGTGCGGTTGTGTACAATCATCAATTTGACAATTGACACGATGCAGAAGAAAATGAGAGCATTTATAAAATGTCCTTTTTTATAATATAGGTGAACTTTATAAATATTTATTTTTATATTTTAATGACGTACACGTACAGTTAAAATTGAATTTTATTATAAATTGTGGTGTTGGAATTAGTTAATAATAATTTAGAAAAAATTTTACATTCGTATGTTTTGTTCTATTTTTTTATATTCAAAAAAATCACTTAAATTGATTTGAAATTATTTTTTCTTGCAATTACTAAAAATTAAACTTAAAATATATGCGTAAATGTATGATTATAATGAAATTTACTTGAATCAATGTGCTGTGATGTGAGAGTTACTATGAAACAATATATGATTAACGAATATATCAATAATATATAAATTTATATGAATTTTAGAAGATCGAAGATAGAATTTGCTTGAAATGAAATGAAGAAATTCCATTTTTTGGAAAAATCAAAATGCAAATTGATGTTGTGTATAATAAGCGATAATTGCGAAACAAATCATTGGTACCAAATTATAGTGGATGTTGAAGATGATTATATTAACAAAGGACGAACAACAGAAATTGATGATGATGACACAATCTCTATACAATAACAAGTTAAAATACACAATAATCTTCTTATAGTGTAGAATTAAAATACCTATATGATTTCGTCGATATACTATAGACTTCGTAATAGTAAAACATTTAATGTAGAAGATTTAATATTTCTTTTGTACGTTACGTATTGTATTATATAATTTATGTTGAAATACATTAATTGTATGATCTTTTCTAGTGTACAGTGTTATATAACTACAGAAATCCCTTGACATATGCGATTGTTATACGTACAGCATAACACCAAGACCGGCATATTTCAAAAGAAAATTTATAAAAATATGTTTTAATCTTCTAAGAAATTAATAAGTTTGCTGGTCGAACTTCTAAAAAATTTATAATTTATTATGACATTTTTATATGAACATTTTTTATGAAGTTTCTAAAAAAGGGACATAGATTTTCAAAACCACACCGTATAAATAATTCGTTCACTATATGGAAAAGGATTGATGTCATATTTTCCAAACATATGCCATAAACATATCTGCACTAACCAATAACACCGCAGAAGCAGCGTCCTTATTGACACAATAAACTATATCGTTTTTGACAGCTACAGCGCTGTCTCCGCACATGCTCAAACTCATGATTTTGCGAGTTAGTAAGCTCCTGTGTATTATTTTGTATAGGAATTTCATAAAAATTGTACATATATTATATAATTCCATTCGATCAACTTATACATATAACAAAATTGAATGAGAAATGTCAAAATAATTATAGTCAAGGTTTGAACATAATATATTCCTAATATTTGTCAGCTATAGGGTATCATTTGCTAAGAACTTAATGATATTACATAATATTACATAATCCCATTCTCCTCGCTACGTACCAAATTTAATTAAAATTACAAAAGAAATTACCAGTTTTCTATAATATATTCCTGAAACCTGTCCTGAGGTATTATTTTCAAATATCTTCATGAAAATTGTATATATATAAATCCATTATAAACCCTCATACCCGATTTGATTAAAATTAGCGGACAAATGGTCGTCAAGTAATCCATAATATACTTCTGAAATCTGTCTAATCTTTTAGAAAAATATGAAAATTATACATTTGCGTGTAAAAAATGTTATCAAGTTTGAATAAAAAATGATAAAAGCTTTGAAGTTTCCAGAAGTCGTCCAGGATAATCTGCGTATTCTTTTTAATATTTCCAAATCTACTAATTTCCAATTTGATTTATAAATAAAGTAATTATAAAATTATAAAAGTTTTCAATTTCATTTACTGTATGTTCATTGCGTTCTGTACTTTGATTTTGCAGAACTTTCAATATATCAACCAATTAAGGAAACAAAATTATTAAAATATAAACGAGAGGATTCAAACTTGAAAAATGCAGTTTATCTTTTCATGGTTGTGTATGAAGCTATATGCTTCTTAACGAAGTTACCACACGTATAAAACCAAAACCATACTGCAAATAATTCAATATAGAGGCGCACAAATTTATGATATAGCAAAAAAATCACAAAAACCATTAAGTACAACATATCTCAAGGAACCACTGTACATGTATAATATAAAATACTAGTATATATTAATATTGTATTGTATATACGAAAGAATTAAACGCAATAACATCCTGTTCTAGATAATCATATAATTTATCTTCCTTTTTATTAACTTGAAGTTGAAATAAAATACACAATGCGAAATGGGAAAGAAAAAAAAAAACAAGATTTTGTATAGAATAAATTTTTTTTATTGATGATGATGATTATGATAATGATAATAATAATGATATTATGGTGGTTGGTCGGTCAATGGTCATATGGTGGTGGTCTTAACTTATATACTAATACACATAGCAAAAAACATTTGGGTTTACAACAATTTTCTTAATTTACAAAATGTTATTAAGATCAAATCGCATATAGTAGAAAGAAATCTTTCAGCATATACGCATATGTATATATATGTGGGTGTGTGTGTGTGTGTATCTATACATTTCCTTATATAGAAACCGATTTTATTATCTATTATATTTTATATCTCATTAAATTATTACATAGTAAATATACATTGAAGTTATAACCAAAATAATAATAAATTTTTCTTTTCATATACACCAACCAACGCACCAGATACATACACTAACAAACAGCTAAGAAAAATCATATTGCCAAAGAAAATAATATACAAAATTTATATAAATATATAGAAAGAGAAAAACTGGAAAATGCAAAGATGTCTATAACGAGGCATTATCATTGTCATCAACAACAACAACAACAGCAATAGATTAAGTAGAGATCAGGAGGACCGGGCAATAATAAACGCAATCATGCGATTTATAAGTAGATATCGAAAGGCTTTCCTTTGGGGAGCACTATTTGTTTTTATGGTGATATTGATAAAATTTACAGAATTAGGACCAACATGTTTATTAAAAGAGGATCAAACATCAGTAATGCAAAGAGATGAGGTATATATAAATATGTTATATCAAATTATTATTATAGTTTATGCATGTAATATATATAGAGAAAATTTATATATTTATTGTTAAATAATAAAATGTATTCTTTGTTTCTTTTTTCACATAGAAATATGTGGTGGGTGTGGATCAAAAAGTATATCCATATCATCGAAATATGCCTTTAATTTTTATTGGTGGTGTACCAAGGTCCGGTACAACATTAATGAGGGCTATGCTTGATGCACATCCAGAAGTTAGGTTCGTACATATAAATATAATTAAATTTCATCATATTATTTAATTTAAATTTTTATTATAGCCCGTAGCCCATTCTATGGTAGAGATAGTTTAAGTTAAAAATCTCTAAAACGAAATTTTATTTTCCCAATTTCTCATCTGAAAAATGTATCAAATTAAATAATTCATTGTTGCTTTTTTTTTTATATATTTTAATTAATATTTTCATTTAACTTTCATCATCAGAGATTATTATGTCTCATTTAAGTAGCACACATATGTTAATAAAACATCACACATAAAACTTAATTTTGCATTGTTATTGTTATATTTTACTAAACCATAATTTTGTGTTTTATTATATACTAAATATTTGTGTTTTAAGTTTTGAGATGAGATCGGTAGCAAATCTGATTTGTGGTTGAAAATTGAATAAAAGATATTCATAAGCTTCACGGCTTTATTGATATGTACTGCCTAAATGAGCCATTATAATTGTTACGAATCTACATACATTTTTTTATTTTAATTGTTTTTATTTTAACACGTGTGCATCGTATGTATAGAATGTGATTGGTACGAGTCTCTGTTGTGCAAATATATGAATGAATAATTTTTTTTGTTGAAAATTTTATAAATTAAATAATATAATATCCTTTTATTTGTACCAATTATTTATATTCAAATATATAATGGTTGTAACTTTTTATGGTGCTACATGAAAATTAAACAAAGTTATATTCTTTTATGAAAATATAAATAAAATTGATTAAATTTTAGTTAAATATTGTTGTGTGACAGACTTTGTTTTCGGGTGGATTGAATTAATTACAAATGGGTATTTTTTTTATATATTTAATTATTAAGGAACAAAGCAAAAGATATTTTGAAATTTTTCTGGGTTCATCACAAGCAATAAATATCTATATATTATATATAATCCTACGTTAATTCTCTATCCCATAAGTTTTCGCATACACTATTTCAACAAAATATTCTTGTAAGATGCTTGAAATGTCCTTGATCCTTGAAACACCAATTTTACTCTAATCCTAGGTTAATTCTCTTTCACATGAGGTATCATTTACATAATTTAAAAAAAAACCTTGTAAGGTCCTTGAACATCCTTAACGTATATTTATGAAATTTGAACGATAGTCTTATTTAAATTTAAAGAAAATTATATTGATGCTTTTCTAGTAATTTTAATTTTGAATATTCAGTATTTGTATGATAACTTATCGCCGTACGGGCAAAGAACATTGTCATTTACACCCATTCTCGAATAAATTGATATTCAAATAGCAATATTCACAATAATATGTAAATTTGATTCTGTTTTATATGTGGCAAATATATTTGATTTCCGTTGAAAATAGATACATCCCATTCAATTCATAAATGGATAAGATAATTCATTTTCTTCAAACGAAATTATTTGCAATTCATTTACTAAATAAATAAAAATGTATATAAATACAATTCGTTTCACTTATTCGGGAGCACTTATTTGTTACCGTTTTTCTTTTACGATTCTAATGTCTAGCCTATAATAACTGTTCGTATTTTTTTAAGTCATGGAAGTATTTTAGTTAAAATTATAGATTCAATAGTGGTGATTTCTACAATTTTTTGTAGCCGTAAATTATTAGCAACTTTTAACAGACGTCATTTAGTGGTTTTGCTGGCAACAAGAACTTGGACAAAGAAGAATGATTGTCAGTAGATATTGATGTTTCTATAAGTTTGACCAAAAATTCAAGTGTTCCTAAATAACTGGAATGGAGTGTAAATAAAATATAAGAGAGATTATTAATCAAAATCAACAAAATAAAATATACATTCCGATTTTATTGAATAAGTTAATTTCGTTTTTTCCTACAATTTATTTTGAAGTAAAAGAAAATTCTTAAAAATATAATTTTTCTTCAATAATTCAACATTTATTTTTACTAATTCTATGCACGCAGGGTGTCCGAAAAATAATCGCAATGTGTTAAAAAAAAAAGGAAATAATCATTTAATCATTTACACAAATAATTTTTTTTATTCGAAATATTCTTCTTCAATTGATGACAACAAATGACTTTTTTATATTGCTGATTGGAAAGTTGATGGCTGGGGCGGCGGTCGTTAACTGTTTAATTTAGTGAATATAAAAAATGTAGTTATAACATATATTGAGCTAAACCGGCTGAATGAGAAAAATTTTGAAGCAAATGAAAATAAAAAGTTACATACAGTAACGTATTGTATAATCGACAACCACTTGAATTCGTGAAAGCATTTGCTATTGAGCATATACGTTTGGTGTTTGACTTAAGCAAATTAAATTTTTTCCAATAGGATTATAAAATGATGCCTTATGGAAATGATCAATTCGATTTTTGGTCATCAGTCAATTGGTGTGGATTAAATTTAAATTTCACCTTTCGTAGACCAGTTAAAATCCCATACTGTTGGTATTTTCAGTTTCATTTTCATGTATCTCACTGAAGATTTCTTGACAATCACGAAATCACACACTTTTTGAACTTTCATCATCACCAACATCTGTCCGCATATCATCGCCGCATCGAAAATCTGGTGTCTTAGATAATCAATTATAATCATATAAGCGTTTTTAAGAATATTAAGCGTTTCGGTATCATTTTTATACAAATTTTTAAATCAAAATTTAATATTACTTCTTTTTTTCGACGAACAAAAAGCTACGAATCATTTAATGTGTTGTTTTTGGCTTACGCTAAAGCAAATGTCATGAAACGTTAACAGTTTGTTAAGTAGTTGTTCACAATACCATATATATATATGGTATATATTTGAATGTCATTCCGGTTATTTTTCGGACCCAGAATGTAGATATGCATATAGTTAACGCGTATATTATAGTAATGTTAACGTATACCAATAATATGACACATATACTTGAATAAGAAATGTATAAATTTAATCTTGTATTGTACGTGACAATATTTATTTATATTCTAAATGTATACGCGTATTTATTTGTATAATTGGTATAAGGAAACCGTTTTTTCCAAATAGGAATATGACACATAAAATAAAAGAAAGAAATCTACAATTGTAAATGTTTAACGACGAATAAATAAATCTCTTTGTTGTATTGTATTGTATATAGCTACATTTTTTTCCTCAAATATATAAATTATATTTAATATTATCAGCGAGTAAAAGTTAAGGTACACCGCTCTACCTACACGTAATAAAAAAATATATAATAAATCATAAATTATTTTTGTATATGGGCATTACAAAAACATAAGAAAACCGATTGATTTATATTTTATTAACTGTTAACTCTTATGAAAAATAAATCTTCCATATAATTTTTCTATAATAATTCAATCACATATATATAAATATTATATAACGCATATAAACGCATACATAAATATTTTCCAAAAACATCCACCCGCATGTTTTTCTATTCTTATCATATATTATTATACGTATAACCACATAACATAACAAAACACGTATATAATCGAATATTTTCTTGTATATAAATATATCATATTCAGTTTTCTCTAATATATAAAAATATATATGCGAATGTATAAATAAAATAAGGATTTTCATGTAGGGTAATGCAGACAATTCTTTGCAACAGGCTGTGTGATTTGTGTGTGTTTACATAAATCTGTTTGAGTCTGCACATATCTATATAAATTACTTAGAAAATTTCTTATATTCTTCATATTCCATAAATATCCTTTTAAAATATTTTGTTTATATAAAATTAAATATAATTCTAAATTCTTTGCTATCACGTCTGATGTACCGCTGTGGATAATAGCCATTGGTAACATATTTTAATTTAATTTATATATTAATGATTTGCTAACTATTTTTAAATATTCTGAATGGAAAATTTATACCATAGAACAGTTGAATTCTTTTATGCGATTCGAAATTTTTATACATATGGATCTTATTGCTTTCCATGATTGTTGTTCGCGTGTCGTAAACAGTACAATTTTAAATATTGACATATTGTATGGTAATATTATAGTTTACTCATAAAAGGTTTTGGCTTAATTACATTACTATACCACTTCGATATTTTTTTTTAACACCGACCTTGAACGTTTACATTATGATCGCAAATTAAATTTTAAATCCTCATATTAATTATGTTTAGCATAGGGCTATAATTCTATAATTGATATTTCATTATTCGTGAATCTCGTGAGCTCTCTATAGTCCGTATTGTGTACGAGAATTATTTTTTGCATTGGTTTGTTTCATTGCTTGAATATGTATGTTTGGTTTTTTATTTCAATTTTTTATAAAAGTTAGACATTGCTATTGGTTATTGAAATCAAAAATGATTCCTTAAGATTTGTTCTAAGAAGTCATCTTTGGAATATGCCTATATACAATTGATATAACCACTATTTCAATGATTTTGTATACCAATTATTTAAAAGCTCATTATTCGGAAACTATACATTTACAGTAATTAATATAATAAGTTGTAAGTTCAATCGATAAAATTTTAAAAAAGGATAGCACAAATATATTTTGAAAATCGGAACCACTTTTACCCTATATAAATACTTTTACTTTCTAAGCGTTTATTGAAGATCATTATGTGTATGTATATAGTGTATGGCAAAAGATGATGCTGCCGCGACAAAATCCTACGCACCATTTAATAACATGAATGCTACTATATATATAAATACTATTACAATATATAAAGGATAAAGGATAATGGAAATTTTTATATTTATGTATATCGTATGTAAATAAATATGTATGCTAATGATGTTACTCGTATAAATAACAGACGAAACGAAATCTGGAGCTATATACAATTCGCGTGTACATGTACCAAATAATATTGACAAAGAAGAAAAAAATATTGAATTATTCGTACTTCGAATTTAATCGATTTAAATAGAATTTGTATATGATATTTAAATTTATTTATATATATTTTTTTTTCCATTATTTATATACACAAAAAATTCTATTTTTATACAATATTATTTATTTATTTATGTTAATATGGTTTGGTTTTTTATGTGAAAAGCCAAATGTTGTGCACAATTCATCAGATTTTATCAATTTTTAATTTTTATTAAATATAGCTGCGTGATAAATATGTAGCTAAGATACCGTCAAATTAAACAAATGTTGTATATTGTATTTAGTTAACTAAAAATTCAGTTGTATACATAACGTAACTTGACTTAATTATTATTTGTGATTTTAAAATAATTGACTTTGGTCACACGATGTGTCGCATATCACATGTTAAAAAAAATATATAAATCTAACGAAAATGTGAATTTCGTCATAAGAATCAAAATTTTTAAAACTTTGAATTTTATAATGGAGAAAATGTTAACCATTTTAATGATCTATATTAGGAGTTATGAACATATTACAATCCTCAGTGGTGCAGTGGAATAGCGTTCATAAGTTAATCAATCGTGAAATACACGATTCAATTTCCTAAATTTCCATGTACATTATTTTCAGTATATATTTATTTTATTGTAATGCTTAAGTTTTTCAGCTGAGTTTGTTTGTTAAAAAAAACGTATTTCTTTAAAGATATGGTGTTGGACGCTATTCCCAAAGATTAACAATATCTGAACATAACAATATGGGCTAATCACATATTCATTTAAAATAATATAATTAATGAAACATTTATCCTTTGATAAATGCAGACAAATTGATCAATTGTTATTTATTAATTTATTTATTTATATTCAATATCTATATTATAAAGAACAAAGCTTTATAGCGTAATTATTCACCAACTAACTAAGTTCAATTTGGATAATGACACAAAATTTTTTCAATATCGTTACAGACAAAAATCAGTAAATTTATTTTTGAGATCTATTAAGAAATACTGTCCATTTTTTACCATAAAAAAAAAAAACTATTTTTTAACGAATAATTTGTATCTATATTTTTGACGCTGACCGTATTTCATATACAATTGGTTAAAGTTTACTATAGTTTTTTCTTATGTTATAAATTAAAATATAGGTAAAATATAGCAAATATAATTTCCATAAATAATTAAAGTCATATAAATATTTATAATAAAACGATATAAACGATATAATTAAAATGTAATAAATAAAAGGGTACTCACCAATTCACTTTTCCCAAAATTAGCCGCAATAGAGGAGCTGCCGGTAACAGAAGAATGAATATTCTGCACATAAAATACAATTTGCAATTTTATTTCACAATAATAACAAAATTGAACCGCGACACACATTTGGTATATGGCTAAAAAGAGAAAATAGAAATAAATTAATTTTATTATTATTATTATTAGGTGAATTTAAATAAATGTATCAAATCGAAATATATTTATTTTATTACTTTTTTTCAAAATAATTTGGTACAATTTTAAACATAAATACAAATACAGCAAGAAGAACAACGATACAACAACAACAATAAATGCTATATATAAATTTATGTTACCGCGGCGTCGCATAGACAATATCACATTTTTTTTTTTCGCGTGTGCATATAGGAAAAAGTCAAAATTTAATTATTAAAAAACTCAAAATCTATACCATCTTTTCCAATAAAATTAATTATTAAATAAATAGATAATTGTTGGGAAACAAATAAAATATAAATAATTAAAACAATTACAATATTTAAATATTTTAATGTATAAAATATAAATGAACGCGGAGCACCACTTACGCGCATCATAACAAACAAAGGAAAAAGAATTGGTTAAAATTTATTGTAGGCATTTTTTAAACACACCACTAATTAAACACTGTAATAATATAGAGAAAATTAACTTAAATAATATTAAATATTAATATTCGGTTTTGTAAATTTAAAATAATAAATTATCAACTTTACATTAATTATTAAATATAAAATAATTAAATGATTAATAATGCAATTTTTTTTCCTATTTTCCATTTACTACGACGTGACTGACACAAGAAAAACAAAAACTTGCAATAAATAAAAATCGAAATTATAAATGTGACATAAAAAATTGATGACAAATGAGAAAACCAAAAACAATTGAAATTATTTCGGCTATTATAAGAAATTCGAATTTATTTTTTATTATTATCGAAAATTTATTTAAAATATAACGAATTTTTAAATTTAAAAATTTCAGTTTCTATTGATAATCAGATTCACAAATAAGGTTCCGTAGGGATATCATTTTATAGATGCTTCGCAGAAATTGTTCAAATAATCCTATCTATTATGAAATTGTTCAGAATTTATTATACCCTATAGATACGAATTTACATGAATTTCATTAGAAAATTTGCATCTAATCCATAAAACGTTCATACAAAATTTGATTGAAATTGTTTGTGAAATATTATCTGATTATAAATAACCGTTGATATCAAATTTCTAGGGGACTTCATCAAATAATCCTAACGGTTAACCTTATTTAAAATAATTAAACTTCCGTACCTATATTTGCATATTTTGTTTGTCCGTACCCATATTTGCATATTTTGTTTGTCCTGAGCCACTCAGTCCACTGCGCCATTGAATCACACAACCAAATGCAAGGTTTACGTACAAAATGTATTGTCGTAATTTCACTATTACGTTTTATAAGACCACTGTAGTATTCTGAACATAGCCATTTATCATTTCTCCGATTAATTTTTTGGTCTTGATCGAAATTTTTATCATCAGAAAAAATCCCTGTCTTGTTGAGAAACTATATATGTATATACAATTTCATAATAAGATTTCTTATACAGACTTTCATCACTAAACGATATATATTCTGTGTATAAAGATTGTCCAAAACTTGTGAGGAAAATATTCTTTTATATTCACGTATATGCCTATTTGTAAAATTTCTTCAAAAATGTGAAGTGAGAAATAATTAAATTGTCAGGTTTCTATAGAAACTGACCCAGAAAATTATTCTGCGCGTAAAGATTATGCAGAATTTCCATCTAATAGCAACTATTCTTATAATCCAATATAATAAGTCTTTTTGTACAATTTCATTGTGGAATTGAATGATCTGAACAAGTGATAATCTGATGGAGCAACATTTGGTTAATAAACACAATGTGAGAAGTGATCTCATCCAAGTGCTTTCCACGTTTCTATGACCTGCGGGAGAGAATTGTATTGTTGTGTCATGACTGACAAATCTTTGTTGCTTTTCTGGTAATAATCGCTTTAAATTGATTCGTTGTTGATACAGTAGCGTTTCATATTGACAGTTTGATTCAGATTCAACAATAATAATGTAATAATCCTTACTGATTTCACCAAATTACTGAAACTTACCAATTACAATTCACTACTTTTGAAGCATCGAAATCACTCTCTTCTGCACGTTCTTTCAGATATTTTCTATATAAGCTTCGACACATGCATTCCGAATGATTTTCCGCAGTATTTTTCACCCAATGAAATGAAATATTATAACAACAATCCTCTCGGCAAATCAATTTTTTTTTTACTGATACACACAACACAATATTTTTCAACCAACAAAAAAACTATGTTGTTTACAAACTTTAGCAAGTAAGAGAAACACAAACTGAATTATAAAGAGATATTTATTGCAAATGGTCACAAAAAAATTTTCATCGACATCGTTACAATCGATCGTTTCATACTTCTACACCGATTTTATAACAATACATTTTTATTTATTGACAACAAACAAAACACACATGACACAACAATTTTTATCATTTTTTAATATAAAGATAAAAACACTGAACCACTACGAAGATTTGATGATGGTGTGTAGTCACAACTGGTAAATACTAAACCATAACTAATTACGTACACTTGAATAATAGTTTTATACTAAAAATACGAAAAATTTAACTTTTTTCTATATACGTTATTTTGATGTATAGTATTTGGGAATTATAATGGCAAAAAGTTAACAATGATCAGTTTTTTATGAATTTAAGAATGAAATTCAATAATTTTTTAATATTTCTTAATAATAAAATGATCACACAAAGTTTCTACTAAATTTAAGTATATTTCAAACTGGATAAAATGTGTTTGAAATAATTGAAAGATAAAATATTAGATAAAAATATTGAAAATATATAATTTTACAAAAAAAAAAGTGTACAACCAAATTCGTCAACCTTATTGCCTCCGGTTCAGTTGGTTTTCAACAGTTATACCTTCCCGGTTGCCGCATTACAAGTAATTTAGAAAAATTATAATTTTTAAAATTATTCATCATTATCATAAATAATAAAAAACATAATTTAACCTAAATACAATTACTGGTCACTTTAAAAACATGTCGATGACTAAAGTATAAGGTCAGTGCGGTATTATACTCGTTTTAACAATACTCATGGGTTTGGAATGGGTGGATTTTTCATGTGTACAGAATAAATTCAACAAATTCTCTGGTGAAATTATTTATGAAATCAAAATTACTTATAAATTAAAAGAGAAATTCACCGATAAATTGTTTGGTAAATATTTTAATGAATTAATTGATGAGTTTATTGGTAAATTCATTCATACGAAATTCGAAGTACTTACAATTTATGTATGCGCATTCATTGAAGAAATTATAAATTGCATACAAAAAGTTCCACTGCCGATTATTACAATATATTATAAATAATAATTTACATGTAATATAATAATACGATCAATTTTGTAAATATAATTAATTATTCAATCACCATTATTTTATGAAAATTTAATCTTATAAAATTGAAAATTAAATGAAAATATATAATATAATCCATTCATTATTTATATAACAAGAATATAATACAATAATATTTATAAGAATAAGTATATAATTTTCTCTCGCATATAATACAAATTAATATTATATATTTGTTATAAATAAAGTCCATATTATAATTTCTATATAAACGATTATTCTTAGTATATATACGGTTTATATTAGGTGTTGAGTGTAGGTTTCGTTTTGAATTATTCATTCTATTATTATAATTTGTATTTATACAATATACCAAACTCGTATATATTGTACATAGAATATATATGGTAATAATAATAATAATAATTAAATTAAAATTAATTATTATATAATAGAATATTAAATATCGTGGTTAGCTAATAGTGTATAGGTGTATTCAAAAACTTAACCTAAATTGAAAAATTTGCAAGACTATATTTTCTTTATAATAAAAAGGTGAAAATTGTATATGCCTTTTTGTATATATATATACACCTTACACCTTCACTACACCAACACCTGTATATAAATATAATATTTTCTTGTATAAAATATTTATTCATTCATTTTTTTTGTTTCCATACATTTTTTGTTTGCATGCAAAGCACGTTTATTTTTTCGTGATGTCTAGATCTATGCGGAAAAAACAGTATTCATATATTAATAACACAATTATTATGTTCCTTTTTTTTCCTTTTTTCTTCTTTTTAATGATATTCACCTTATTTTGGTAAATTGGTAATATGATAAATTATTTATAAATAAAAAAAAAATAACAAAGCTTTATATATTTGACTTTTTTTCTTAATTTTTTTGCAACACCAGGTCTTTGAATATTTTTATTATACATTGTTGAATTAATTTAGAAAATTAGAGTATAAAGATTTTTCATATATACAATATATAATTATTATTATAATTTTTAAATCGCAGAATGGTGTGAAATTATTTGTTCATATAACAATTTGGGATTTTTTTTTTATATAATATAATTGAAATATAATGAAATTTGCTTCATATTATGTTTTTGGTATTTACGAGTATACGATGAATAATAAAAATATTATGTGCTTCTGATTAGCTTTTATTTCTGTTATTCCATGCCGGTGCATAGAGAGCATCAAAAAAATTACGCCACCATCGTTGTACAATTCACTCCAATGATTGCCTTGTTAATCCTTTACACCGCTTCGTAACGTGTGACCATTCCATACCCCACAATAGTTTGAGAAATCCGTATTTAATTTACAATCCGTTTCGGAACCAGAATATACGTTCACCAACATTCCCTATATATTATGCAAACATTTTGCTATTCGAGTTGCATTGCAGTCATTCTATGTCGTTCATGTTGAGACAATGAAATATTTTCTGTTGCATATTAAATTCAAATTATTGGATCACAAGTGCATCCAGAAAAACCAAAAATACATTTTATATCAAATAACATTTTACATTTTGTTTTAAAATATTTGTAATTTTTTTTAAATTGAATAGAAAAGGCTCAAATCTGCTTAAAATAAATCAAAATTATCTTATAATAACTATATAGAAAGAATATTTAAATACAATAATAAAGGTCCCATTTCATTGATTTATTTTTTGTTGTAAGAGGAAAAAATAATTTTAAATTCTTAAATCGAATAATATTTTATTTTAAATATAAATAATGTTTTTAATGTAAATTGAAACCATTTAAATGTAAAACATAAATCAAAGCAACATTTTTTATTTAAGTGAATTGAGTTTAATTTTAAATTGAATATAGAAATAATTGTTAATATAAAACTTGACCATACACAAAAATAGTCATGTGTAGCTGTTTTCGGATTCAATTGTCAACTATCGACAGAGTAACAAAAATACGTAACAATCAACAGTAATATAAAGTTAATAAAAGTATCTGATTTTGATAGTGATAATTAAAAAATTTTAAGATTTGTATTGCGCTTTTTTTTATGTACATTTAAAGTTGCTAAATAAGTGAAATTTTAAAAACAAATTTTTATAATTATCGGCTGAGGTCATGGATTTAAATAAAATTTCGTTAATTGATGCTAAATTTGTATGAAATATTTAAATTAAGCGAATTTAATGATCCATCCTCTATTCATTTATATTATTTTCCGAATGGACGGAAAGTTGAGAGGTTAATACAGTGTTATTTTTATGCATAATTAATTGATCATTCATTTTTTAATGTAATTTTTTTGAATTATTTGTTATTTGATTTTAATTTAATAAATAAATTATATTGTTTTAACGTTAGATATTTTTCGTAAACATAATTAGAATACAAAATGTTGAAATTATATATATTTCGCCTTATTACAGAAATCTATTTATCTTAAATTCAAATTCTTTTCGAAATTATAAGAAGACATTCTATTTAAAATGATAGAATATTAGTTCTTGATATTAAAAATGTATCTTTATTTGATGCGTTAAGTTAATCTATTTGAATTGAAATAACAAACATTTTAATTTTAAAAAGATAAAATAGTCATTCGAAATAAAATCAAAACTATGTAGTTTAAAAAGAATAACGTAATCTACAAATATATTGGAAACGCATTTATATTATTTTAATACAATTTATTCTTAAAAGTTTAATTTTCAATCATTTTGATTTAAGATGAAATTCAAACGAGATTTAAAACCAAACATGATTTGGCTCTAAAATCTATGAATTTTTCTATTTTAAATACATTTGATTTAAATAGTTTTTAATTTGTTTTAAAATTTTATTTTTCTGGGTGCAGTGTCAACTCTATCTCTGAATCTCTGACATTTGCCAAATACCACCACATCAAATAAATATTGTATTATTTATGTTGTTAATATATGAAATTATAAATATTCATTCCTATAATTAGAGCCAAATCTCTCGCTACACTTTGTCCGTATCAATGCTTGTTTTTTATTAACATTTTCGTTGTTGCATAAACAATAATTTTTGAAATTATTAACTTCTTGGTTATAGTCTGTTTCAAAAATTTTATGATATTTTAGTTTTGTGTTATCCATGAAATCAACATCATATATAGATTATTTGTTGCCAAAATGGAGTGACTGGTCTAATTCATACAGGTAAACAAAATAATTGAAGTAATTTAATGGATAATATAATACTTATTATTATGTGGTTCATACAACTATAATTTATATTAATAAAATTAATTTTCTTGCACTTTTCTTGTAGATTGGAAAATTGCTAGGGCTTTTTCCACGAGCTAAACCTAATTCTTCACATTTATTAACTGATTTTTATTTAATATAAGTATTTTAACAGCTTTCATACATCAGAAATTCGTGAGGATATGAGATTAATTTATCATTATAAATAATTTACTATTACTTGATTTTTTAATAGCTTTTGATACTACATGCACTGGTTATATTGATCGCAATATATTATATAATAAAATTGTTTTTTCTCCATAGTGCAGTTAATTTGATACAAAATTACATTGGCTAATCGTTCTCAGCTATTATTTTATATATTTTCTTTATATGTATGACTATAGTCACTTCTTAAGATATGCCGTCATTGTGTAGGTGTGTACACTATATGAATTATATGAAAAATTAATGAAAATAAATCAAGAGCAATTGTTATTTATAATCATGATATTGATACGGGTTTGTTCTCAATAATATTTATATTACTTTTGTAACTAATCTATGTTGGCATGAATTTTAGTATGATTTTGACATGGTGTGATCATACATTATATTTGACTATAATGAGATTAAATGGCGGTAAAATTGTAATAGTAATAGTAAATGCATTGTGTTTAAAGTATATTTGCAATCAGACAAAATTTCGTGAAGAGTTCGTCGTGTCTTGTGTGCGATAGTGAAACATTTCTATTGTAAAAAATATATGAACACTTTTTATATTTATATTCATTTTTGGGGAATTACATCTGAAACAATATTATTACATACACAAATCTTTATGTTAACAAATTGAAATGATTTAAAATTGATGGTGTTATTAGCGCTTGCGAAACGATCTCATGTTTATATATTCGTTTTTGTTTTTTTTTTTGACTTATTATTGCTCTACTTCTGTAGTAGATTTCTTATTTTATAAATTAATATATCAATTATTTATTTTTACAAGTATTCCTTTTAAAATGATGTACATGAAAAAATAAAAAAAAAACTTTTCTTTCCATCGAAAATATTATCTGGTACAAATGCGCTTGTATTACCAAAATTAAATCATTTCAATTAATTTAAGATTGCGTATTTTGTTTTATTTTCAATATACTGATTGCGTATAACTTCCTTATTATTATTATTATTATTATTATTATTATTATTATTATTATTATTGTTAAATACGTTTTCTGTACCAAATTAGGTATCAATAAAAATTAACGAACATATAATATAAAATAAACTAAATGTATACGCGCACATCATTCCGTATATTATCATATCAGGACGAAGTTTCCGCATATTATAATATATTCTCCATCTATACTGTATTATCGGGATGCCAATATAAATTGTTTAACAACAAAGTTAACGAAAACAAAAATCATATCATTAACGAAAAAAAAAAAAAAAGTATTAGATAAAAGAAGAAAAGTTTTGTTTTGTTTTGTTTGGTTTTTTTTTTTCAATGAGAGTATCTACGAGTAATATAGAATAAAGTTAAAATAAATAAACATAAACTCGGTTCGCCAAAAAAAAAACATATCAGTACATGAAAAATATAAAGAAAAACTTAATATAAAATGAGCATTTCCTTTTTCTTATAAGTCGGTTTTTTATTTATTTATTTATTTATTTATTTATTTATTCGTTGTCGATGACACCAAAAAACTTTTCTTTAGCTTATGTTTTTTTTTTTATTCATCTTGTTTATATTATTTTTGTTTTCCTTAAACGCACACAGAAATGTTATTATTGTCTTTACATAAAAATAAAAAGGTTTGTGTATCACTTTTTTTGTTTTGTGTGACTATATAATTTTTGTACCTGTAATAATTTCTATTTATATCATACGATTTTACGCTGTGTGTGTGTGTGTGCTCGTCTAGTCTTTACCAAAATATAAATTTTATTTTTAAAAGAATAGCCGGCCGGAATTGTATGGTAAAACAATGATGATAAAATTGTATTTATATATAAATAAGGTTAATCCTTAGAGAATATAATATGTATACACGGTAAATAAAAAACTACCCACACATACATATTTTAATAAAGGATCTTTTATAGTTTTCCAGTAAATAATATATTTACTTAATGATAACTAATATAAGAATATATAGAAATCACCTGATTGCTAATATTTAAATTTATATAGAAAAATATATGTCAAATTAAAGAGAATTTTATCGAAATTCATTGTAAAAAAAATCTAGTGGACGACTCTTGTAACCCAACCATCGCAGAAATATTTCTATGTATTTTAATTTTAACTCAATTATTTTGTTTATTAAAATTCTTAGAATTCCTTTTTTAAATCAAATTTCTATAGCCTAAAGTTCTTATTGCTACACTTTATATTTATTACAATATATTTTATAGTAAATTTCCATTAAATACTATTTTATATAAAAATTTTCATTATATAAATATACGTTCGGGTTGCATTAATACACTCTCTAACACATTGTTTAACAACAGCAGTGAATTTCATTTTAAAAACATGTTTTTGTGGGTCAACCCGATTATATTATATAAATAGATTAATACGTCATCCAAATTATATGATTTCCGATAATCAACTTGTGTAGAAAATAAAAGTGAAAAAATGTGATAACGCACAAATATTTCGCTTAATGTACTACGGAATTTTTACACAAAAAAATCTTTAAATTTGATCGAAGCAGTATTTCGTGTGGTGCAGGCAAAATTTCGAACAAAAAAACCATGATATTAATACTTTGCATATCAAAATTATCGAACAATCTGTGGAATTTATTAGAGAATTAATTTCTTCGACGATAATAATATTTTATGGAATGAATAGCTTGGCTTTTTCGTTTTTTACTGAAACTTATTTAACTGATAAATGTATATGCATCATAGTATCACTATACTATTATACTATTCCATAAAATGTGAAATTTATATTCACCAATGCACATGCAATGTTCGTGGACTTCAAATGTGCTTTTGACAGAGTCTAAACAAGAATTTTCTTTGAAAATATGTTACAAAATATGGGTTTCCAGTAAAGTTATTGAACATGCTATTAAAGAAATTGATAGAAACTACAGTTTTAAGGGTAAACGTGGAACAACATTTCGTGTGGGTATCCTATAGGATAAAACAGGGTTTTATCTTGAACACCAAAGTTATTCATTAATGTTGTCGTTTGTATGTATAATATGAGATCCGTAAATACAATTTCTATAGTGGAATGTGTTGGAAGACTCATTCAATTGACCTGGATTTTGTAGATGATATTAACACATTAGGAACTTCTTTATTCAAAATTGATGATATTGATTTAGGTGATCGATTAATTTATGTAAATATAAATGCCTTCAAAGAAACCTTAGTGTTAGCCTGAAATAATTGGTAATGCGATGAGCTTTGAACGGAGTACAAAAAACAAGAATTTATATTTAAATCAAAAGGTAAAAATGGGAATATAGATCATATCTTGTGGAGGAGAATGAGAATGGTGGATTTAACGAACGGATCCCTTTATGGGTAAGAAGTAGGTGGGCTTAGATGGCTTAGAATTGGTAGAATCTGTCAAAGCTTTAACTCAAAATATAACAAAATGCTTTATATGTTATACCTCGCGATATAATAGAACCTAATGATATGTGATGATGAGAATGACTTAAGAGTTTAGATCTTAAAATTAATATAAGAATAAAAAACAATGCACTAATTAGTTAAAATTATGTCCCTAAAAATTATTGTAAATGTGTTGGTATTGCAAAAGTTTCCAATAGTTTTTGTATAACCGCGTGCGACAGAGTATGACAAAAGAAAGAAATATATATATATATATTTAGAGATGTAATATGAAAACGGAAGTATGAAATATGAACTAAGATGAATACATATTATACAAAATATATGTTAAATCACCGCAGCATATATAAAGAAAAAAAAATACATATAATAATCATAATAATAATAAAAGTAGCAAAAGCAATAACAATATTTAATAATGTCGTAAAACGCCTTGTGGGTATGGGAATTTATCCCTTGGAAATAAATACACCTATATTATTATTATATTTTATTTATATTTAAGTATTAATATAAAATACCTTGAATTTCTTGAATTTCCAAAAGATTTTCTTCTACCCACTGAAATAATTTTCAATTTTTTTTTACTGTACACGTCTCTGTCAAAATGTATAATACAGAAAAAAAAAACTTGTATAAATATAAAAATAAGAAATCATTAAATTACAATGTGTATACAGAAAGTATGGAAACGATCGGACCAACAACTCACTTTGAAAACGGAGATTTTCTATTTGAAATGATGATGGGGCGACATTAAAACAATATTTTGGTAACAACTAACAATGCCACCGCATTGTTTGGATCGATGATGGGTACCTACAAAAATTCTCATAAATTCAATACAAAAAATATATGGGAGTTGTTAATGCGGGACGAGTATTTAATATATGACAAACTAACCGAAACAAATCAATATAGGTTTTTTTAAATGTGTATATTACAGTTTTCTGAATAAAAAATTTGCCATCATATAATTACAATTTGAAATTCATGCGTTATAGAATCACCATTGGTGGGATGTCGTTGACTGCCGTCCAGTAACTCTGCATACATTCTGCATGTATACGAGTATGCAATATATTATACTACTTTTGAGTTTAGGATATACAATTTTTATTTTTTTTTTGGTTGACATATAAATATAAAGGCTGTTCCACACTTAGTACGTAGTAATATATAGCTGTTGGCGTTGCCTATATATATAGATAAATGTTTGTATACATGTATTATATATATAAATTCTATACTTAAAAGAAAAGGACATCTTAAATAACGTCCTTTTTCTTGTTTTGTGTGTACGTGTTTTTATGTGTGGTGAACAATATATAGAAGAAAAATTATCTTACAAAATTGATTGATGTTTAAATACATAGATATATATATATATATATTTTTAAATAATGGAGAAACGTGACAGTTAAAGGGTTAAAAGGTTATTGAGTTTTTTTTTTCAAGTAATATACAATACAATTTAAGGACATCATATATTATTTATACATATATACGCACATTTTATGTTTGGAAATTATAAATCTTCGATTGAAGTATTGAAGTCATGTGTGCGTGATGAATTATTATTAACTACATTAATTCTTTTCCGATTACAATGTATCATTGATATTGTGTTAAAAATGTAATACACATGAATGTGTATAATATGTTGAGATTAGGCTCATTTATCTCGGCAATTAGTTACACTTGTCATCTATCTTCTAATATGACTCGTAGTTAACGTTAATGTGTGTGTGGTGGACAAAAATATAGTATACAGTTGCACATACTACTAATTATAACCAGACTTTTAAAACTCGATCTTTCTACTGCACCTATTCAAAAACCAAATTCTAGTATATGGTCAAACTAATCAAAGTATTTATAAACTCACATTTGCTATAGGTGAGTCAATGTAAATAACACCAAGCGGATCACCATACTAATAATGTTAGTTAAATAATGTGAATGCCAAAGTTATTCACACACAACTCTAACGAATTATATTCTAAAATTCTTATCACAGTTTCAAATGTAAATAGTTGTATAAAGTGAGTGTGTTGAGCAATTTTTTAATTTTTTTTTGCACAGTATTTACGATAGTTTTTTGAATTGGTTGGGATTTTTATATATGATATTTGGTTTTTTTTTTATTATAACACTGGTAGAAAATTTTAAATTTTTAATTTAAGTATTTGGTGATTGTATGAATAATAAAGCCATATGAAACAACATATTTTATTTGATTGTTTGACAGTTCTCTAGTAAATAATGTGGCGGCAAAGAACATATAGAAAGTTTGTTTTTCGTTTGTATAATTAACTTAAGTTTAATTTATTAAAATTTCTTGAGATATACCGTAAATAATATTAAAATCAGTAATATGTCCTTTATTTTTGATATACAAAAATCTGCTGGTTTTTCAAATTTATTCGAAACAAATAATATTTGCGCGGTATATATCAAGAAATATTTAATATAAGTTGAATTTAAAGTCATTAAAATCGAAAAACCGAAAGCTACATTGGTCCGCTTAATATTCTAGAACTTCCTAAGAATGCTATAATATGTTTCAAAAGTTGGTTATCAAGATATTTACTAGCTTATCTTTGTCTTCTATTTCTCACACAAAAATAGTGCCAATGATTTTTTTTAAATTTGATTATTCTGTCTCCACTTGGGCCATGGAACGAAAAAAATACATTTGAATTTGAGTGTCAAATATTTAAATGGCAATTACTTTATTCCTAATCTTATAATGAACTAGAATTAAATTGATGTCCGGCTGGTACGCTACCGCCGATACATATTAAAATGATAAAATTTATAATTATGCAAAAATTTCAAATAAATTTCTTCGACACACAATTTAATACAAATTTCTTTTCCTTTCCACAAACTTTATATTTTTCTCTGTTAAACGGAGTCTGCAATATGCCTTTAATATATAGTTATTGTTGATATTATTATTATTATTATTATTATTATTATTGTTATTTTTTGTTGAAAATATTTTTATGAAATTTTTTTAACGAGATTTTACTTCCATTATTTTTCTATAGTATTTTATGGAATTTTTTTGTCTCTAAAATTTCTCATTTGTTTTATACAATATTTTTAATATGCATCAAATAATAGTCGATGGTAATTTTGTTGTAGTTGTTGTAATGTTGATTCGGTCTACATTCGTGGCATATCTTCAATTTTCACTATATGTCTGCGTGTACAAATAAAAAAAAATTCATATTCAACGACTTGAACGACTAACTTTATTTTTTTATTTTTATTTTTTTTTTCTCTTACAACCAAACAAAAAACAGTCTCTAGAGGGAGTTGTGTGTGGTATATTTACTTAATAAAGAAAAGAAATAATGAGATGGATTTTTTATTCCCCTTTTTGACTTATATGTTGATAAAAAAAAAAAAATTGTTTGAACTATGTAATTTTTATTTCAATATATAATAATAAAAAAAGTTTTTCACTAGGAAATTTATATAAAAAGAAATTTTTTTTTAACGTGTCTTTGGCAATAGCGTGAATGTTTGTGAATTGGAAGTAATTATTTGATTTATATATATGTGTGTGTTATTATTGTTTTTTATTATCCTGAATGCTATATATATATATTATACACCCTCTATTTGAGAAAAAATAAGCGAAATTACTTTCTATTATACTAACATTTCCGTCAGGTATTAATCCAAATAAAACATATTAGAGAACAAACAGAAACGCTTGAATAGTTAAAAATTGCTTATATTGTAATAATTGTTTATCTAAAACACAAGTTTATGAGTAGCATCGGCAGAGATGAATGTCCACAGGTCGACCATATACTGAATAACATTTCAATCATATCGAAACAATTCATTTGATGTATTTGTTGAACATTCAAATCGATGTAATTCAATTGATGGGCAGAACATTTCGATTTGTTTATCTTGTAAAAATAAATTGTTTACTTTTTTCTTAATCTCCGTGCCAGTTATTTTTCGAACAAAGGGTGTATGTATAATAAATGCCGTTGATGATGACTGGTGGAGTGGTATTTTATTTCGGTTTCTTGTATTATAATGTGATGATATATAATTTTTTTTTTTATTTCCTATTTTGTATATTTATAGATGTGGTCAAGAAACTAGAGTTATTCCTAGAATATTACAATTACGATCTCATTGGTTAAAATCCGAAAAAGAGAGTCTAAGACTCGAAGAAGCTGGAATCACAAAAGATGTATGTATATAAATAAATAAATAAATATAATAATGTGTCATTTGTAACGTAGTATTTTTATAAAATTACTTTACGCCTAGTGGGTACAGAGTGAACATCATATTATTTATAAATACATTTTATTTTTTTGCAGGTAATGAATAGTGCAATAGCTCAATTTTGTTTAGAAATTATAGCAAAACATGGTGATCCAGCATCAAGGCTGTGCAATAAGGATCCACTAACATTAAAAATGGGATCCTATGTTATAGAATTATTTCCAAATGTAAGTATAATTTTTATAAATAGTTCTGTAAAATTACTCGAGTATTATTCAAATATTCTATATATTTTTGTCAAAATTAGGACACATTTAAAAAAATTACCTTCAATTTTTTAATCAAAAACAATCTGAATATTACAAGTATTTGAAAGTTGTATAAAGGAAACATATAGTGTAAACCGTTGTGAGTTGGTAGTTTGCACAAAAAAATGTTTATATTTCCATTTTACACTTTGAACTATTACAACATCTCAACCTCACATTTACAATTTATGTATGTATGAGTATCGTTTGCTACCACCACCAATATAGAATACATTTGCAGCCAGGAGAGTCACATGCAAAACTTGAAGGGCTACGTTTGTAATTATAGGCATATATTGTCTTTAAGTTTATCAATTTTGTGTTCGATTAATCGAAACAATTGTGAATGAAACGAACTTTAAAAACTTAGTGCAAACAAATAATAATTGATTTAATCTAATCAAATGGTAATTGATCGGATTGAGACAAGACTATTTGGAAAAGGAGGTGGATGTGCGTAACAAAGTAGTTTATATGGTGACGAATCAATTGGATTGAGGAAAAACATACCTATAGCGTTCTACACTTGACCGATTTAATTTTACTCTATATAGTTGCCTTCGAAGAGTATCAATGACGATGTGACTTTGATTATGTTATTTCATGTCATAATATTTATTAAAAAAAAAAGGAATGGGTATTATAACCGAAAGAAATAAGATGTCATTATTAAAAACTATATTGTTCTATAATTATATAGAAATTAATATTAAATATTAATGAAAATTAAAATGTTTCTATATTTTAATAGGCAAAATTTTTGTTTATGGTACGTGATGGACGTGCAACTGTTAATTCAATTATTTCACGTAAAGTGACAATAACAGGTTTTGATTTAACAAATTATCGACAATGTATGATGAAATGGAATCATGCCATTGAAACAATGCATAGTCAATGTAAAGAGATAGGCAGTGATCGATGCATGATGGTATTTAAAAATATAATATAAAATTTATACTAAACAAATTTACTAAATGCACATTTATTCTTTGTTTTTACATTTTCATACATCCGCACCGTTACCCTAATGGTATCATGTAAATAAAAATATAAATATAGGTATATTATGAACAATTGGTGCTGCATCCAGAAGAATGGATGAGAAAAATATTAAAATTTGTTGATGTACCATGGAATGAATCAGTATTACATCATGAAGAATATATTAATAAACCAAATGGAGTTTCGCTTTCAAAGTATGTTTCATATTGTTTTTACTATTGTATTATATAAATATATATTTCCATGTAATGTACGTTTTTCATATTCTTTTGTAGTAAATGTATTTCATTCCTTTATTTAACACGTTAATTATAAAATGTATAACCAAAATTCAATGTTTTTTTATACTGATTAAAGTATCAGCACAAATAAAAAAACAAATGCATTGAATAGAAAAAAAATAAAAGCTCTAGTCTGTTTTTTTTTTTAATCTTAAATATAATAATATTTTTTTTGTTCTTATATTCTGCTTATTTCAATTTAATTTAAATTAAATTAATGCAACACCTACAACCGCAACATAACAACAACAAACAAAAACCATGCATATATTAGAGTTGAACGTTCCTCAGATCAAGTAATTAAACCAGTCAATTTAGAAGCTTTATCAAAATGGGTGGGTAATATACCAGACGATGTAGTTAAAGAAATGGCAGATATTGCTCCAATGTTATCTATATTAGGTTATGATCCATATGCAAATCCACCAGATTATGGTAAACCTGATTCATGGGTACAAGATAATACATTTAAGGTAAGTTTTTTTTCCAAACATAATATACAATTCGTATATAAGAAAATATAAAAATATCGTATTTTTAATTCTATTATATTAATTTATGATGTTTATAAAGAAAAATGTTCATAATACAAAATAATGTTTAATACAATTTGATTAAATAATATCGCATCTTTTTTCATTCCAATCCAAATTGAAATTACTTTTTTTTTCACGTTTGCATTCCATCGGAATGGATTAATTAAATAAATTGTGTTACAGTATAATATTTTAGAATCTCTTAGCGTATATATAATGACGTTCATATTTCATTTGGACTATAGGTAGACAGTAGAAATTCTATATTAACCATGGGTTTGTATGAAAATAAAAAACTATTTTTGAATTGAAGTTGAATTATACCATACGGTGAAATAATATACAATTTACTTGAAAAAATTTTCTGTATTACTACTTCTAATAAAATAACTGCTAATCGGTTATGGTTTTTAAACCTATGCAGAATTTAATTAAGTAATGTATGTGTGGAAAAGTTTTTTTTTTCTTTTCTGACACCATACATGTGTGTCTATGCGGAACAGGTTATAACCAAGAATTTAACAATTGAGAAGACGACTATCGCGAAAATTATTGTATTTAACAACGAAATAATAAGCAACAATTTTAAGAGGTCCTTTTTTTTCCAAGTTCTGATGTGCAGCTTTATCCAATCTTCCTTAATTAATTTCAATTCAAAATATTTCCTAACGGTTCCACGAGTTGTTCCCAGGAGATTTATACACCGTCACATCCAAATTTGTTCCATGGATTTTTTTCCAATTAATTCCAATCAGAATTTTTCTCCGAGCTATTTGGTTGGAATATATATTTTACTACGGATTTTTCCAAAGCAGTTTATTCCAATCATTGACAATTTATTTCCATTGGCATATTTTCCCAAATTCCGCCAATTTTTCCATACTAATTAATTCCTATTTCCACTCTATTTTCCACCCTACTTTCCGCTCTAATTTCTATGGAGACATTTCCTATAAGTTTCATGGATTATCTAACATGTTATGTTTCTATTGCGTTAATCGAATAATATTCAGTTTATATGGAGAATTTTACTAAATTTTCGTCTATTTTTATTGCGGAATAGTATTATATTTTCTGCATATCAAAATAATGAAGACACATATTTCTTTTTTAAAATATTTCTATGAAATACTCGCTAATCCGGGCGACATCCAATTATACCCGGACGTAAAAAACCGGATTATCAACACCCGAATAGAATAAGTTTGTTAAAAATCATATAGAAATTGTTCATTTAAGTTGCTGATAGATGGTTGTTTATATCCTGTGGTCAGTTGCTGTATGCGTAGGAGGACATGTTTTTCGCGCAATCACAATGTGCCAATGGTCATCCAGCACGTGTAAATACTGAAATTTCTAATAAAAGCCCTTCTACCGCGTACCACACATACCACTTACGTATAATATATAGCACTACTGAAAAATGAGTTAATATATAATGAAAGAAAACGTATTCAAAATTTACGTTAGTCCTTCTTCTTATTTGTTAAATTCAATTACAATAAATTTTAAAGGTAAATAAAAATTATATTCATGTATTATTGTACGACAAATGAAAGGATAAACCGATTAAATACCAAATTCTATATAACGAAACAATTTTTGTATGTTTAACAATAAATACAATGTGAAAAAGGTGTGTATAGACATTAAATGATTTTTTAAATTTATAATACATTTACTTTCACTTTAAATTAAAGCCGCATTATAGTTGTACGAGTTTACAGAAATTGAATGAAAATGGGGAACACACAATTACGTATGAAATATTTCAATTTAAATAATTTTTCCATTCGAATATAAAAAGTTTTATGTAAAAATAAAAGTTAACACTAATTGAAAAATAAAAATTAATTTCTATGTTTTCTTTTTCTATATTATTATACGACGGCATCGTGCACGATAAGAAAAATGTGTATATTAATAAAATTTTCCCATTTCCCGAAAATGAACAACTTTTTTTTATTCTATGAGTATTATTATTATTTCCTAAAAATAGGAAATCTTAAAAACAGGAAAAAACACTGAACATTTATTAATCATTTTATATTTTCAATTTAATAATAAATCATCCCTTATTTATTGTTGTATGCGAATAAAAAGTATGAGTAAATTTGACGTGACATCACCTATTTTAAATACAGTGTATTTTATGTATATATTTCACAAAACAAAGTACATTCAGTGTAGGTAAATCAATCAATACACCCACCTTCTGCGATTTTGTCTAACCGTATAACACACCAATATATATTTTGATTTTTTTTATCAACGAATTCCGACAACAAGACAAAAAATCATCAAATATAAAGGATGTCAAAAAAAAAAAATGTCAAAGAATGATAAAATTTAATTTTACAATAAATGAATGCATTGATTTTTGTTGTCGAAATTGTTGGTGACAGGTATTTATTTACGTATTTTGATTCTTTCAAACTCTAAAGTATATGACTATCGTTCCCTCCATCTGCTTCTCTCATAAAACTGTCATTTTTTATTTTTACTATTGTCTATCATTTCATTTCTATAAAACATAAAATATTTTTAATAAGGATTTATAAAATAATGAAAGGAACAATTTTTATTATATTGGACAATTTTACAGTAATAGCTATCGGTATGGGAAAAATAAGGTATATTGTATTGGCTTAAACAAAGACAAAAAATTAACAAATGGTAAGTATGTGATACCAAAGAGTTTTATTAATTAAACTTTATGGTCGAATAAATTATATGGAAAGGATTGGCTACGGCATATAGAGAAAATGGAAATCTTTTAAGTTAAGTTTTAATTCCGTAAATAATTGAGGTGTGTATTGTTGTTAATTCAGCTAAGTCCATAGTTACACACTAGTAACAGAAATCAACACGATTTCACTAGAATACATTAAGGTTTGTCAATGATTTTTCCGATCAAATTTTCCAAATAGTTAAAGAATCTATTGCCCAGTGACACGAGAATTGTTTATTCAGTCATTCCGACCATTTATATAGAGATCGTATTAGAAGATTTCCAATTCCCTTCATAATAATGGTGTAGTGTGTTTACATTCACCTTATTACGATGCAGTGAACAGAGACTAAATATTTATTTTTGTGATTTCTTGCAATGCAACTTAATTCGTTAATTAATTTATCAATCAATCGTTATTTATTTTTTACAGACAATTGTAAATTATTAATTACTAAATTTTGTAGATTATTTAATTTACCACAAATTACATAAGAATTTTTCCTGGGAATGCGTTCTCATGTGATTAATACACAACAACGATACCACCATTTTCGACAATCAATAATTGGCGGCATATAATAGAATAACTTCACGAAAATCCAGAAAAATAGGATTTCAATATTGATGAGAATTAGTGTCAACCGTATTAGAATTTGTTATAGCAAAATTATTATTGGTTTGTCAATGATATTCTGCACTGCCGATAATTTAACATACGTTAATTCACCATGATTGAAATGTGAATACACGAATTTTTATATCCTTCTAACATTTTAGCAATACACTGGTGTATAACAAAAAGTGTATTTTAGAGAGTATACAAAGTTTTCAATCTATAAGTTTATATATTTTATAATTTTTCATTTTCTTAAAGTTTAATTTTTCACATGACTGAATATATTAATATTTTCTTCCTTTATTTTTTTCTTATAACAAATACTCTTTAAAGTTAAATATAATTTAAAAATACTTTTCATAAAATTTTATATAAGTGACATTTTATTTTTATATATCTTCAATATAGATAAAATATAGAAAAAGGGGATATTTTCAAATGACTGATAAAATTTATGTATAATATACTACCCTACGTCAAGACATAACATCTATTCAATAAAAAATTGTATCCAGTTACTGAACTAATAATATGGAAAGATGAGTCGCAAGGCGATTTACAAGAAAAATTGTAATTCATAAAGTTCACGAAGCATATGCAATTGTAATTGGGTGGTAAAAACAGTAAAATTTCCAACATCATAAATGTGATTTACTAATGTATGTGTTCGGGCAAGTTGAAGGTGATCTAAAATGTTTAAATTGAATTTGGTAAATAACCAGAAGTATATTTTACATACTTAAAGCGACACTTGTGTCGTCGACACCACAAATTCAACAAACGATAGTGTATCGTGGCGTTACATACAAAAATTCATTAAAATAGTTGAAAGACCAAAATATTTTTAAACCCGCGGTGCAATTCAGATGGCACAATAATGGGATGATATGAAAAAAATTGTATTCCGCTGCATACGCACATCTGATTTTAACACAAAACTGATGGTCATCGTTTACATCAGATTATTGTAAAAGACATAGTCCCTATCCTTACTATGTCGCGACGCATTAAAGCTGTTACTGATAGCAAAATGTGATGATTACCCATTGCTAGATTATTTTTAATGATACAAAAATATAATATTAGTTTACCGCTGTGTTTTTTTTCCACTCAGGAAAGTCTATAGACGATTAGGAATACCTTAGGATAGTATATTATATAAGAAAAACAAAAAAATTAATTATTATTGTCATGTGCGTAATGCTGTTTATAATTTGTTTGATGTATATGGTATATATTCTTAAGGAAAAAAAAAAAAGAATTATTTAAAGATGAATTAATGCATGGATAATGCGACCCTAAAGCAATCTGCTACTATATGTATATTATAAAGTCGATAAATACGAATTAAAACCAACACATGGAAATAACAAAAAAATGATACGAGTATTTTAATTAATTTGCAAATCTTCACTTTTCATTGGTAGCACAGTAGCTGCAGTATATAGCGTAGTGCGAAATTTAAAATCAAGATAATTTTCATATTGAAAAATTTCCATTGGCAATGTTTTAACATTATTATTATTATTATTATTATTATTATTACAAGCTTTTATTTAACTTTGTTTCCTGTCATTCTATTTGTCTGTCTGTCTATCTATCAGGGTAATCGGATTATCGACCACTTTCCGATATCCAATCAGGTTGAAATTTGCACACATCTTTGGTTCTAAAGACAATACAATTACCTATTTCTTTATGGCGTCCAACACAAATTGACAGTTTACATTTTTCTTTAAAAGCCCCTCGACGTCGGTATCAATTATCAAATGAATGGTAACGATAAGTACAATACAATAAACAGTGTGTAACGTCATTATAAATCTAAGTTGACGGTTAACACATAATAGCGGATTACCTATTTCTTTACAATCGCCATTGAAATGGCGATCAAATAAAAAGGTATGACATGTAGAATACAATAATCAGAGTGACGTAATCTTAAATCTAATATATCAACGAATTAGCTTTATCATCACAACTCCTCTCAATAAAAAGTGTATCGCAAATGAACCTCGTTCCATTTACATTGTGACATAATTTATATTGTTATAGTTAAAGAAGAAAAATTAAATTTTTCATCAATGCTCGTGTACACACACCAGTGTTTTAATGTTGACGATGACAATATTCAACGAGCATCTTGGCATCTTGGCATCACATTTCGTTGCCTTCGACTGTTATATCTGTTTCCAAACCTGAAAAACCTTCTACCTATCTACGCATAAAGTGAATTTATACGCGCCGACTATCAACTTGATCGGATTTTTACTGTAACATATATTGTATTTGTAATCTCACTTCATATTGCACGTGTAAATTAACACCTTTTGTTAAACATTCTTTAAGTCTATATTTTTGCTATATATATATATAAAGAAATAAATAACTACAGGGTTTTTGAAGAGAAAAAGATGCGATATCATAATTAACATTTTTTTTTTGTGTTATGTAAAAAATAATAGAACTTCTTTAATCTATTTTTATTTTTTTTTCACTTTACAATTTTTCTTTAGTTTTTTTATTTTTTTACATACAAAGAAAATCTCGCTATTTTCATTTTTTTTTTAACATAATTTCTTCTTGGTTTTTTTTTTCCTCATTTTTATTTATTATTCATATTCTTTGTTTATATATACAAAAAATATATAATAAATGATAACAAACACAGGTAAAAGCTGATGAAAAACTTTGGGCACACAAAGCAGAAGAAATTCTTAAACGTGATGAGCCACAACAAAAAGATGATAATTCTAATCCAGATGACACAGATTTACCAGGTGATGGTGGTGATGGTGGTGGTGGTGGTGGTGGTGGCAGTGTCGGTAATGTTGGACGATGGAATGAAAATGGTGAAAAAGAAAAATCATAATAGTGTAATTTATCGTATCAGTTTTTTTTACTATCATTTTTTTGTTTTCTTTCCTTTTGTATATTTTATAATATAAATATGAGTGCGTGGTGGGTGTGTGTTTGTTTGAGACCATGGCAAGGCGTTGCGGCGTTACGGTGTTATGCCACCGCATACGATAATAAATATGTCGTGTGTGTGTTTTGTGGTACATTGTAAGTATAGTGTGATATGTTTTAAAAATGCAGAAAAAGATCAAACATATATAATATTATAACAAAACCAACAAAATGAAAATTGTGATGTGAAAATTGTGGAAAACTTTCTTTTATTTATGTTTTTTTTTTTATTTTAATTTTATGTTAGTATTTATTTTGAAAATATGGAAGTTTCTTTTTTTTGTTTTTTTTTTTGTATAAAAATACATAATTATAATAGAAAATTAACAATTAATATATGTGTTGTAAATGGAGGACAGAGAGATAGACAGCGGCAAGGATAGAAGCGCACAAAAACAGACATTAATTATAATAAATATAAAAAAAATAAATAGTAAATATCTTCTGTAATTTTTGTTTTTCTTCTATTTTTATTGTCACAAGAAAATAAATAAATAGAAAATGAAAATGAGGAAAATTTTATATGTGTAACGAGAAGTGGCTAAAATAAAAAAAGTACAATAACTTGTATGTGCGTTTGTGCTATATATAAATTAAAAGAAAATGTATTTCTATTTGTATGACATCGTTTTAGGTTACACATATATACAATATTTATATGCATTTTCTAAGATCTATTTCTGTTATTGTTATTGTTGTTGTTTTTGTATTTTTATTCTTATTTCTTATTTTTTTTTCTTTTATGAATGTTTATATAATCACAACATTTTCTATATAAATATTTGTAGCCTAAATCTATAAAGATATTTCCAAATAAAATTAAAACTACATCGTCTATGTCTAAATTCTAAATGTGTGAACTATCTGAAAATCTCATAAACCAGAGATGTCATCTATATGTGATATTGATTGTTAGAAAGACACATCTTTGACTGATATTGTGTCTACATGTTCATGGCCTTCCACAATGTTTACAAACAAAGTTATAGCACTTTAACCATTAGTCTATTAAAGCGGCATTGGTACAAACCTTTTAAATCAAATTCATGATGAAATTTTGGAATTAGAAAATAATCACAAAGAGCCAAATAAAAAATTTAGTGGAAAAAAAAAAAATTGGTGACAATTGATGATCGATGAGATCGTGAGTTATCATAAACAAGATGCCAATTAAAATTATCATGATATTCTCGGCGATTAAGATGAATACGATGAAATAAATAATATCTACCAGTAACAGTTTTTTTTTTTAAGAAATCACTGACTTTTCCGTTGTTATCTTCAATAATTACCGACATTGGTCTTTTACTTCTTGCGTCATCCATCACCAATGTTGACGCGAACATTTTTAAATTCATTATACTACTCGCATAAGTTGTTGTATGCCTCCGATTCCGATCCATACGTTAATATTTGACGTATTAAATTTTTATATAGCTTCCACTTAAGATCTCGTTGTAATGTTTTCGATTGGTATTGTATTTGTATTTTTTTTTGATTATAAATTAACGTAAAGTCATATTTGTTATCAATATCAATATCAATGGTTTATGAGATTTTCGAGAATTTTTGATACACCAAGAGAATTGCAATGCGAATGAAAGTGTTTCCGTATTATAATTGGAAAAAATTTATTCTATATACTCTACATCCAATCACGCTTTATATACACCCATATGATGAATGTAAAACCGACAAAGATCTTAATTTCACAACTATTTGCTACGTCTCTACAATAAAATTACCATTTTACAATTTGTCATTCATTACAGTGCTGTAAATTGTACAAAATTAAACAAGTCTATAGGTTAGATTAAAATTATATAAAATAGTTCGAGAAAAAATTATCATTATATAATTTTACACTTTATTCAATGAAATCAATTTCAATCGAATTTGGGTGGAGCTATCAATTTAAATCTATAAAAAAGAATATGGGTTCATTGTGGGTGGCGAGGGCTGAGAAATAGCATTCAGTTTTCAATATCGCTATATTTTTCTTATAACCTGATTGAAATCAAAATAAAAATAATGAAATAAAAATTTATTCGATGGCAGAGAAAATTTGAAGAAATTTGTGGTATTTTGTGATAAAGTGAACATCCAAATGGTACATAAAACGTATATACTGTACCATTATTTCCGACAAAATTTCAATAATATCAAATGGAAAATCGATCATATCTTTTGAACGTGTGAATCGATTTTAAAAATCTCTTCTATGAGCGATTCGCAATTGATTATATTATAATTTGCAATTCTGTATACAAAACTGGAAATCCGTTAAAACTATGGCCCGTAATTAAAAAAGATGATAATTCATAAATTCATCCGGAAAATTTAGTAAATGGACATTTCAATTTTTTTTTCATAATGTAGTCTACTTTCAACTCGTCCAACAGAAAAATATAGTGATATTGCAATCTAAAAAGTAACGTAAAAAGTTAAACATTCATTTTGGTGTATTACTAAATAATAGTGAAAAATAAAGATTTATTTGGACAATGTTTACTTATTTTCCTATATATTATTTGTATTTTAATTCTATATTTTAATTTATATATTAATTGTTTCCTCTTTGTTTTTTTAACAATGGATAAATGGAGAAAAATCAAGGATAAATGGATAAAAGTTAAATATTTTATTTTTTCTTTTGCAATAAAAAATAGATAGTTTTTTTAAACCAATCAAAAATAAAATAAAAAATTAAAATAAAGAAATGAGAAAATTTTTTATGTAAATAATATTAATAATAATATGTAATTATAAAATTAAAATTTATTATTATTCATTTTTTTGTACTTATATATTTCTTCTTATTTACAAATTTTTAGTTAATATTTAATTTATATTTAATTTTTTTTTTTTTTAAACTTAAATGGACATATTTTTTCTTTTTATTTTATGATTCACTTCTCTTAATTAATTAATTTAGACGGGAAATTTTGGTCATGATAAACCCACTTATATTTTATAATGATAATTTCTCAGAAATGTATAAAAATAACATAAATATTTCGAATATAATTATATTCGTAATAGAATAATTATTTTAATTGCAGATTTAGAATTAGTTACCAGAATTAATTACTTTTGCACAATCCAATATACATTAAACAAAACAATCACGGCAATATTTATTTTTTTTTATTCGTTGATTACATTTTTCAACAGCTAATTAATAATAATAATGATTGTATTTGAGTTCAAATCAACGAACGTCTATTTAAATTTAATTTTGTTGTACCTATACTTATTTATTTGTACTTGTCCGTATAATAATAGGAAAATAAATGAATAAAGTATAATATCTATAATTGGGATTTTATGTTTTGGTAACTTTGGTATTACAATATAAATATTGGAAGAACATGAAATAAAAATATAGGTTATATTTAAATGTTTATGTTTAATTAAACCGCCGCAAATGTGATTAAAAATATTTAATAATAAATAATGTGTTCTATTCTATGATAAAAAATAGAACTATAAAAAATAATAATTTCATTCTATAATATTTAAATATAAAATGCAATATTAATATTAATTATGGTCCTTATGCCTCGATGTTAGACATATTGTGTAATTGTCGATTATTGTTTGTCAATGAATCGTGAATATTTGAATTTAAATAAAAATTTTAAACAATTTTATAAATTTCATTCCGAAATACAAGCAGCAGGTAAATGCACGATTTGTCTAAAATGTGGCATTAGTAGACGAAAAGTAACAATAAAAACACATATATAAATTTATATAGGCAATGACCAAAATTCCACAAGTTTATAAAAATCTTATTAATAATAAACAATAGAATAATAGAAAAAAAAAATGTATATTCTAATTTTATTGTTTTTCAAATTATTATTTAATGTTTTAATATATAATTTATGTAAAATTAATGTTTTTTTATTTAAGAATTGTATAAAATAAAAAAAAATAAATATAAATAATAATAATGAAATCAAAAAATAAAATAAAATAAAAAACAAAGACAAAAATCAAAAATAATAAATATTTATAATAATTATAATAAAATAAATAAATAAAATGGCCAGTTTTTTTTAATAAAAAAGATATATATAAATTTGTGTTTTGAGAATTTAATTTAAGCCGATGACAACTTTAAAAAAACTATTTACATTGCGTTCCTTTCGTACAGACAGTTTTATGATTTTGCAATAGCTTCGTATAATTATTTGAAATATAAAATGAATATAGTTTTCTGGAGATAGAATTCAGTATTTCAAACCATTTTCAAGTAATCGTATCACAGAAGCATAAACTTCAACCAGTAGTATAATCTGAATTTCATTCTGTTTAGTTTAAGAAGTTGAAAATCACTATTTCAGACAATCTACAAGTAATTGCATCATTTGGGATCAGAGCATAATCTTCAATGAAATTCAGAAAGTACAAATGCCTAGGACTTTCATATTTTCATGGATTATAGAGGTCGAAAAAAAAAAACACATTTTGTCGAGTTTTCAATTGGGAATTTTTTGGCTTACCCAATGGAATTTACCGATACCCTATTCATCACAGTTACTAGACTATATGCTACGTCTTTTAAGCCCCACCACAACTCTTTAACTCTAAGGGTTTCCGCACAATGACCGCCCAAAATTAGGCTTACACGAAAATTCCCAAATCTTAAGGCGGAAATAGCTCAGAATCTTTATTGTGCGCCTTAAGATTCTTTATAACATGGCCGTAACAAAATTTGGCTACCTAATTTATTGGCGACGAGAACATCAAAAACCCCGTTTTGTGCAATTCGCAATATTTTCTCCAGCCCAAAGTTGATGACTTACAAATGTCTTACAACCATAAATGGATTTAGATTGAAAAAGTACTGTGAGAGTGGTACTGAACATTTTTCCTATCTATTACAATTTTCTCGGAATTCACCGATTAAAATTAAAATTGTCTGGATTTTCTTGAAAATTATCCAGATGTCTTAGTTACAATATTAGAAACACTTTTTTACCACTAGAGAACGCAGAAAGTCTCACGGGTTTTTCCGGAATTTTCATATAAAGATTTCATAGGCATATGGTGAAAAATCTATATAGCAAATACTGTATACATAAATTAAGAAATATAACATAAAATTAAATCAATAAGATCTAAGAAAACTTATTTAAATAGAAATATTGTATCAAATACTTATATATAAAATACAATACTTTAGTGTATATGTATAAAGCATAATATATTTATATCCGATTTAACCCTTTCTTATCATTTCCTATATCTTTTCCAACTGAATGTCCGTCCACCAATATAACAATGTATATTAACAACATTATAAATATAATATAATGTATACGCAAACACATACACTCACTTAAATATATTTCATTCATCTTAAGTAAAGAAGAAAATGTAAATACTGTTCAATTTCTAACCCTTTTTCTGCACAATATCGTTTTTCTTATAATATAAAATATGTATATTTTATAGATACATTAATATTTCCTGAATAAAACCTTCAATATAAAATAGTTGTGTGTCGTTATACATTCGTATCATTATCATATGTATAATTTTCGTTTTTATGAAATGTATCATTAGAAGAAGAACCCTTGCTGGAAACGATAATGATGCTGACAATGATAAGTATACGACGAAGACGACATAAATATAACACTTAAAATAACATATAATACCATATCAATATATAATAAACATTATTATTATTATCAAAATTATCATTGTTATTATTATTATTATTGTTATTATTATTATTATTACAATCATTTTAAGTTAAACCATTTTTAGACATTGTATTTATATATAGTTTTGGTTTCGGCGAGTATACATATAAAAATAATACAAAATAGATTATTGCAAATTAATGGTTTATACTCAAGGGGGTTGTATGGATGGACATAACGATTTGATTTGTTTAATTAGGCTATGTGTGACTATATTATATTGCAGAATATGTAAATTAAAATCATTTGCGGTGATGGTTCTGGTTGTGGTTGTATTTAATAGCAAATTGATCGTAATCGCAAAACATTTGATAAATAAATAGGAATGTCTATATTAAATTTACAATTACAATATTGTATCAAAATAAAGAAACGATGATACGTACAGCAATACAAAAGTAAAACGTTTTAATTTACAAAATGTAACTTTCTTGGATTTGCGCTCGAACCATTAGTATTTTTTGATTTGCTGTCAATGCCATCGAAAATTGTTGTTCCGAGAAAGATACCATTAATCCTATTTACTTTTTTTTCATCCTTATATAGTGTTCTACCAACGTAAAAGATGTGCTGTGCAAATTATTAACGACTAAATGGTTAGTGCTTGTTGATTTATGTTATTGTTAGTGAAGAATTTTAGAATCAAATTTTTTGGTGTTTCCAGGAGTATTAAGTACCTATCAGTGTACACATCAATATTCGACATAGGCACGTTGAGGAAAAAATCCGAAAGGTAATACATCACTGTCGAAGGATATACGGATTTACGTGGGGACTATCACCGCGGTCACTACACTGCAGATTTTCACTATGTGAAAGGTTTTGAATGTTGTAAAATCGATTACTTCACTGGATATGTGAATGGATGAGAGAGTGGGATACAAGAAAGGTAGCTTAAAATGCTCAATGAGTATGGAACGGTCTTTGAAAGGAGATGATGGGGATCAAACTTGATTTTCAGTGATTATACACCATACATAAGTGTGGGAACGAATTGAGAAATGGTTCAATGGAGGAATATCGGAAACATTCGGAGAACATCATCAGATGTAGACAATCTAAATTAGTTCTTCTACACGTTTGAAAATTTTGGACTATATTTTAAACTTATTAATAATCAAACCATTATATAGATTAAATTTTAAACATAAGAAGTTTAAAAATATTGTTACCGAACCGAAAAGTTCGTTTTTTTTTAAACTTCAAGGGTTTAAAATACCGAAAATATAAATTCAAGTTTGACATAGCACAATTGGTGTGACGTACTTTAACAATACGCATAATATCGCCATTTTGATTTTAAAATACATAACACCATTTTGTAAACGTAATTTTATAATATTTTCTATTTTCGATTGTCGAAGATGTTTTAAACTTCAAACTACAATATTAATCCAAAAATAATAATATTATTACTTAAAAATAATATACCAATATAATTTACAATATTGTACAAATATGAATTTGGTTTGAAAATTAATCTCAAATGGTATAAAAATCGACGTAAACTTCGTTGTGTTTATTATTTAATACTTCTTAGTTTATAAGCAGCGTGTATACTAATTTTGGTTTATGGATTAGTTCAAAATTTTCAACAGTGTAGATTTTCAAGAGCAAGTGATTTCTATGCACAGAGCATAAGGAACCTTTAGGGAATTTGGTGACCATTGTTATTGTACATGGTATCATATCGCATGTCAAAAATAAAGACGATACACATTGCTGTAGAAGGATGGCGGAATATTCATCACGACAACCACACAATAAAGTTACTCGATAGACGGAGGAAAAGGTACCCAATTGGTGATCTAATTCGTTATGTATAAATCGATACAAATGCGATGCAACATAGTGAATACATATAGTGTACTTAAGTTAATTGCTGTATGTGAAAAATCTTAGGGCGGCGTCATGAATTGTTCAAAACAATAATTTCTACAGTTTTTACCTCATAGAATATATGACGAACGACATGTAAAATGATGAGCATGACGTTTGTATTTTTTTATTTCCAAACCAAGTCAAAATTCCACATATGAATCATTCGAATCCCTGCAATGCCCAATTGATTAAAAATAGAATTATCAATGAATTAACGAACAGTCCTCGTTAATTCATATTACATATAAAATATAATATCAACATAAGATTAAATTTAATGCTCAGCATATGGAAACTACAATTTGTTGTCACTGTGTGTGTGCAATATTAAATGGAAGTGCAACATTTTTCTTCTTTTTACTTCTTTCAATCATTAAGCTTAATATTATTATATACAAAATATACAAAAGACATTTACGAACTATACACAATTTAACTTTAATTCTCTCTAATAATAATATAATCTGAAGTACGATATAAATATATTCGTTTGTGTATATTTACAATTTTAAAATGGTGATAAACTTTTATATTGACATTAAATATAACAATAGTTTAAAAATGTTGTTGATTAAATTTCACAACACAAATAATTTTCTTCGATAAAAGTGAAAATATATATTCTTACAATATATTATATGTATTTCTTTCTTATACATGGTACATGTACACACAAGTATTAAGAAATATTTTATAATAATGATAATCTCTATTAAGTATTTGAAGTGAAAATTTAAAAAAAAGTATATAAAATAGAGTTTAAATAAAATGTTGTTTTCACTATATACACTCGTACATGGTATAACTAAAATTGTATAAAATATATTTTAATAGAACTGAGCTATAAAAACATAAGTTGAATGTACGTTGTTGGGTGCTGAAACATAGTAAAAAAAAAAAAAATAATAATGATAATCATTATCATAATAATAAAACGAAGTTTAAAAGATAATATTTTTGAACAGCTTAAAGCATATGAAAATTTACATATATTTATATATTATTATGATCGATAATAAATTTTCATAAAACTGGTATAAAAAATGGTACATAATAGATGCATAAATGAATAAAATTATTGTATTATAACAAAAAAAGTAACTTATAGTATAACTAACAACAGGAAATAATGATAATGACAAAGATAAATTTTATATTATGATAGGAATAAATCCGGCAGTGAATCTACAAACAACAGTGTATTATTATACAAAATAAGATATGCGTCGACAATTTGAAAACACAGAGGATGCAAATAACCTATGTATAGTACCCGAATATTTGAGTACTAAAAAAACATAAGTGTAATAAAGTTAATTATTTTTAATTAAATGTATAAGGATTGCCGTATAAAAATTTGATTTAATCTATGAAACAATATCAAAAATTCACAAGAAAGTAAAGGAACAAAGTTTCTATAAAATTAATAACCATATGGAACAATTCTCCAAAAACCAGTAAGCTTAAACCATACAAATTTATATGAAATAATTAAATTTTTAACCCACACAATAAATTTCCTATAGAAGCAGCCAATTTGTCAGGTTCCTCCAGGATGTATACAGTTGGCAGGTTCAGAAAAATTGACCTAGATATCAATTATCCAGAATTTCAAAAGGAAATTTTTATACAAAATCTTTTCACTTTTACATCTACAATTCCACAAAATATTGAACGAAACTATGCCATCTTAATATTTTATAATATTTATATTGATTTTCCAGAACGTTTTTATGAAATCCATTGTTACTTATTTATCATTTATGTCTTTATTAGAAAAAGTAATTTATGAATAAAAGTAATAAATAATAAGAATCGAGTCATTTTTCGAAGAGTTTCGACAATTGTCGCAACGGTGTTCGCGCTCAGAGGCTATTTACGCACCGATCTGATGAACAAGTATGACAATCTGATGGAGCAACATCTGATAAAACTATGGTTGCGGTAAACATATGGTATATCTCGTTTAAGTGCTGCCAATAATATTTAGTTTTGCAATAACTAATCTGACTTTGTTATCCATCAACTAAAAATCTTAAGCGATGCAAAAACGATTTACTTTCAATCAAATGGCTTTTCGTTCCAATTTTCTTCGTTCACTCAATTCATATATGAGAAACCATTTCCCTTTCCATTAAGATCCGATAACTGTCATCTCCTCGTCCCATAAGACTCACAGATTATTTCTATGATCCGATTAGTGTGTGTTGCATATATTCTAAAAAATTCATATCTTTTGAAAAATGTTAACATTATAATAGTACTAAATTCAGACATATCCAGAAACTATAACATTGCGGTGGAATTGTTGATTCATTAATTTTAGAACAATATATAATTATAATTGTAATAATAATAAAGATCTTACAAGGATATTTTTTAAAATTGGGCATGCGATAATATCTCGCATGTGAAAGTGAATTATTAATAAGATTCGAGTAGAATTGCTGATGCAAAGATTTAGGACATTTCAAGGACCTTACAAGGATATTTTTTTATTTGGTTGTCTTATTTCCTGCCTTACTTTGCGTATTCATACCAGAACTGGCCTCAGCTACCATCTTATTACGACCTATGCTGAACTACACTTAAACTACTTCGTAAAAGTCAATACAACAGTTCTTTCGATGCAGAATTCATCAATTGTCAAAAATATGGAAACAAGGTTCTATAATAGCTAACGATATGCTCTATACTTACAATAGATTGTTATTCAAATATATGTCGCTTTCAGACAAATTAATTCAACAAATTTTCAATATTCTTAACGCAAGCTAGAAAATCAAATCTATATAAATTTCGTATCCATTGTATAATTTCTCATATAACTTTACTCAATATTAAACTACTTTTCACATACATCTCATCACATGTCTAATATTTAACATATTTATATAAGTTTATTTAAGTTTATGTAGTTGATACGACTATATATTTATACATATTTAATTTATTTATTGTACCCATGTAAAATTTGTATACTCTTGCAAAATACAAATTGTTACATATGAATTGTTTGCTATTTTTGCTATATCATCATTGTATTTATTACAACAATTTCAGTACATTTACTATGAAATTATATTGTAATAAATATATAAAATATAAAAAAAAACAACACAACTCATTTTCCATTCGTGTTTATTATTGAGCATAGAATATATTTACCATATAAAAAATAATAAAAAAAAACAAGTAAAGTACATATTTATTTTTCCGTAAAAATATATGTAATATATTAAACTTCAAATAATATAATATAACAAAAACCTAAAGATCTATGTATAGATGGTATACAAACAATCCCTTAGGATTTCAATGAATAAATGTTCGTATAATTCATACAAAATGTTTTCTTGTCTATTTCAGCATAGTTGCAAATATTTTAAACACCCCATCATATTCCATTAGAAATATACGAGAATATGGAAAATATATGTTCAAGTAAAATATTAAGAATCATTTTTGAGTAAACATATATAAATAAATTCTATGTATACTCGTCAACAAACACATTTGTTTACACACTTTGTCACAAATATACAAACAGTTAAACACCCACACACATGATTACTTTGTATAGATAAAATTATAAAAGATATAATTTTTCCATATTTTTATATGTGTTTCAATTTATCCATATGTTTTAAGGCACTTGTATTGTATTCTGCATGGCTTTAAATGCGAATACTCACCATTGCAAATTTCTATAGCGTAGAGATTGAACCTTATACGACACATAAGAAGTTAATGTAAACGGGAAAAAATTAATTAAATAAAAAATTTCTATCGTTCATCACCAGTTGATCCTCGAAAAATTTGAAATAGAAACATTTCTTATAAATTAACAATTAATTGTACCAGCTATAAGGATACAAAAAATTTCCAACTCCAATTTTTCCAACAAGAAGCATTTGAAAACTTAGTTAATGATTCTGACACAGTAACGGCGAGCGAATCAGAGGCGCTATTATCACTTGTTTCGGAAGAGGTGATATACCACTGTAAATGCCCTACGAATTTACAGAATGATTATATAGGTTGAACGTATGACTAACTACCAACTTCGGAAATACAACCAGTTATGAATTCTACAACACGACCTCGTATCGGATGGATTAAGTAAGTAAGTATATTATTAGGCATATCAGTGCGGTGTAAAACCAGTATATCAATCAAAGAGTTATTATTATTCTTTGATTGCGATTATGTTGTGAATGCAATTTCAAAGAGTTTCATTTACCATACATTCCATGATCTAATAAATGTGTGTTTCACAACTGTATCAAACATTGCATTATCCAAGAGGCACCGCTTATGGTAACAAAAACTTATGGTAACAAAAATTTTAGGCGTCATTATAATTAAAAAAATGAATTTAAAGATCCGAGACAAAATTAAAGGATATTTTAAGGACTCTATATAGAAAATTGTAATTTTGGCGTGTCACATCTCATATACTATTGTATATAAGGATATTAAAAAGAGATTCATGTAAAGAATTAATGTTTTAAGAATTAAGGATATTCCCAACATTTTGCAAGGGTAATTTTTGAATTTTAAAATGTTACATTTCACACATGAAATAGAATTGAGAATAAAGTCGAATAATATTATCATTACAAAAATCCAGTTTATTTCAAGGACATTATATAAGTTAAATTTTTAAATTAGTTGTGCAACAAGGAATGAATGTTTTAAGGATCAAGAATCTTACAGAGTCAATTTTCTCATATAGTAATAAGGCTGCAAAAATGATACATTGATTCATTCAAAAACCAATATGACAATATAAGGACATTATAAGAATAATTTTTACGTTTAGTTGTAGGTATAGCACATATTAGTCTATGAAAGAGAATTAAATCGTGAACATTATTGAATATTCAATTCATGTTTTCATCCAAATTCATCATCCATAAGATCATTCTTGTTTACAATCCAATTAACAGAATTGTCAAGAGGAATCATTTTGAAAAGACCTTTCATGCAAATTTATCAGAAGATGAAACAGTTCTGTATCTTTGATTTACAGAACCGCACTGAATAGCAACACATTCCATTCAAACATATGAAAATTTTGTCAGATTTAATGAGTAAACAGCAAAATTCTAATGAAAGCTGGTAGCACAGGCTATTTACTAGTATTTACCAATATTTCAGGTTAGACGATATAGGCGAAAAGTTTGACTAAAAAATTGGTTCTTTTTTATTGATACACATGCTCCATCACGGAGTAACAGAAACTAATAAATAATCACAATCATGACTGTATTGTACGTAATAAAATTGGTGTCTAAATTGTTCCACATAACTTGTGCATCGAATACACCTCATTCCACCCTATTAATAAATATGGTAAATATATAATGTACAAAAAAATGTATTTTACACCCATAACATTTCAACAAATTTCAAGATTAGAAAATATTCATTTTTCAAGTGTCTTATAAAATATGTCTGTGTGTGTGTGTATATGTGCAAATGTAACACATATAATGGTATGTACTCGTATGTTGGAAAAACAATACAATAGCGTGTAATTTATTCACATAAAATAAATAAATGAAAAAGATAAAAACAAAGAAATGACTTATGTTTGTTTCAATAAATTCGCGTTTTCCTTTCCTGTACACAAAAAGGTTTTTCTTGTTTTATTATTTTGATTTTTTTTTTCTTGTGTTTACTGCGTATGTTTTTTTATTAATAATGGAATTCGATTTTATGGTATTATGTAATAGAATAACTTTTTACCTTATAAGTTTTAAGTATAATATATATCAAGTACAAATGTGCTAATATACAGAAAAACTTTTAAACTATATTACCAATAGTTTATATTAGGTTAGAAAATTGTTATAAAATAAATTTTGGTTTTGAAAACTTGAAAAGTTTTTCATTTTTTTTTTTTTTTTGGATTAGGATTTACATTAATAATTGAATAAAGACCAATTGAACCGCGTGATATATGTTTAAAAAGGAACTTAAATAAGTATATATATACGCACACAGCTGTTCATTCGTCTTATATAGATTATTATATTATGATAAATGTATTTTTATATAAAGCAGTTTCATGCGGTAATAAGTTTTCAAGATGTTATATATAATTCTAGTGGTAATGAGAAAATGTGTATACATTTAGATTTATAAATGGAATATCAGTTACAGAGTTACAAATTATTCATTGGTTATGTTAGGTAATTTTTATTTACGGGTTAAATTGACCGGACGGGACACATATAAAAATATATACATAAAATTACACATGATTGCATTGACTAACTTGAAAATAAAATTCAATGCAAAGTTGTGTAAAATTTACTGTGTATATAATAATTAGAGACATATTGATAGTCAGATAACTTACATCAGACGTAAATATACGTTAGATTTACTTAAATACTGGTATAAAAGTGGATGCAGGGATTCACCCTTCGCATTTAAGTTTTAATTCTTGTAAACACAAATGGTTGATTGTTTAAAACTACACTTAGAACATAATCCCCGTATAAGTATGATACCATCATCAAGTTATGTTAAAATCAGTGGTGTCGCGTGCATGTAAACAAGGTAAACATTGTTTAGTGTAAAAAAAAATTCTCATTTAACGAATATTTTGTATCAATATTTTTAACACTGGCTGTATTTTATATATACAATTGGTTAAAATTTACTATAGTTTTTCTTATGTTATAAATTAAAATATAGTTAAAATATCGGAAATATACTTTCCACAAACAATTAAAGTCATATTATATAATAAAACGATATAAACGATAATAAAAATGTAATAAATAAAAGAGTCACTCACCAATTCACATTTCCCAAAATTAGCCGCAATAGAGGAGCCGGCGGTAACAGAAGAATGAATATTCTGCACAGACAGTTCAATTTGCAATTTCATTTCAAAATAATTACAAAATTAAACCGCGATGCAAATTTGCTATAGCTAAAAAGAGAAAAAAAGAAATAAATTAATTTTAATATTATTATTTTTATTAGGTAAATTTAATAAATGTTGTATCAAATCAAATTAAATATATTTATTTTATTACTTTTTTTCAAAATAATTTGGTACAATTTTAAACATAAAGACAAAAACAGCAAGAAGAACAACGAATAACAGCAACAACAATAAATGCTATATATAAATTTCTCTTACCGCGGCGTCGCATAGACAATATCACATTTTTTATTTTTTGCGTATGCATATAGGAAAAAGTCAAAATTTAATTCTTAAAAAACTCAAAATCTATACCATCTTTTCCAATAAATTTAATTATTAAATAAATAGATAATTGTTGGGAAACAAATAAAATATAAATAATTAAAACAATCATAATATTTAAATATTTTAATGTATAAAATTTAAATGAATGAGGAGGAGCACTTACCGCATGATTAACAAACAATGGAAAAAGAAAATTAAAATTTATTGTAGGCATTTTTAAAATACACCACTAACTAAACACTGTAATTATATATAGAAAATAAAACTTAAATAATATTAAATATAAATCGGTTTTGTAGATTTAAAATGATAAATTATCAACTTTACATTAATTATTAAATATAAAATAATTAAATTATTAATATGAAATTTTTTTTTTCCTATTTTCCATTTACTACGACGTGACTGACACAAGAAAAACAAAAACTAGCATTAAATAAAAATCGAAATAATAAATGTGACATAAAAAATTGAAGACACATGAGAAAACCAAAAACAATTGAATTTATTTCGGCTATATAAGAAATTCGAATTTATTTTTTATTATTATCGAAATATTATTTATAATTTAACGAATTTTCAAATTTAAAAATTTGCTCATTTTTGAAATTTATTCCAATAGATGTTGTTACGCATAATGATGATTTAATAATTTAATGTCCTTTTATAGTAATGAAATTTGCTTACAAAATAAATTTATCGATTTTGATATTATTTAATATTATTTAAATGTTTAGCATTAGATAATTCTGAGTTTTATCTAGTGCTATCTAATTGAACCGCTCTTCTCATAATGGTAATGGTACCAGGCAAGACTGTGACACTGTTACAGAGCTCTGTAGCTGTTACCTAAATATTTATTGCATATATGGAAACGCAATGTCACATCTTAAAAGAAAATCGGGTCGATATATTTTCTAACTGATTAAATTTTCTTAAAAACACTTGTCTTCAATGAATTGCCATGAATTTTATTGAACATATTTTTAAAATCGCTGAAAAGATAAAACCGATCGATTTTATAGTAGACATTCAAAGAAACTTTATCAAAAAACTACAATAACACCACATACAAAAAAATTATTTCCATATCATTTTCATATAAAATATTGCAAATATGGTTTATTAAAAATTTCTTTAAAGAAATATATCGTACATTTATTTGATTTAGAAAAACAATTAAAATATAAATAGAAATCGTCAATTGAAAATCATTTTTCGCTAAAGCATTGCTCCCGAAAATGTAATCAATTCAATGTTTTCATAATCTAGACCTATACACCTATATATATTATAAAAATATATAGTGATATTGTAATCCGAAACATGGATTTATTGAAAAATTCTTTATATTTTTTATTCTAATCTTTCCCTTAAACCAATAAAAAGTTCTATTTTCAAGATAATCGCACAGCGTCAATATAACCAGTGATTTAATTCTAACAATAAGTTTAATATTGAAGTATCCTTAGAAAGGAGCTTTATGAAAATTGTCGATTGTCTACAAAGCAAATGTGTGTGGAATTAGATTGAAATAAATATTGTAAAATGATTGATCTTTGTCGCAAATCGAGTTGATATTATCTTATCTTAAAATTTTACCATAAACCTAATGTCAATCATTTTTCTCGGTCAGGAGGAAAACCTTCCACACTGTGATGTGTCTTTGTCACTGATCTGAATATCAAGAATACTATTTTTCTCCATATAATTCTATAAACTGCTGAAGTACTGAAGAAGAAAAATAAATAATCAAAATAAAAATAATATATAATATAATCTCTCTGTAAATATACCTTTAAGAATTAATATGGGAATACTTTGACAGTTATTATATTCTTATATCTCCGATATACGCATAGAAATATAATTCTTTTTCAGTCAATTGAATTTAAATTAACTTGAAATGTGTTCATAAATAACTACGTACGTATATGTTTTATATTATTTCGGTTCATGAACAAAAATATACGTGCATTGATACCATTACTGGTGCATTGCATCAAACCGTTTTTCAATACACGTACAACATATACATACAATTTATACTTTAAATATGTATAACATAAAGCTAAACATATTTTTCTTTTAAATGAATGACAATAAATTTTAAATTTATATTTGACACTTAAATTGACAGCCAGACGTACACATATAAATGGATCGATAGATTCCAAAATAATATATATATATATAACATCATATACCGTAGATGTAAATAGAGTATATGGAACTATACTGTGGAGGAATAAGTGTGACTCTATAAATATATAATATATTAAAATTGCATGCAATGCCTTATAACAAAAATATATATGTATCATAAAATATAGTTATAGCGTTTGTGTACACTTTAACATTAAAGTTATAGCACAAAAGATTAAAGATTCTATATAATAAAGATTATTTTTTTGGTTTGTTTAAGTATTTTTTAAAACATTTTTTTTTCTATCCATTTACATACAATTTTATAGATCAACATTGAAACACTTTCGTATTTAGCTCAGCAGCGACGCATACAGTGAACAAATTTCTTATATCACACGTGCAGTTATATGTGATTTTTTAAAAATATAATGTGTAATTAAATTAGTTGCCGGTATAGGGTACTGTTATCGATACTAAATTATAGTTCATTGAATTTATTATAAAAAAATGTCAACAATTCTGTAACTTAAGAACCAGCATATTTTCTCATGAACAAAGTCATGACGTCACTCTATATTGCTTGTGTGTGTAAAATAAATAATATATAAGCGAACATTTTCATTCCCGACCAAACATCGCTGCATAAAATTTTTTACAGGAAAAACAATATTTCTTAATACCCTAGTAACAATTTGTCCGTACTTTGAAAAATAAGGAAAATTTCTGTGGAAAAGATATATTGGAATTTGTCCAAAGAATGTCCATAGATTTTTCACTTAATATAATATACAATTTTATTTAGGTCAATTGAAATCTTTGGATTGTCAGGGTAATATGTCCAACATATGTCCGCATGGTATTGTATTCATTATTTATTTCACCTAGTATCCAAGACAGTGGTTCAAATTTTGTATATTTCACTGATCACTCTTTTTAATTTATTTTATAATTTTTAAAACAACCAACAACTCAAATCGATATATTTCCTAGGAATTTTGTAAGATTTTTCATGGATTTTATCCGCGGTTTTTTTTTTCTGGTTTATTACAAAAAAAAAATGCACAATCGATGAGTTTTTGCCATCGTTCATCTTCATTCCGTGCCCATAGAATTTCTGGTCTAACGGTAAAATCTGAATCAAACCGGAATTTGGCATCGCATCGTTATAAGAAAATTTATTCTGCTAATACGGACAATTCACGGGTATTACTTGCTAAAATACATGTACAATCCAAAGATATTTTTGTTAGAATCCATGGATCTGTTCACAAAAAATAGGAATATAAATTCTATAGATATTTTGTGGAATAATAGCAACGAGCAATACTTCTAAGGAGAATCCGTAGAAAATATCATCGGAAGGATACGGATAATACAAGGACATTTTTTTATAAATATCCATGGACATAGTTGCACTCATCTTATAAAATTCCAGTGGATATCCGTAAGAAATCCATAGATATTTGCTCGGATTGACACTACGGACTACTTTAAACAATATTTGAAACAGTAATTTATGCCCAGATTCTTTTCACTTTATACCAAACAATTTTTTTTTTTTTTTATTTGTTTTTCAGCATCTTTACAATCTATCTTACATATTAGTTTCTTACTGTATACTGTAAGAACCAAAGATATTAAGTAATTTTATTTGATATTTAAATTATTTATTTTGATTTACTATATGAAATGTTAGTAATGGATCCAGTGATCCAATTACCCTTAATTAACCATAAACATTAATAATCATTGTTTTATTAGGATGGGTGTTGTTTATTTAAATCTTGTTATTAATTCTGATGGTATATGTCTTTTTAATCTTCGTGCATGTTCGTTGGCTTTTAAAAATTTCATCACAAGTTGATTTGGATGTTCATGAAGTCTTTTATAATAAGATGTACTTTTAGATGTAATTAAATCTTTAACCGAACAAATGTTGAGGTCCTTTCTTAAAAGATCGTTGCGCACATACCATGGTGCATTAACTATACTACGGAGCACCTTTGATTGAAATCTTTCTATTATATCTATATTTGATGTACATGTGGCTCCCCATAGTTCTATACCATAAGTCCATACTGGTCTTATGATTGCCTTATATACAATTATTTTGCACTCTAGTGATAACTGGGACGATTTTCCCAGTAACCAATTATGAGCTTAATAAAGTTTCTATAGCATCATCTTTATATGGTATATTTACTATAAATTAATTATTATTATTATTATTATTATTATTATTATTACACAGTCTAATGATATGGATGTGCATAAACTATGGTAGAAAAAGCATTTCAAATATTTTATCATAACTATAATTAAAGTTCCGGTAAGTATTGTATAACTTTTAAATTTTACTAATCCACATACATAGTGCAGTTTATCTTTATATATTTGTATATATTATAAATTTAATTAATAGACTCGAACACATAAATATATCAAAAGAATTATTGTTCAGTAAAACCTCATAGAATTTTAATTATAATTTTATTTCAAATAACAGCTTCATTTTCTTTATATAAAAAAATAATTAAATTAATCTGCTGCCCAGAAACAATGTTTTATTTATATACCCTGACGATGTTAAACGAAAAATATATACACACCCATGCAGATTTTATGTATATATACGGATAACAAATATTACAAGTTATATATGCAGTAGGTAGCTTGCAATATTATTAGGCCCATAACAAACGATGGAACACACCGTTTACCATCAATCTAATAATATGTGAGAATTCATGAAGATATTAAAATAGATAAATCCGTTTCAGTCACCAAAAGTACAAGCTACAATTTAATTTATAACAATAGGTATAACACAGAGCATATATTTGTTAATGTGTTGCTAAAACCGATAGAGATGTGCCATAATAAATACTGATAACTCAAATAATTAGTAGAATAACTTTGAATATATAAACAAATTTATTTTCCAAAAATAAAGCGGCTTGTAATTTTACAAAGTACAAAAACATTCTTAAGCATTAAAATAATAATTATATAAAAAGTTAAACACATATTTTTAGCAATCAGTTTAGTCAAAACACTACAAAATAGTTATTTTTATATTCATGGACCTAATATTGTGGCAAGGTACTGGTATATTATATGCTTATTTTAAGCAGAAAGATGAGCATTTACAGATGTACAATAGATAGAAATTTATATAATTAAATAAAAGGTGTATATATAAAATGTTAAATTATGAGGATATTTATAAACTATGTTTTTACAATAGTGACGAGGCCGATTTTTCAGTAGATAACATAAACTTAATTATATAGTACAAAAGAAAAATCTGACATCGAATTGTAGAATTCGTTAAAAAAAAAAACCAGTTGATAAACCAGAAACTTAGATGAAAAACAACGAAATTTTAATCCATTTTAAGACAAGGCATTTGTCATTTTGAAAATTTTTACTTACGCTGTACCAATGATTCTCACATTTTACACATTGCTGTAAATAATGGAATAACATTTTTTTCAATTTGGCATCAAAACTGATTATGAAAACGAAATATGTAAAAGTAAAATATATGAACCCGCTTGCACAATGAACGGATCATAATATAAGAAATATATCTGGTTTCATTTCTGAAATCATGGATTAACTCACAGAGAGACGAGCACAGTGGATATTCCTTACTGCCGTAATTTATTCCCCCGCTCTTTAAAAATCATCGTCATCATTATCAAAATATATATTTGGTGAAATGCTTAAAATGTCAACAGAGTTGCTGAAAAAAATGAAATATATTTTATTATATTAAGGTGTTCGCTTAATTTAGATAACGCCAATTAGTTGGAATTTTTGATGTGGAAAAAATACAGATTATACAATAAATTTTAAGAATTTGTGTCATTACCATTGCAGAGATAATCAATGCGGACGATGAAAACGGCAATGTTTTGGTCATGTGAATTAAAATTAATAAAGAAACAATAACAATCTCTGCCTATGTCCATGGTAACGTGTTTAATAAAATAGTTCTAATCCTTTGGAAAATATTATTAATAATTATAATTTATATAGAGATTTACTAAATATTTTAAAATCGCAATACTCTCTGTGCGTAAATATTTTAAATTCACATTCATTTTAATAAAGCTGTCAACAATTTTCCAAAAATTCTGAAATTCTTAGTATGTCAGTCGCATACTGATCCTCGTATATATAGACATATGTATGTAAAGTGTTTCTAATTAAAAAGTTTGTTTAAATTCCACTGTTATTGTACTTCGTGCGACGATTACAAAAAATGTGTTGTTGTGTATACAAATGTATTTACGTAATATTATAAATGTATAATTAGGCGTGTACAAGTATGACTTGGCTTGTTTTGGGTTTATACATGGAATTGCCTTCTTTAAACAAATAAGCGTTGGCCAACAAATTGACTTTGTCATGGGAATTCGTAAATGTATATTATAATTTCATTTTCTAAACTAAACATTGGTAAAGTGGAAGATGTTTTAGCGAAATTATTTGGAAAAATCCAAGTGGTAATTTTGTAATTGTAGATCACAATACTTTAACATAAAATATATTAGCCAGCTGATAACACTATATATACTTATTTATTTGCGGTGAGACACCATCTATTTTCGAAGCGCAAAGTCATACTTGTTCACCTATTAAATTTATTTTTGTATATATTTTTTTTTTAAGATTGAAATGAATGAACTGACTAAATGTCGGACAAGGGTATTAATTACATATATAACTATGTCTCCATGTTTTTTTATAGCATATATAGTGTAGTGTCTCATATTGTCGATCACCCAACAATCATCGGCCATACTTTCTATTTAAAAAATACAGCTGTATATCCATTCGTTGTAATATAATGTTATTGGTAACAAATTTTTGAATAACTTTTGAAACTATTTTCTGTTCAAATGTAACATCAAATGTTCGAATTTCAATGCGAAAAGATTGGTATAGTGAGCAATGACTGGAGATTGTACCCTATCATTATTTTACATATAGCAGCGTGGTATGTTATACCCGCGTTTTTCCATTTTTCTGGCAGACGGCAGTGTATTAACAGAATTTAAAGAATTTATAATTTTTTCCTATTTTTTTTTTTTTTGTTTGGATAAAATGGAATGAGGGAATATTTTTTTGAATGTTTTATTTAATTTCATTTGAAAAAAAAAACAATGGGTATATTATATTAATATAAAAAAAAAAAAAAAAGATGGGGTCGGTGAATAGTTTCAAAAATTATTTAATAATATATGCGAATATAAGGATTGCATAAACAGACAGAAAAAATTAAAATAATAAATGAGTTACATTTTGAACATTAGAATATTTATGATGAAAAAATAAGAATGATGAATATAAATTCATATAATATTTATATAATACTCTCTATTTGCATGAATGAAGATTGGCTTTATTTATAGAAAATATATACGACTATAGGAGGAGACTACTGGCCGACAACCAGAACATGTTATTATAATACGTTTTAATAATATTATTCATGTGGAAACTTTTCTTTTTATGATGTAAAAAATAATAAATAAATAAGAATAATAATTTTTTCTATTGATTAATTAGTTCATTTTTTACTAAGGATTATTATTTTTTGAATGTTTCTTTTATTATTTAATGAAAAATGCCTTTTGGTTAGCACAAGAAAATACATAGTACATTTTAATCTTGATTCAGCGGTAATCTTGATTCATTGAAAAGTTTCGTGTGTCACTGTCACTACGGCGTGTATTTCATATCTTGAACCATATTCTGATCCTTGAAAAACCAATAGAATTAAACTAATCACATAAGAAAAACCTGAGCCAATTTTAAATGCCATACAAGACAACATTTTCTGGTGGTTCATTTTATTGAAAATAAAATTAACACTTCAACAACGTTTAAAAATTGTGGAATTTTATGTTAAAAATCTGTGTTCAGTTCGCTCCAAAACTTATAGAGCTGTTCGTGAATTTTACAATGTACATATAATGTGATCGTAGGGTCATTAAACAAAATTGGCGTATTTGCATGGAGTTAAAATAATTCTCAAAAAATAAATACTAAAATTTATATGTAGACTATTTACTGAAGGCATCACCGTTTCCTATTTCTTTCGCAATATTACAAGAGTTGCCGTTACAGAGCAATGATTGAGTTAGATGTCGGCGCCACATGTTGAAAGCAATATTACGCAAAATGCCATACTTCATCAACTGCAATAATTGTGATTTAATGAAAACCAAATTAAACGATACAATAATTTTGAGAAATTTTGATGGCCTAAGAATATTCTCTTTTCATCATCAATCAATCATCAAATCAATTTGCAAAGTGTGGTCCTGTGAATTTGAGTTCCAAGATTTTTTGATTTTACAAACTCACGGGTTACGTATATGAATTATGATATAGATTTATGTATATGATAATAGACGTTCATCAATTAATTAAAAAATCAGGATATACTGAGCGGCAAATTGTTAAAAGTAACAGAATATATCAATCCGTTAAGGATTTGAAGGACCTTCTAAGGATAATTTTCAAAATGTCGTATGAAATAAAATTAACATCAGGACGTTTCTAGGGCCTGTCAAGGATAATTTTTAAAAATAAACATATCTTTTATGAAAGTGAATTAAACAGGGAAATGAATTAAATAACAGATCAAGAATTTCAAGGAGATTATAAATAAAGAGAAATCTAGAAAATAATCACTATATCTTGTGAAAAGAAATTGTAATTGAAATTAAATAGTATACGCAAAAGTGGAAGGATCAAAGACATTTTTAGTACTGCCAAAAGATAATTCTAGAAATTAAGCATCATTATCGCATAATAAGGAACTGAACCGAATTGACGATTGAATGATAGAGTTCTTTTTATCCGACAAAATTACTTTTTGTAATATCCACAAGTCTATAGAGTTTCCGATACGACAGAGGTTTATTTATATATGAAAAAATTGAATGACCTGACAATTTTTACATATGATAAAGGCTTTTTTAGTATGATAGAGGTTACACTTCGTATATCGTTTTTAAACAAATTTCGTGCAAAAAATACTGAATTTCACATAACAAACTTTAAATATGCGTACACATTTTATTATATTATTTTTTTATGAGGATGCAGACCAATTTATATAATAATATTTGAAAATCATTTTTAATAAATATAAACCACCGTATGTTACGTACCAAATTATAAGATTATATAAACAAAATATTACGCATATTTTCAATATAATCCGATTTAAATAAATCGATCATAAATTTTCTATGTTAAAGTAATATGTTATATTATAGTTACAGAAGATATAACAGCAAACAAAGCAAGTATGTATTAGGGTAATGTTGCGGGTGTTATGATTACAAATTTCATTCTTTCTTGTAGATGTAACCTTTGGCTACATATTTTGCATGGGAGACATTTTCAAACATTGCTACAAACAGCCGTGTGTAAAGGTCTGAACGAATGCAGTAATAAGAGACTTGAAATAATAATAAAAAAATAACGAAGTCCTTATCACGAAATAATTCTATTTGTCATAATACTTCTACCGCAGCCATGACATTCAACCTTAACGTATGTGTACATATGCAACAACAGAAATATATTTTGTACAGCGGCATCTAAAAGATGAGGAATTTCATACACAACTCCAATAATTATAATAAAAAATATACAAAAATGTGATAGAAATAATAATAACCGGAAGACAGATTCCATAATTTAATGAAGTGTGTATATTTTCTATATATGTATATGGTAAGAATCACAACATCATTAAATGCTGTTATTGTTGTTATAAGAAGTTAAAATATAACTTATGTTTCCACATCCTTACATTTACATATTTAAATATATGCAATATTGAAAGTTTGTGTACTATATTATACAACAATAATAGTATTATAATACACAGACGAAATTCTACTACACGAATCCTCTGCTAGTCGAAATCTCCTATCACTCGAATTTTATTGTAACAACTTCATTCGGCTGATAAAAGATTACAGTCAACTGGCTTCAAATTTCTCCCCATACAAACCAAATATTTTCGCAATTGTTCTAGAATAATTAATTCGATTTTTTTACTACATATATCGTAGTATAATAGAATAGAATTTGAAGTATCATTGTATATACCTTTGTTTACAATTCTAATATTTCTAATACTTTATTATCTAATAAAAACAATATTCTTGTTAAATTTCCTGTACGACAAATAGAAATAAATTTATTCCGTAAAGAAAGGACAAAAGAAGGGGAATATAAAATTATTTACATAATTATTAAATTACCGATTGCTACAAGAAAGGATATTATTGTATTTTACACATTATTGTACAGTAAATATATTTGATTTAATTTAAACGATTTTATGAAAACTATCTTTACTATATTATCTGTACATCTAAAACATAATATTAGATACAATATAATGGGATTAATTCAGAGATCTAATATATTAACATTGTTAGTTTCTGATGCGCCACTAAAAATATTGTTTCTGTAATTTATTTTAGATATATAAAAAGCTAGTCGATATGCAGACAATCAAAATTTGGGATACGACAACTAATCCCTACTGAAATAATTATGCACACATTCTTTGCGTTTCTGTTGTGTTTAGCTCATTTTACAAATAAAGTGATTGCGCATATGGAATCTCAATGTTTGAAAAAGGTGTTTATTTCTCAAAAATTAATTAATTTAATAAATCAATTATTGGTCATTGTTATAGTTATGACTTCTTTCCCATATTTTTGGCAAATGATTAAAATTCGCCGTCTATAGAAATACTTCTTGGTTTGTGGTCAATTTTTGACTTCTTCGATCGAAGGAATTGAAGTTTGAAATTGAAAAGTTTGTCCCTGTTGTTTTACCTTAAATTCTCGGTTAAATAATTATCAATTGTTGCTGATAGAGTTAAACAATAACTTCCCCAAATATACAGTAAAGTATTTTTTACATGCGTACTAGTATGGTGGTTGTGGCAGATCCTCCGCGGTTCATTACGTAGGATTGCTGAAATTCATTGTTCATCGTCAGTTACTATAGAAAGAATTTTCTCACGGTGTCGTTAGAGAAAAATTTCACAAATGATTTTTCAACTGTCGATTTCTTTCTTTATTGCGACTATAAAACTCTCTTTGTTTCTGTATCTTTCCCAAAACATATATGAATGTCTGGAAATAGTTGTCTGGTCCAACTTCTAATGTTTCTTTTTTATAGTTAATGACAATTTTAGCTGAATTGCACCCCATTTTATGTAAATATGCAATATGTATAATCACGTTTTTAAGTTTAATTGGACTCCCACTCGTGTGTGCATAACAATCCTATCATGTAATAACAAAATATGCACAAAAACATACCTCTACTACTACCACATAATAAAGAGAACATACAAAGAAACAGATTTAGATTTTATTTTATTGTATACAAATAATTTGTAAAAACATATACCATATTTTATATAAAATAAATATTAACAAAAGCTTTTATTAATTTGTAAAATAAATTGAATATGTTTTATATAATATTGTGTATATGAAATGAATAATATATTTTTAGGTTACACAATGTTTCATAGATTGTTTTACATAACTTTATACACAGGCATTTGATGGCATGATATACTACGTTTACATATGTATTTTGAATAAATGTATAACAACTTATATTTATACTATATTTTGTAATACCACAAAAATATATCCATTAACAATCATGTGTTATGAATACACACTATACACAGTTAAAGGACACACAGAGGATGTACCAAAATATTAAATCATTTATAATAGCTAAACATACAGAGATTTAGTTATTCTTATACTATATTGACATAGCCTGCGTATATAGCAACAATAGCGTTGACAGACTGTATGAGGTGAAATGTGATTTGTTCTGTTAAACAGCTACAAAAAAACCATTAAAGAAAGCAATAGCAACACGTGATTATCTCGAATTCACAATCCCTTTTAAATCTTTAAATTTAGATTTTGATAATCGTTTTGTAACAAATGGAAGAAAATAAAACGGAAAAATATATTAAACACTTTTTTTGATCAAATTTACGATCAATTATTTGATCAATTTTATATGCCTAAAAGAAAGAGAAAACAAAGTAGGCAACGGCGATTGATATTATTTTCGTGTGACACCCATTTTACCACTTATTTTTTTATTTTCCATAAAACTGTTTTAAGTGGTTAGCATCGTTTATAGTTCAGGACAGCGGTTACTGCTAATTGGTTCTTATATTTGTATTTAAATCTTTAATCAAAGTGTCCCAAATTTAAAGAAAATGCTGCTCAATGAGATTTTCATCGCGAATTGGGTATTAGTTTTTAGTTTAAATGTGATTCACATTGGACTACCTTATAATATATAAATATTATCTTGATAATACCTATATAACTTTAATGGAAAACTAGGAAAATCTATGAAACTATGAACGTATTATTGTGTCAACCGCATATAATATTGATATGTTATATGTTTTATGGTGCCCAGGTTATGTTAATACGAATAGTAAATATATTTCATTTCGTACAATGGATTATTTATGTTAACCACAGCTCATAGATAATATAGATATATTGTAGTGTATACTATATATTAACACACGTGAAATTCGTTGAAACGATATCTATATCATGTCGATATTAATTAACAATATAGAAATTGAATAGTGGACAATATTCTATACAGGGTGGTCAACTTTATATATTTATTAATAAATTATGAATACATTATGCGTTATAAAAGACAACGCACCAATATCCGAGTTTTGTAGTGCGGGAAAAAATTACAATATGACAATATGTTCGGTGAAAATAGTAATTAAAATACTGGACAGTTTGTCAAAGAATTTTTAAGACTTTCTTTTAGATTTCTATTTACAATAAGCGATTTATGGTAATAATAATTCGAGTGTCTGTTATATGCGGAAGTTGTTATATTAGTCTGCGGAAATGCTTTCATTGAATGCATTGGTTCAATATGAATGGTCGAAACATCATCAACTTTATTCAAATACAATTTAAGAGACGAAAAAATACACATGTTTTCTATTTTGATAATTACTACGATCTGGCAAATTTTTTTATATAAATCCAGAAGAGTCTCCTAGAGAAATTCTCTTGTCATTATAGTGCATTGTGTAGTCTAAATCTTAAAATTTATATACGAAATTTGTCGATATTTAATTAAATACTATGAAATTTTTCAACTAACGTCAATGAGTTATGAAATCAAATCACACACATCATCATATGAAAATAATGTAACTAAAGGAAACGTCTTGCTTTTAAAAATTGCAGTAATTTTTATTTACTCCTGCGGTGCGGAAAAATTCTAAAAATTTCCTGTGAAATGAATGTTTTGGTAAAAGAAGAAATGTATACAAATAGTTATATAACGAATATATCAAAGTTAACCAAATTTACACAGTCAAAGGTAAATTAAATTACAATTTAAATTTATATTAAATATTATAAAATGATTAAATTAAAATTATAGAATTTATCCCTGATTTGTTTATTTTACATGTCATATAATATTCCAGCAAACATGATACATTTGTAATAATTTGAATGCTATCAGAGTATGAGAACATTAGATTAACACTATAAATTTTAAAATATTTTTCGCCCATAATATAGAATCGGAATATATTGTATTTATTATATCGAAGCGAAGCAAAACACGGACGAACAAATTTTCAATCCAATAAGAATTTATACGCTATTATTTTAAAATATAGGTTATGCAGCACAGTGTGATTCATTTAAAATCGACAAATTTTCGATAATATCAAATTTCAACAATTTTTCAAAGAATCAAGATAACATTTTCAATGTTCTGAAAATATTTTCACTTCAAGTGTATCTGCAGAAATTCAATTTAAGTAACAACACATTTGGAATGGTGCGACTTCATTTGAAATACAAAATATACATCATGTGCTAAGACATTAAACTTTCAATTATTGTGCTCAACCTAATATTGCAAAACTTTTCGATTGACTCTAATCATCATCTCATACAAATTCCATTTATATTACTATTATATACAATTTGTATACACTAACACACACACAATGGAGTTGTTGGTTTCATCGCTTGTTTTACATATTTGAATACGCGTATATAAATATAAATTTTCATTTACATTAAAAAATAATATACGCCGCATATAATACATATTTGCATATTTGAATATTAAATTGAATAGTACTTATGATTCTTGGTATATCTAAAATAATTTAATAATTATAATAATAGGAATAATGACATTTTGCATTAATATTGATGATGACTTTAGATAATACTTGAATAATAATGTCGTGATTTTAATAAATCTGTACGAAATGTTACAATTAATTATAATAATTATATGTACATATTTTAATTATTGATACTTATAAATTATATGAGTAAATTAATGTTTGTTATAAGTGGAAATAATTCAACTAAACTATATGCTGTGTGAATACATTCGTAAAATAAAATAACAGCTCCATATAGTTCACATTAAAATAATGAAATAATAAACCAAAGCCATGGCAGCGACAGGCATAATAATAACAACAATTGCCAAATTCTGACAAAAATTAGCAGAATGCCATTATAACGTCACTTCATTAGTTCATTTGCCAGTCTGTCTGTATTCCAGTCGTTCTATTATATATCGAATTTTGATGGAATTTTGAATATAAGCCTTTGTCTATATTAGGTTACACGTCTGAGAGCACCACAAATACAATATATGAACTTGATTCAACTACTCCTGTTAATATAGCAGATTATTTAAATAACTCCGCAGTAGAAAATGTGAACATGAATTTTAAAACTGAATTTCTAAAATAAAATTTAGAAGAAATTTTGCCGATTTCCCATTGTAATAGTAAAATCTTGAAATTTTGAACTAATTTAGTGGGTGTGATTGACATTAAACTTATAACTTCTGGCCGCTCCTCCTATACATTCTGAATATTCCCACATTAGAACAACTAAATAACCATTTATCTGATTTTCTTAAAAGTTTCATGTCTAATCTATGAATATATCCCAAATATTTCCAAGTCAACTCCTGTCTAATAGAACTGTTCAATTAACTTGAAATTATAAATTGAATTTTTTTTACAAATGCCTATGATCTAAATTGGTTGATATTACATTCACCGCCTCACCCACACCTACGGCTATGTGAGGAAATACAAGTGAAAATAGTGAAGAGTTTGTTGTGAGGCGAGGGCACATCAGAACCAACTGAGAGATAAGGTCATTACGGCTAAGTGGTAAAGTAAGGCAAGTGTACCATTGAGAAATATTTCAAATATAAAAATTTTTCTTAATTCTATACAAATTCAAAATGTTTATATATTTATTTATATTGTATTTAATTCAGCTAATAACTATTGATGTAAAAGTATAATTTTAAATTTAATTATCCATTAGTATAAATACGAGAGAGTTTATATTTTAATGAGTCTGATGTCAATTAGCCAAAAATTGGTATAATAAATTTCCAGTAAATCTAACTATATTATTATCAACGCGCTTAAAGTATATAATATAAAATATGAAAACTTCTATTTTATAGCACATTATTATTAACTTTATAAAATGCATATTATATTATTTAATGTGTGTGTTCATAAAATAATTTATGTTATAGTTAAAAAAAAGAGGAAAAAGGAAAAAAAAAATCGTTATTCGCTATAAATTTTTCTTCGATGTGAAAATAATATAAATTTTCGGATAACAAAATATATTTCATATTAAATTCATATTGTTAATATATAACATTTATGCTGGCATCGTTTCTGCTGTTCTGGGTGTATACACTATATGAGTACTACAGTGTATATGCAAAAATTCATACGAATGTAATGTATTCTGAAACACAAAAGCTCAGGGAATCGTATACGTTCACGCATTCTTATTTTCCAGTTGCTGATAGTTGATCTTGATGTATAATGACATCATCATCGACTATATGCTATTTATATATTATAACTTGATTTAATTTTTCAACCAATTATGCCAACATGTTTTGGGTTTTACTGAGTGTACATCAATGTGGTGTACACAATGTGTGTGCATCCAATTAAAATACTAAACCATATATTGATGTAAATTTAGTGCAGCCCAAAAGATACAGTTTTTTTGTGTATTAAGAAAATTTTCACCTGCCTTTCAATAGCAATAAAATGCGTGAAATTTTTTGTTACACAGAATAAATTTATGGAAATCTACGCGAGCTGATGGAACTGTCTGCACAGAATGCAGAAACGATGTTACCACATAAATATTATCATTTAGGTATAGATTTCTTTTTACGGAACTGTATTCATATACAGCTACAAAATATTCAATAGATATTCATAAAAAATGATACAATATTATCTATTATAATAAAAACACATATAGAAAAGTTTCTGCAATATATATAAATACGGAATACTCAGGCTCATTCTCCTCAATACAAAGATTATATAGTTATAAAATTTATTATCCTATTAAATTTGTAATTTTTCAAAAAGCTTCTTCTTCTTCTTCTTCATCATCATATTTTTTTTTTTCTTTAAATAAAATATAAAAGCATATCACGAAAAAACGATAGATGAGAAAAAAAAAAAAATTACGAAAAGGATTATTACTTTTTTTTTCTCTTTTATTTAACATCATTTTTATTTTGAAATAAAACAAAGAAAATTTAAAAAAAAAATAAATATACAATTACAATTAGGTGCAAAAGTATCTGGAAACTGTCTCGACTAATTTAAAATGAATAAGAATTATCATAGCGATGTTTTCCAGTATTCAAAACAGTGCTAGAAGTCTTCTTCGGTGAGCCTTTAAATGACTCTATTCGCTTTATAATTGACAGCGTTTCAACGGACTGCAATTTTGTTGTTTTTAATGCAGATTTGAATTTTACAAACAGATAAAATTCACAAGACAAATAATATGGATGGTCGAACACTTTTTTCATTTTCAAGAGCTTCTTTTTGTTAGATTGTGATTGGTATAAATATACCAAGAATTCATGCCATCGATAACTGCACCACGGTCATCATCCCGCCAATTATAGAGGATTTAGCCACTATACAAAGAAATACAAAGAAAGAGAAATTTCCAGCAAAAAATAACATCAACTTATATATGCAACAAAGCAGCCAACCTTACCAGGGTACATTTGCATGGGCAGTCAAAAATATCAACAACATTGTACACCATACGGATTCACCGCGCTTCAATTTCAATGAAAATATTATAATGTTCCGAATTTAAAACAGCAACATCAACCATCATTGCTACAAGTACCTACCATCGGAAATACAACAACATCTACAACAGACAACTAACATGTCGGCTCTGAACCAGATGATGAAGTCACACATGGAACAAATTGATACTATGCTCAATTTGCTAACTAAACTAGTCACGAAAATGACATAATGCATAATCTTCTCAGAATAGTTTTATGGAAAGCCAATGATCTTATGGTCCACACACAAAAACATACTGCAACAATATTTCAACCATTTGATCTACCTACTAGATTTCAACATTGGTTGCCATATTTAAGAAATAGACAATGGGGGCAGATAAATTAATGGATTTCAGCATTTCAAATTGTCTGTTTTAGTTATTAATATGATGTTAACATAAAACGGCAAGCATAAAACTAAAGATTGTAACATGAATCACATTGTTAAAATTATTTACATTAGAATTGACCAATTTAAAGTTTCACTATAATTAGTACATTAGAAAATTTTAAATTCATTGCAACAAAATTACGTTGTAATATTACACTACACTTTTTTTCTAACAAATAAACTATTGATAGACAATTACTTGTGAACCGAATTGTGTTATAGCAGCGCTATATTATGTGTGCAAATATTATATGTGTGTAAATAAATATAACAATATATATTTTGTAAGTATAAACGAACAATTTATAGGATAAATGTGGTATGTTTCACAACATAAATTCATAAAAGTAAACATGTACTTGTACGTACACGTACACACATTTGTATATGGTATGTATTATAAAGTAAACTTTTGATGTATACGTATTTATTTTTATATAAATATATTCAAAAGATATACAAAAAATAATGTAAATGAAGTAAATCCTAAATACGATATGAAGATAGCTAATTACCGCATCAAGCATGGCAAAAACATCGATTTTTTATGCGTTCATATAAACCGGATAGATTATATAGGCAACGTTAAAAAGGATATATTTATTTATATATATATACAATATATGGTATGTGTATGTGTGTGTACGTACATATATAAAGTAATGCTATTAAGGATATTATGTATTGTATTTACTACGAAAATAAACCAATGGGTAAATATATCTATTCTGGGTTCATATATAAAAATAAAGGAATGAAAGAAATATCTATCATTACAAACCAATTGGTGAATTGTTACATACTCACATGCAAAGTAATTTACCAACTTGACTGTAATAAATGTTTGGTAAATGCCATAAGGTCTAATTGAATTTGAGTTGCGTGCGTACATATACGTGTATCAGTGCGTACGTACCATTTGAATATATATGATATATACCAAAAACGTATATAATTACATCTTACACACAACCAAAATATTTAGCAATCATCTAATATATTTGAAGTTACATAAAATGTATCAGTTCTATATGTATATTTTAAATACAATTATATTAAAAATATAATATTTAATTATCAGGCATTTCTTCGAAATGCTCACCGAATTGTTTTTCAACATTCAGAAAATATATAAAATATAACTTATACATTTAACAGCCCCCTTCAGGATAACCAAATTCTATTAAAATATTTTATAGACATAATCTGAATTTAAAATGAATTGCTAATACCATGATTTATCGTGACAAAATATTTTATATCATAAGGTTCTATATAGCAAATAATCAATTCTGTCTACAACGTTGGTACAACAACTCTACTGGGAAAAAACTTGTAGATCGTAGATGATTTTGTCACGAATTTGTATGAAATATAAGATGTGTACTATAGAACAAATCATTTCCATAAGTTACAGCTCATCGGGTGAAGCAACTAAGAATTGTAGTCATTGTGCATTTTTACTATAATCGCGTATTTAGTAAAATTATATATACAATAACAGTAAGAACAATGTACTTCCTCAAAATTGGTATACTAAATTTTGTTCTGGTATAATGTTTCACTCAAAGATAAAAGCTATTGCAGAGAAATACGACGCATAACATGGATTAGTAATAAAAAAAAAACTCAATTTATGAGTTCCGCATGAACTTAAATAAATTCACTTATCAAAACATTTCCATTTGCGATTTGTTTATTAGAAATGTAAAATGATTCATTTTAAAAACGACTGATAATTGACGATGATAAAATACGTTGTATACACATAAATAATGTAAATCGAAAGAGATTGTAGAGCAAGCAAAATGAATTACCATAAACATTATCCAAAACTTATATGCATCAAAATAAAATTGTATGTTATCAGTTTGCTAAGATTACAAAGGAATTTTGTATTTTGAGAATTTACCACACAATCAGAGAACGATCATTGTAATGTTGATTTCATATTTGATTGATTGATCACACAATCAAAATAAAACTATTTAAAATTCCGATTTATAACAATAAAATAAATATACCAACAAATGATAATAATTTTTTAAATATTTTAATAATTTAATTAATTAATTATACCGTTGCCCTATGTTTTACTTTCTATTATTAGTATATTATTTATAATTAATTATTATAATATTAATAGTTCGATCTTTACGATCAAACGTTGTGTTCATCATAAAAACAATATTTTTCTATATATAATAAAAATATTTTCGAATTAAAGTTCCATCAATTTTATAATTTTATAATAAAATTAGAAGAAATAAAAATTGCAAGAAATTAAAAAAAAGAGTAATATAAAATTTACAAAATTTTATTCGAAATAAAATAAAAATGTTAAATTCATTAAAATTAATTTTTTTTATTAATATTTTAATTATTATTCATTTTTCAACTTGCGGTAATCATTTCATATTATAACAATATTAAATTTTATATATTTTATTCACATGTAATTTTAATTAAATTTTTATTCTATTCTCTCTATGGGTTTTGTAAATTAAAAAGTTATGCAAAAAAATCGGGGAATGAAAAAATTTGCAAAAAATAACATATATTTAAAAGCGATTTATGGATGGCATGTACATATCATTTCGAAAGAAATATCAATTGGTAGCGGAATTATAATTGATCAATACCGAATTTTAACAACAAATGTAATAATTGGAAACTATAAAGCCAGAGAACTAAGTGTTTATGGTGGAGCTATTTATCGCCATTTTCATGGTGGTCCTAGAAGAAAAATTCATAAAATTAAAATGATTAATCGTAAAATAATTTATTTCGCAAAAAAATTTAATAATACATATGATACTGATTGTGCATTGCTATATACTAGAACTAAAATTAGAATTAATTTAATAAAATATCATAGTATACATTTGCCTGTTTTAGATTCTCGAGTAATAGCTGATATTAAATACTTGGTTAATGCATTTTCAGTTATTCATCGTCAACATCAAGAAATCATATTAGATACATATGATTCAATGTCAAACGATTTCACAAATAAAAATAATTGTAAGTATTCGGTTAGCGATGCTTTTGTAAAAAGTATACAATGTTCATTATCAAAAAGACGATATTTTATTGATGATTGTTTTAATGACATTACCGTACCGCATATTGCTGTTATGAACCATAATTTTCAAATAACATTCGGTACAATTGCATTAGATTTAATTTGTACATCCAATGAGTTTTTATTTAGATCAATTAGTAATTCTGTTTATATAACGAAATGATCTCGTAAATAGTAAATATGATGAATGTTCAAAAAATAAAATTATCATATATGAACTTAAATAAATGGATACAAAAATAGAGGATGGGTATAGACAACATACCCAATATAATATAAATAAACAAATATATATGACAAATATAAAAATGAAAACAATTGTTGTTTTAATTATTATTGTTTATTCAAGGCATGTAACTTGGCAATTCATATGGTATCTAGTCTTACATTCACTACGGTCAAGCTGGTGAATTACTTCACATGGTTACCATTACATCTGCAAAGTTATTCAATTTTTATTCCATAAAAAAATCAAATGTTAACTCAACTGAAAATGTTTAATATTAAAATGAATATGGAAAAATTTCGCTTGTAAATTTCGGGAATATAATCGCTCTACATCACGATAGATTTCCATATTAACACCAACACCACTGGGAGCCACTGAATTTACAACAATTTTCGAACGAAATGACATTCACATTAAGTCTTATTACATGTTCTAATTTTTTCAGAGCAGATGAACTAGAATGAATATCACCTGCGTGATTGTGATAGCAATTTAAGTTGATTTTAAACGATAAGTCTTTAAAAACAATAAGTATTTACTCCCCTATACATGTATAAATTGCAATTAGGGTAATAGGTGGCTTTTAGTATATATATGTAACAAATATTGTGAACAGTGATGAGCTAAAAAAACATTGATTATAATCATAATGTCTAAATTCAAATTAATTATTTATCCAAAACGTTTAATTAATCTAATTTGTTTATAATTTAAATAAAAAATTACGAAAACATATTATTTTTGTGTGGTCAATAATATTGAAATTTTCTTTAAAATTCACATGTTCAGCAATATGATTGATTTTTAAAATGCAGACAGGTTTCCGGTAATTGTATTGTTGGGTTTATTATAAATAATAAGTATAATAATAAATACAAATTTGTCGAAGTAATATATAGTGTCAAAATTATAGTGTGTCTATATGTTGTTACGTGTCGAAATTATTATGTGTCGACTTTATTACGCAAAGTGTCGATCTTATCACTTTTGGATTTATTGACTCATAAACGCATACGTACAAAATTTAGTGAAAATTTTATGAATAATATAAAAAAAAAGGAGCTTTTGTATTATAATTTGGCAATAAAAATAAATGTGAAATTGGTAAGAATGCGACAGCCACAGTCTTTGAATAGAAAAAGTTAAAAGAAATTATAGTAATGAAAAAATTTGACATATTGATCATCTGTCATCTAGTAATGTTAGAATTCTGAAATTAGATTAACATGCATAATTAACATAACATTAACACTACCACCTGCATTATTCTGTAAAAACAATGATTTTCTAAATCACTAAATCAATTAATTTCATATATGGAATATTAATAATTTTGAATAGAACATTATAAACTTTGATAAATATATTTCATGTGTATACCTCACAAGCCACCACACAATGTTCCAATTGAAAAATAAATGAATGAATGTTGCGTTCGCTTGGATTAATACCATATATGAACACATACTAAACAAATAGATTCATTTAAACGTCAGCAACTTTATGATTTAATATATTTATTTACCACATAATAATACTAATTTGTCTACTAAGTTAATATTGTCTAAATTTCACACACATTTCTTTTAATACATTAATTTACAATTAGTTATTTGTATCCGTTATTTCAATTTTTATTTAATTACTGTACCAATATTATATAATCATTGATTATTTAGTTCTCAATTACCCATACACGAATTTAGTAATAATAATATTTTTTTAATTAATAAAAAATATTTTCAATATAAAATACTAAATATTATATATCAAAGAATTTCCAAATATATTATGTGCTGAAAACAGCGTTTTAACAACAACTAAAATAGTCAGAAATTATACAGCTGGACAACTAACTGTTGGTGGTGGAGCTGCTTATGAACAATATCATAAAGATTATAAAATAGAATCTTATAATATAATATTTATTGACCGCAATATATCGTATTACTCAGAAAATTTAAATAATACAATTAAATCTGATTGTGCAATGCTGTACACAAACGTTAACATGAAAATTAATTTAAATTATATAAATATTAATTTGCCTGTACTGCATTCAAAAAAAATATTGATATTAAATTCATGTTGAATGTATTTTTAATTGATGATCAGGAAAAATTGAAATCAAATCATATACAATTGATACAAGGTTAAAAATTGATTTAATTCAACATAATTGCTACTATATATTTAATGACATTATTATAAAATGTATCCTTTGTTCGTTATCACAAAAAAAATATTATACCACTGAATGTTTTAAGGATATTGTTATAGATCGATTACCGTTTTCAATGATTGATGATTCAAAAACGTTATATAGTATAACAAGTTTTGCTTTAGTTTGTAAACACTTTGAATTGGTAAGACCATTTGGAAATTTAATTTTTAAACTACACACGTACTCAATTATCTAATCGGACACATACATTGATGATATAATATACAAATACCATATTTTGCTGTAACTATAACTACAATTGCACCAAACACATTGTAACATCCTTATTGGATGCAAACCATCTTTAAAAATTGGTTTTGCACTTAACCTTTGGTTAAGTATAATATTTTTATTACTGCATTTGTTTTTAGTTTAGCAGTACGGTTGTGAATTGCGATTTTTTAAAATGAAATTTCAACATTATCAAACGTAATTTTTATTAAATATTTTTGTTGCGTGGAAAATCCACATTTCCACCGATCAGATTGCAGATTGGGTGTAGGTTCTGCACAGATTATATTGTATATGGTTTGTTCCTATAACAAGATATATCAAAATTTGGTCATATGTTGATCAGTGAATCCATCAAATACATAGAATATAGGGATATGTTTGTCCTAATTTATATTCAATTAACCGCTGATGATCATTATTTAAAAAACTCGGTTTCTTGTGTATTTGATCAAATGTACATGTACATGACATCCTGCGATGATAACTTTCTCATCATGGCCTTAAATTTACAATGACAACGATATCCAGTTTAACAGAATTAATCAAAAAAAAAAAAAAACTCAACGAATTGATCAAAATTGGGTTCATATATCAATCGTAATGTTTATTATAAATAGCAAATTATTCATTATTATGAATATCGATATAAGTTTTATAAATTTTAAAAATTGAAATTTGCTATATATCAAACCTAAACGGACAAGTTGTGCCACACTAATTTATTACTCGAATAAATAAAAGTATTTTTTTATATACCATAATAAAATTTCCATAACTGCGCTCAAATAATTTAAACGCATATGCAAATAGATATTATCATCAAAATATTATGTATCAAATAGAAAAAAGAATGTTTGAAAATATTCAGACACGTTTTATTGCAACCGTATAACAATATCGATATCGAACGACAGGTGCAATGCAGTAATTGAACTAAAATGAGAGAAAAAAAAAATTAAAATTCATGAATAATGGAATAACCGCAGATGGTACAAGTGATTTTGAAAAATTCTACTCAAATATAAATTTATTTGTATTTTTATTTAAATTGGAATTATTTATTTGAATTATCAGCTCTTTCAGTGATATATATTTTACATCTGTTGATTCATTATTATATCAGTATTATGCCATCGTCAATAACACTGTGACAATTAATATATTATAACTTTCCAACTTTTAACATATTTTTTATAATAAAAAATGATACTCCCACACTTGAAATATACATACAATATTTATGTTTATAAGTACTCGTACGTACATGTACATATTGTATTTTGTATCAGTGGAGGCGTCTCGTGAAAAATTGGATCAGTATCATACAACTGATTAGATATTCCTATAAATGAAAGCAAATTTTATAATACGTAATTGGTTAAAAAAAAACTAATTAAAATTCTGACAATATTTTTAATGGAATTCCATTTTTTCAACAAATTTTTATCGTGCCTATATTAGAAAAACATCATGATATTGTAATTTATATGTTTAAATACGATTTTTTTGTGTTTATTGTAACCTTTGCCCGCATCGTTCGGGAACTAAACAAATTCTCTCAAAGCAATAAGATTGATTTTACATCTGAAATCGAATAAGCGATCCAGTGATTTTTTTTTTTTTTTTTTATTTGTTTCAGCATCTTTACAATCTATCTTAAATATTGGTTTCTTACTGTATACTGTAAGAACCAAAGATATTAAGTAATTTTATTTGACATATAAATTATTTATATTGATTTACTATGAAATGTTAGTAATGGATCCAGTGATCCAATTACCCTTAATTAACCATAAACATTAATAATCATTTTTTTATTAGGATGGGTGTTGTTTATTTAAATCTTGTTATTAATTCTGATGGTATATGCCTTTTTAATCTTCGTGCATGTTCGTTGGCATTTAAAAATTTCATCACAAGTTGATTTGGATGTTCATGAAGTCTTTTATAATAAGATGTACTTTTAGCTGTAATTAAATCTTTAACCGAACAAATGTTGAGGTCCTTTCTTAAAAGATCGTTGCGCACATACCATGGTGCATTAACTATACTACGGAGCACCTTTGATTGAAATCTTTCTATTATATCTATATTTGATGTACATGTGGCTCCCCATAGTTCTATACCATAAGTCCATACTGGTCTTATAATTGCCTTATATACAATTATTTTGCACTCTAGTGATAACTGGGACGATCTTCCCAGTAACCAATACAGTTTGTTGAACTTGAGTCTTAGTTGTTTGTTTTTGTTTATAATATGCGTTTTCCAATTTAAGCGTCTATCTAGATACATACCTAGGTATTTTGCTGAGTTAGCATGTTGTATTGTATTATTATTAATATTTACAGCCGGACAATTTAACCTGCACAGGGTAAATGTGACGTGGATCGATTTTTCTACATTCACTTTTATTCTCCATATTCTGAGCCACTTTTGAATTTCATTTAAGTTTTCTTGGAGTATTTTTGAAGCCATCATTGGATTTATATGCGTTGCCATGATTACTGTGTCATCTGCGAAAGTTGCTGTGATGGTATGTTTCGTTGTTGGAAGATCCGCCGTGTAAATGAGATATAAGAGTGGGGCTAAAACACTTCCTTGTGGAACCCCAGCTTTTATTGGGAAAGTTGATGTGTGTTCCTCAAGATGATTGACAATAAATTTACGGTTTTCCAAGTATGATTTTAGAATTTGGAAGTAGTGGTGAGGTAGTAGTTTTTTCAATTTATACAGGAGGCCTTCATGCCATACCCTGTCAAACGCCTGTGAGATGTCGAGAAAAGCCGCAGAACAATAACTCTTCGTTTCAAATGTATTGATTATTTGATTAACCACTCTGTGTATTTGTTCTGTAGTTGCGTGATGTTGACGGAATCCAAATTGGTGATTTGGTATAATGTGGTTTTGCAACATTACTACTTTTAATCTTTTAGCAAATAGTTTTTCAAAAACCTTTGAAATAGCTGGTAATAGGCTAATTGGCCTATATGATTTTACATCGTCAAGTTTCTTGCCTGGCTTTGGGATAAGAATAATTTTAGCGGTCTTCCATTGTTCTGGAAAGCTATTTGTGTTTAGTATGGCGTTGAAAATATAGGTTAAATATTTCATAGCAGTTGGTGTAAGTTCTTTTAGCATTTTTCCGGTGATTTTATCAATTCCCGGTGTCTTTTTTGGGTTTATTTCTTGTTTTATAAATGTTTGTACTTCTAGTATTTTAAATTTTTTTATAGGCAAGTTCATTTGGAATGGTGTTTCAAGGAAATCTAAAATTTCGCGATCTTCATCTACCGACCTTTCTGTTGGATGAGGTGTGAACGTATTTTTTAGATGAGTAGCAAATAAAAAAGCTTTTTCGTTGTCACTTCTTGCCCACTCGCCGTTGCTTTTTCTAATGGGTGGAACATGTTGTTGTGGATGACCTATTTTTTTCGTTGCTCTCCAAAGAGAGTAATCTGTTATTTCGGTTGCCGTAAGGCTTTCTAGGTAGCTTTGAATTGCTTCGTCTTTGATGTCTTTCATTAGTTTTCTTAGCTCTTTTATTGCACGATTTAATTTAGACTTATTTTCAGGTGATCTTGTTTTTTGCCATAATTTTCTTAATTTTCTTTTTTCTTTAATTTTTGTTTTTACGGCTGCTGGACATATTTCTTGTCTTATAATTTCGGAGTGCACTGGTGTTGATGTTTTAGCTGCATCTTTTATTATGTTGTTAAAATTTTCAATTGCATTTGATATATCTGTATTATTTTTTAATGATACGTCCAATGTTATTTTTTTATCAATTAATTCTTTAAATAAATTCCAATTTGTGAGCTTTGAATGTAATGTTTGCTTACTCTGTGTATTTATTATGCTTGTGGATGCGGTAATTATGATAGGGGTATGATCCGATGACAATTCTAGACTCGATTCCGCTTTTATTCGATTTTTTGTAATACCTTTTGTGATACAGAAGTCCAATAAATCTGGAATTTTGTTTTGATCAGAGGGCCAATAAGTTGGTTTTCCCGTAGATATATGACTCAATTTACATTCTTGAATCGCCATATAAAGTTGTCTGCCTCTCTGTGTGATCAATCTTGAACCCCATTCTGTATGCTTAGCATTATAGTCACCTCCTGAAATAAATCTGTTACCCAAAGTTTTAAAATATTTGATGAATTCAATTTTGTTGATATTGTGTTTTGGTGGGCAGTATAAGGCTGATATAGTCAATGGCCCGTTCCAATCTGCTATAACCACACTCGTTGCTTGAAGATATGCATATTCATATTTTTCCAGTTCATAATGTTTTATTGTATTTCTGATGATAATGGCCGAACCTCCATGCGCCTTCCCATCCGGATGTTTGGTATGGTATGTTTTATAATTTCTTATATTAAAAAAGTTTCTGTTGGTAAAATGTGTTTCGGCGATCAGAAGGATATCAATTTTGTGTTCAATAATAAATCTATTTATTTCATATGTATGTTGCGTTAAACCGTTGGCGTTCCAGAGTACTATTTTGATCCAGTGATGAAGGCATTTTTTTATATCGTCCTTTGAAAGTTTGAAAATATTTACTGCATCGATTGGAACAAATTATTACTATGAGACGATATTTTGTGTTAAAAAAATTTCCATTTTCCATTCAAATTAAGTCAGCGAGGACATTTATATAATTTAATCAATGTCACCAATTTTCGTTTAAATTGTGAAAGACATTGCTTTCACAGCTTCCAGCGGCTTATTTTACATCTCAAAACCCTTGTAATATATAGAAAAGATTATGTTGAAGACTTTGTATATTGTAATCGCAACAGCCAACACATTACTTACAATATAATAAATAAATATTATAAATGTATTAAAACATATACGTTGTTCAATGGATTGCCATTCTGTAACATTTCTAACATTTGTTTTCTTATGGTGTACCAAGATTTAAAAATCATCTTCATACCATATGATTTTGAATAATTTACTTTTCATTTAATTACTCTTTCGAAGATAAAACATATGGACAAAAATGTAATTGTAATTGTGTCACAAGTGTTTAATACAGCAATGCAATCATATTGTAATGCCGTCGACCGTAATAATTTATGCAGTTTTTCTTATCATTTCCGCTGATATATTGTGTTATGTTCATATGTCAGGTTGTTTGTCAACTATTATGTCGAAATAATTTTATTACTATACAGGAAATCTATAGTGAGTAACCCAACATTTTATTGTATCTAAGTAAATTATATTGGATTTTCTCAAGGCAAATAACTATGAGTTCAGCTAATCATTTAATGTAAATAGCAAAGAATATTGTTGTACTCAATAGTTTAGTTAACATATATGTTTCTGAAATTGTATTCGTTGGCTTCGTTTAACTAAGAAGTCTTCAAACCATTCCAGCGGAAATATCGAAGTCAAAACTTAATTTTCACGGACGTAAGGTTATGTTGTACATTTAGTGGGACCAGCAATTTGTGTTATACTTTGAGTTGCAGAAAATCGAATGATTCGTGTTAAAAACTACAATTTCAAGCAAACATAAAAGGAAATCGTTCAAAATATGTCAATCGTATATGTGAAAATTATTTTGCAGCATGATAGCTCAAAGCAGATTTCTTTATAGATTAAAATTTCTAACTTCAAATAAATTTATTTTTTTTTTTTTGCACCTTGAATGTTCTTTATCATTTACATTCAAATTACGGACATCAAATCGATGTGTTTAAACACTCTATACAAATTGAATTTTGTGGAAGCATTAGTTCACGAGACGCTCCTGATGTGTATGTACGTACATATCTACTCTACTAGAAAACGGTGTTGGAATGTTTGAAATGTTGATTTAAAATTTAAATATAAAAAACATATAATATAAATATTCGATTTTGCCGATACATAATAATAAATATTGCATATAATGTCATTCCATTTTGTATGTGATATCGAAATATGTATTATATTATAAAATACTATAAATATTTATTCATCCTTTTTTTTCCTTTCGGTTAAGAACAACAAAAACTGAATATAATTCTACATTTATTTATTGATTATTATTATTTTATACAACGATATATTCTTATTTATTTCGATACATATGCTTATTTGAACCGATCGATATTGATATATATATGAAATCACCATATGTATATGATTGTTTGTATAAATGTCGTCTGATGTACAGAGATATGTATACCATTTCAACTATATATGCTCTGTATAACTTTGATATGTTTATCACAAATGTTTATCATACAGAAATCAATGATAAAACAATGTGTATAACAGCAACAGTCATTCATATATAAATATATAAGTATTTATTTATATTTATATTCAATCCCATATGAAAATATATAAAATAATATATATGTGAAAATAATATAATGTATTCCTTTCTTTTTTTCAATCTACAATAACTTTAAATATTATTTCAATTGTCTTTTATTACTTTGCATATGGGAAAGTTTTTTGTCCGATCACAAATAGTTGAAATTTTATATGGTGCCGTATATATATTAAAGCTCATAAATATTTCATGCAAATCACCCTTAAAATAATCTTCTAAACTCCTACACTAAAACTCAATTATTTTTAAGTAGTTACGTCTTAAATTTGAGGAAAATGAAATTAAAAGTTTTTGTAATGGCAATATTTTAGCATAGTATATATAGGATCCGCAAGAAATAGTGTGCAGGATAGCATGACAACATCTACTCAAACTAAATCTTTAGAGTTTTGTCAATTGAATTCGGAAAACTTAATAAATATTAAATTTAAAATGGTCGAACATCGTTGGAATAAGCGAATAGAAAAACTACAAGATTAAAAGAAATTACCAAAAAACATTACCACTTCAAATTTAATAAAGTTAAGCCACAAACAATTACAATACTAATTTTATTAGAAACAAATTTATACAATTTATAACGATATTGTTAATTGTTCAACAAAAATTTACATACAATTAACAAAAATAACACATTCATTTGTGATTTGTAAAAACAAACCTTATTCGCTGATATTATACTACAATATTCGGTTAGTTCTTTACCATAATGTTAAAATTTGTTTGCATTTCTATAATTAATACTCGATAAGATTGTAGTGCAATGGGATAGCGCTCATGTGTATTAATCGTGAAATTTTTCTATATTTTATAATTTGACATTTTTCAGCTGGGTGTACATTTGTTTGTTTATGAAATTAAAAAAAAACAAACATCTTTGTAAATATGGTGTTGGACACCGCTACTCAAAGATTAACAATGTCTGTACACACATCACAATGGACTAATCATCCATATAAAAATAATATAACTATGAAAACATCTATATTTCGTTAATTGCAGTACAATTGGTGAATTGTTATATACTCCCATGCGGCGGAATTGGCTTTAATGAATGTTTAGTAGAAGCCATAAGATCCAGTTAAAGTAATTTTACTTCATATAATATTGTAAAATAATATTTTTGAAAACATTCGCATATTCTGATATCGATGTGAAAAAAAATGATTTTGAAACTCCCTCACATATAATTTGCTGACAGAAGTTGAGTGTTCAGTGGTTTAGATTTAATATATACAAATAAATTCAACAGAAAATTCTATATAAGATGATAAATTGTTAGCAATATAAACTGAATGAAAACTCAGCTGAAACGCTCAACCATTTAACGGAAAGTCATTGTTGGTGTTGGTTAAATGACTGTGCATTTTATTAAAACGCATGGTCTTGAGCTGAATAAAATAAGATAAAAGTAAATTTCAAGCCGCATGAATTAAGAGACACTCAAAATAATTTTTCCATTCATTGTATACCGAATATACAAGGTGAAAAACTACAGTATTTGTGTCGAATTGCTACTCATTATGCATATAAATGGCATAGTACTGCCATGAATAAACAAAACGCTGCTATATTGAAATATTCCTGTTTATAAATACATTTTTCTGTACGTATTTAGTAAGATTATGAAGTAGCTGATGATTGCAAGCGCATAACAATTAATCGGATTGAATAGAGTTTTACTATTAATTAATAATAATTATTAAACAAGCGAGTATATAGACTTTAAACATTCAGAATCTTATAACCGCTTCTTGTAACGGAGTTGTATTTGTCGTGCAATTATGTATTGATGGAATAAACTGCAATAAACAATTGCTGGTATAGAAAATCCCATTGTTTACATATACTCTAAAAATCTATCAATGAAATTATAAAAGCAATATATCATTTTAACAATATATTTATTTGTGAATTTTATTCTAAATCAAAAATATTGAATTACTCTTTGTTCTATAGGAAATAAATTAATATAAACATCAATTATATTATGTAGTGTATAGTATAGAAGATGCGTAAGAAAAATACAATCACTATCAAAATAGATACATTTCGCTATATAAATATCATTAAATAAATATATTACATATTGTACATATTTATACAAATAATAATAATAATAATATATAATTAAATCCTTTTCCCAATTCCATTGTATTAAATTACCAAAATTTTTACATGACACATATATTAAGTTATAAATATATATATATGTAGGAAGAGGAGTCGTCGTATCTTATCTGTCTTCCATATATTGTAATATACGTTATATTAATAAAACATATATTTGACAATATAAATGTAGAGGATTTCATCTGTCAACGCTTTAATTGTATTTTATATGTTTATATAAAATAATTGTTATTTGGCAAAATTATTCTATTGTTTTAGTAGAATGGAAAATGAAATCCATATACTTATTAGGTTATATAGTGGTGTTCTATAACTATATGTAATATATGTTTATTTATACGTATATGTTCTCTGTAAAGTCTAGTATACATAATATACCATAATAAGTAAGTACAAAACTATATAGACACTAATGGCAATATGTATAAAATCACTAACTTCATCACTTTTGTTTCTAAAAAACAATTGATATATTCTACACAAAAAATATTGAAAGTTGAAACTGTTTGAAACTATTACAGTACAGGCCAAGTTTATACCGATTACTACTATTATACGTTTGAAGCGAGCTATATAGAGGATAAACAAACGGAATTGGAGATTGGACATAACAAATTAATTCTTCAACATGACAATGCTCATCTTCACATGTTGCTCATTTGGTTAAAAAATACTTCTTATTATAGAAAGGAAGAACAAGGAAGTGTTACCCAAACGCAGTATATATCAAACATTGTTCCTTCAGAGTTAATCGATTCAGTCAGTCACTTCTGGAATACTGTTCAGCTCTTAATAACATTTGGCTAATGGATTTCCTACAAGAGCAAATCATATGTTTACAGAGTCGGAACCCGTAATTTGTCAGAAATATGGTTGAAACTTGTTGCTTTAAATAGAAATTTGTATTTTATTAAATTATATGATATAAACAAACAAACATCTTTAATTTATCCAAAAAAGTAAGTAGCTTCATATTTGTATATGCACCCAACCTATTTTAACAACAAGCAAATTTTAATGTTGTAATGTTTAAAAAGTACGTAAAAATGTTTATATTTTACATTAATTTGTAGTCCATCGAACACTTAGAAAAGCGTGTACTGAATAATTAAATTATAATATTTAAAATAGTATTTTTAATGCAAAATTTTGTATCCTTGTATCCTTGTCTGTGAGAAGAAATTTAGAGGAATTTAGAATTAATTACTCAATTTATTAGTTATTCAAATACACGATTTTTTTTTTTGATATATTGGATTATATGTTGGTTCCACGAATTAGTATTCTTATAGGAACTCCTATGAACTCTTTTCATAATTGAACAAGGAGTCAAGTCAAGCAACTGGCAAATTTTATAATGAGAATATCTAATAATTTCTGATTATATAAATTTCGGAATTATTAGCCGGATTTTTCTTCTTCGAATAGCGCGATTAATTTAATTAATTATTGTTTTATTATGATTACAAATACACATCGAAAAATTCATAATTTTTGCGTTTCAAATAGACTTAACTGAATGATGTGCACAATTGCTTTGGAAATTTGAAAAATTTGGTACATACAACGCGGTGTATTTTACATGAAAATTATATTTCGTATCAGTAATGATTATGCGGTCAATAAAACACATTTACATGTCTCTCAACTTCGATGAGTATGTTGGGTATAGCTTATTTTTACAAAATCAGCTGCAACCGAACTCGTCCATAGGACGAAGGATAATCCGTAGCATATTTGGCCCCATCAAAGAACAAAGTGGTTGGCGGCGAAGCTATAATTTCGAAATATTGACAAGTAATAATAATACCCAATTGTATTCAATGTACTTTGAATAAAACGCGTGATCATAATTTAATAATAGATCATAACCTAAATATTTTTCACACCGGAAAAAAACAGTGATGAATAATTATTCAATACAAAAATTTATTCCATAAAATTTAGGATTTATATGGAGATAAATAAATAATTATTGTAGAGCCCACACAAACATTTTTTATAGAAGTAACTCTTATAAATACCTTGAAAACTAATCGTATTGTAAGTAAATTTTGTTGGGCCGCCTATCTTGCTCGTTAATTAATATTTTATTTAAATTGGTGATTTTATAGCTATTGTCACTATAGTATTTATACTGTATATTGTGTACAATTTGTGCGGATACGGATATATATGGTACATATATTAACACAAAGATATTCATATTGTTATCGGTTATAAAACCACAGACACACATTTGGAGATAAGAAAATTAATTACTTTGACTTTTCAATGTAACAATTATTTTCTATTTATATCTGTCGCACATATAAATAGAGTATAAACACTATATTAAACAAACACACAAAATATACAAAATGATCATATATTTATTTGTGTATAAAATATAATTATGTATAGAGAAAATACCTTATAAATTTTGTTAATCTAACTATAAATGAAATTTTGGACAATCAGAATTTATATAATGATTTATTTATTTAGTGAATGAATTGTATTATAGAAATAGTAAATTTTGTGTTGATAGTAGGGTATTATTTAAAAATATGTATGTACAAATATATATATGAATTACTATTTATATAACTAGAGGAAGTATCCTTTTTAATCGTATATATACACATTAAGACTAAAATGAATATTGCTGTCACATTTATGGAAAATAGGATATTAAATTTAATATCTTATTATTTTAATAATTATAAAAGTAGTATTTTTACGGTTGTGAAAGTTTTTCAAAATAATAATAATAGTATTTTCTATGTATTCCAGAATGGAACATGGAATTATAAATTATTATTTATTTATTTAAGATTCATTAAATACTTGTGTCTAATTTTCTAATACAATTAAAATTAATTTTGATAGAAAATGTAATATAAATTAATATGGCTTATGTTACAACATTAAAAATTAATTTGTTACTGAATGTATTATTACTTAATCAGCATATAGAATTTAGTGCAATAAAACGACTATATATAATTGGTACGATAATAGTTTATAGAAACAAATTGAAATGTAGGACTGTAAGTTTCTGATATATATACTCAGATTTGTCAGGGCAATCAATATTGTCATTTCACACAAATACACCATAAATGACAGTCGTTTATACTATCGAAAAATTATCAAGTGTCTATTGTTTATACTATTTACAAAATAAAGAATTTAATGACACACATATGACGTACTCCTTTGTATCAGACGCACTATTATTCAATAACAAAAGAAAATTATCTATTATTTACGATTCATTGTTTGATTGATTAACTAAATAATAGCATCCCTTTGTTATTTTACCTTCATATGAACTTAACAAACAAACCCAAACATATTAAGACTTTTTCATGTTTATTGTTAGTATAAAAATTAATTGAATTTATACATAAATAGTTTTTAGAGACATCTCTACATTTTTTATAATAATATTCGATCACAGTTCGCATAGATATAGAGAGAGTACGTATTCATAGTTCTAATTTAATATTCAAAACACGTTCGTATAAATACCCGATACATTTATTTATTTATTTATTTATTTATTTATATAAATCGTGCAATGGAATAAAAACAACAAATAACATACGTACACCATATACTCCTAGCTATATTTTTTGGAGAAAGTTAGTTATTTAATTAGTATCATATTATCCGTGTATTTAACACATAATTATATTGGATATAATAAAATAAAGAATATAAATTCAATGAAAGAAAGTGCGAGATCTTAATATACGTGTTTGTAAATAGAATTATACTAATTAAATTGATAAAAATAAAATTCTTTAAATTTCTTAAGTCGATATTTTAATGATTCTATCTACAATATATATGGAGCAATAAAGACATATAATAAACAAAACTTTTCTTATAAAACAATCATTAAATATAATATTATAAATTAATTTATTATTATTTAATATTGATTGGTTGGTTTATATAAATTTGAACTTTTTCCATTTCGTTTTCTAACCAATTTGTTCCATAAATACGAACAAAAATATTAAATTATATTGTGTTATCTTTTTTTTCCGATACGCAGACAGGGTGGTTAGGTTTGGTTTGCTCATCCGCTTAGGTGTGGCTAATTTTAAGCCAAAAATATAATGGTGTTTTCAGCGGATTATATAATCACCTATAGATATTAAATCTATATATATATAAGAGTATTGATAAAATCTATATTCATTCAAGTGTATATTGTGGAGACATTGTCATCTGTATCCCATGTTACAAAAATGGTTTTGAGTTGGCATTCAAAATCATTTATAGAAAAATGATGTCAACCGAAAATAAAAAATAAAATAGAAAAATCATTGATTCATAAATTCCAGTATTTTTCTCTTCATTGCTTTCCGTTTGCGTGTATTATAAATTTCAAAATAAATCAGGTCACACCTTTTTTATTGTTTTAATAGCAATCAAATATACAAAAAGTATAAAAATTGAATATCGGCTGCAATAAATTTCATATTTTTTTTTTTTGCGTTTTATTTTTCTTTTTATCTGTAAAACTTTATCACCACCACTTTTTTTTTTACTGATCCACATACAATATATATTTTTATTGTTCAACAAAATTCTTGAAATATGCTTATGGGGGCCTACCAGCAGAACATGAAAATGTGTAAAATAAATGAATTTATTTGCGGTTCATCGATTTGGTCAATATAGTCTCAAATCATATATATATTCTGTTATAATAATTATATGGATTATCCATTTGTATCAGCATAAAAACATCTGTCCAAAAAATAATCGGAATAACTTTTTAATATATATATATGGGTTAGGTAACGTGTACCTACTATTGACTGTATTTTCATATTACTACCTTGTAAACTAAAATACAATGCATTAAGTGCCAGTAATTTTTGTGTGTTAATCGAAAAATACATAAAGAATTTAATTTAAATTGATAAAATTCGATACGCTTAAAATAATTAAAATTAGCCTATATGATGATAATTATGGTTATTCAAAACACAAGTTTTTGAGTGACAACACCGAATCAAAGCGATAACAAAGAAAATGTGGATGATGATAAAAACGTCCAGGCCGATCATCAACAACGATTACTGAAGAAAACATCCAAAAAATAAGTAATTTTGTGATCAATAGAAAGAAATAATATTTATTTATTTTTACGATTCCATAATGAATTTGTATTTCAAGTGGTACAACATTTATTGTATTACCTTGGCGTATTGAAGTAAGCCATATGTCGCGTCCTAAATATCGATAGTCAGGCAGTGGGCGATTATTGTACGATAATGTTCCTTCTCATCGTGTGACAATTACCACAACAACCATTCCAATCAGATTATACATAAAACAATTATGCACATGTCGATGTATTATTTCAGTTTTTTTCTTAATCGATTCCGGTGATTTTTTGGACAGAGGATGCATATATATATTAGTTTTACCACAGTAGCCAAGATTAAATGTCGTTCATATGCTATAAACATTATATAGACACCGCATATAGTTATACAATTATTTATAGCCTGTAAGTATTATATCGTGAGATGTTTAAAAATGAAATTATCATTTTGGGAACAAATTTTTTGTGTGCAAGTGACGCCATAAAAATAAATAATAAAAATATCTTTGGATAATGGAAATACTTTATATATAAATTATGATATCGCAGATACTACACAATATTTATATGATTAAGTTATCGATTTCAAATGATAATGAACCATTGTTTTACGAACTATACTAATATTAATGGTAACAGTTTACACCATAAATTATCTGAAAATGGATATAACCAGTGTGGCAAATATAAAGTATAATAAATTTTTAGCTGTAGACCATTCAATTGCTGACACATACCAGGATATGCAAATACTGGGTTGCATTTAACAAGGTTCATCCAAAATAACTTTTAATACCAATGTTTGCTAATTTTTTATTCAAACGTTAAAATAGCGTCTTATTATGATACGCATGTGAAACTTGTATGGTCGCGTATGTGAACACATAGAATCACATTTCGTAAATTATAAATGCAGTGTTGTTGATATTTAATGTTTCTGTTGTCAATGTTTCAGTTGTTCTTTTATTATTATTATTTAACATATTCAAAAAAAAAAAGAAACTAACAAGTAGAAGTAAATAAAATTTTAAATATATACAGAAAAAATTAACAATTAATTTCACAATAAATATATTGGGAAGAATTTGATTGTATTGCGAGAGTCTGGTATTTTATCAACGCGATATATACCTCTGGGTGGTCCACCATATTCATCATAACCATTAGATTTTAATTTTAATTGATTTCCATTTGATGGATCCGTTGAATTTCTATTTACACATTTATAATTTCTATGGCGTAACCAATTCAATAATTTATATTTATATTGTTCTTGTCCAATGGGGCAATAAATTTTCTTAATTTTATATTTTCCAATTTTACGAATTGATTCTTTAATTTCGTGCATTTCAGTAATTTGTCTTAACGCTTGCAAACAATACAATTGTAAATATTTATTAGATTTATTATTTGCATGCTTAATTAAATACAAACATAAATTTGGAAATTCTTTTGCACGCAATCTAGATCTTGTACTAAATGTACAATTTTGTAAAGCTAAAACAGTATTCGCTAATGTATCAATGGTAATCATTTCGTAATTTTCAATTAAATCATAAAGTATTTTTATAACATCATTTTCATCACATTTCTTCTGACCAATTTTACATTGAATAAGTAACGCAAAACATTTCATTATTGACGTTTGACAATTTGAAGTTTTACAAATTTTTGGTAACTGTAAGTAATAATAATGGATATGAAAAATATGTATAAATTGTAAAAATTGAAATTTAAATAATTTAAAAGATTCTCTGTAAAGAAAATTTTCATTGAGATTGAAACTTGTAAATTTATAAATTTATTATTTAATTTATAACACTCGTTCAGAGTCGGTCGTCAAATGAAATGTTCAATAAATAGTATAATAACTCTGTCAGTATCGAAACAATTGTTTATTTGCAATTGGATAGGCAATTTATAAGAGGAATGGAAATTAATTTAGAGGAGATTTAGTGAGTTTATAGGTAAAATTTCCAACAACAAAAAGGGGCATCCTATTTTTTCAAATCAATATCTATTAAAACTTTTCTTATTTCAATTTCATATTAAATTTTAAAAATCGATAAAGACATCGGATAATTGTACATATGTCACACCAGATTAGACAAAAAATATTGACTAAAATTTCAGTATTTACATTTCTGGAGAGGAAATTTCATAGATCATAATATCATCTGAAAATTTTGCGCATCCTGAACTTCACTTCAAATCACAAACGAATATGAAGGACTGGAGTATTCTCAATTGATTAATACATCGGTGGGTTCTACATATTGAATGCCTACAGTAGTATCTTGTGTTTTTGAGAATTCAGATACGTTTTGGTAACTGTTAAGTGCCGTCATCATTATACAGAAATTAGTCTGCTTCATCAACATTACAATATACATTAGATATAAACAAGAAGTTTAGGAAAATTGTGAAAACATGTGGATTGCAATGCCTTACTAGTATTTGTATATTCTCCAGAAGTGGAGGAACCGTATTCTAAAAATAGTGTCATATATAGAAGCTAAGTTTTTTATAACAAAATATTATTAAAATTTCTACATAAGCTATACTTTAAAAATTTAACCAATAAATATATTATATGCAAGTAATTAATAAAAAAATTGACTTACCAAAAATTCAAAAAAATCCAATTCAAATGCTTTAGCCGGATTTCTTTCGATCAAATTAGATAAAACATTATAAATATCAATTAAATTATCTGTATGTTGTAAAATTTGATAAATTCTCTGCAAATGTCCATTTGAAATCATAATTTCGGCAACTTTAAAAACGAATAAATATTTACCATTATAAAATACATTAAAATAATTCTATTATTATTATTATTATTATAATATAAGTACCTTTTAAATGATTTGATAATACAGCTAATGTTTTGGCAACTTGTTGACTAATAGCATCTGTCGTTTTTATTAAATCATATAAATTATTTATTAATCGATCTTCTGCAATTATTTTGACAGCACCATCATAATAATGTGCAATCAACTCTTTAATTTTAAATTATTAATTATTAATTTACATGTAATAAAAATTGCATCAATTTAAGATGAAATTATTTACGTAAATTTAAACAAATTCGATCTAAACAATATTCTTCAGATGTTGAAAGAGTTTGTAATAAATCTGTTAATCTTTTGACAATATGATAATTATGAATAGCCCGTATACATTTTTGTGGATATTGAAGTTCATCATTTAATGAGGTTAACGCTTGTGAAATAATCAATATATCGTGAGGCGTTGAATTTAATTGATGTATCTGGAAATAAATTTTTAAAAATGTTATTTTTAATATATATGAATTTTTGAAACATTTACTAATCTAGGTATTCCTAATCTATAATATGCTATTCTTGTTTTTGTTGCATCAACATTAGGAGCAAAACACATTGGTGATAATGACGTAGGTAAATTAAATGATTCATTTTTATAAGATATTGTTTTTTGTGAATCGGATTCTTTTATTTGTCGTGCTAAATCTTTGGCTAAGTATATTGAATGTGAAATGACTTATTTAATTTAAATAAAATATGTAATAATACATTTATTTCATATTTTAAAAGTATAAATACCATCAGTAATTTTTTGATTAATATAACGTGGATCAATTTTATCTGAAAATATTTTATGTAAATATGAATTTTTAAGTCTGTGATTTGCTAATAACATTCTTGTCAAACTCTTGAAAATTTTTACTATGACAATTGACAATTATAATTCATTTAATATTTACTATACCACTTTGATTATATTATTAAATTGCCGCCAAAAGAAACACTTTAAAATTAATACTACGTAAAATATAAAAATTTCGGATTAGTATGTTGGGCATAGCATACTTGCAATGCCAGTTGCGACCGAACGCGTCCACGGGTTGCGGATAGTGGAACGGCCTATGATACTTATGGGTTAGCTACGAATAAAGAATAAGTAGTCGCGGACAATCTGGCTGCTGTGTATGAGAATTACTTTGGGGTGTTGTGTGAAAGCAGCACTCGATTAAAACTGAGTTAATGATTCAGTGATTACACAGTAAAGGCGAATCAGCGGCGCCAATGTAACCGCTTTCGGCAGAGGTGATATACCCCTGTAAATGATCCTACGAATTTGCAGAATGATTAGTAGGTTGAACGTATGGTTAACTACCAACTTCGGAAAAACAAATAGTTATGAATTCAACAACACGGCCTCGGATCGGACAGAATAAACGGCAACGACCCCAGCAAAGAAAATTTAAGGACAATGATTTAAAACTTGCGTCTTGGAACGTTAGAACTCTGTTGCGACAAGGTGCGTTAAGAGCACTTACTGATACGCTACGAACAGCCAAATTGGATATAACAGCTATCCAAGAAACTAGGTGGCCCGGAAAAAATTTATTGAAAGGTAGAGGATACACATTTTATTACAGCGGCAATGATTGCAGTAAAAGAAGAGAGTTCGGAACCGGTTTCGTAGTTTTTGGAAAAGCAAGGAATTCAGTAATTGCTTTTAATCCGATTGATGAACGCATTTGTACACTACGTGTAAGAACAAAATTTTTCAATCTGACCCTCATCAATGTACATGCGCCCACTGAAGAGAAAACTGATGAGGTTAAGGATGAGTTTTATGAAAAGCTGATGACAACATATAGAGCTGCACCCGGTCACGACATTAAGATTGTCCTAGGCGATTTTAATGCCAAGGTGGGACAGGAAACAATATATCACCCAACTATAGGTAAGCACAGTCTTCATAAAACAACGAATGAAAACGGGCTAAGATTGATTGATTTTGCCATGTCAAAAAACATGGTCATTAGTGGTACATATTTTCCACATAAAGATATTCATAAGATGACGTGGAGGTCTCCAGATGGTAGAACAAGTAATCAAATTGATCATGTACTAATTGATGGACGTCACTGTTCAAATATAATGGATGTACGAACTTGTCGTGGTCTAAATATTGACTCAGATCATTATCTAGTTCGGATAGTGCTACGAGCCAGAATTTCGGCCAGTAATAACACACAACCCGTAGGGTTGAAATGGGCAGTCGAGAAACTTGAACAGGCGGCGGTAAAACAATTGTACATGGATGCAATGGAACAACGAATTATTACAGATTTGGAGGCTTACCAGCAGGAAACTAATATAAATAGTATGTGGAAAAAATTAAAGTCATGCGTTGAAGGGGTCGCAACAGAGGTGATTGGAAAAGGGATGGTAGTAAGAAATGAGTGGTTCGATGATGAATGTAGAAATGCTCGGGATGCAAAAAATGCGTCCAGGCTGAAAATGCTAACGCGGGCTACACGGACCACTGTGGAAGACTATCGCGAGAAGAGGGATTTCGAGCGTAAATTGATTCGTAAGAAAAAACGAGAATTGGAACGAAAGATTTACGTCGAAATGGAAAAATTTAACAGGAACAACGATAATAGAAGATTGTACCGGAATGTCAATCGTTTTCGCAACGGATACAATCAACAACCTTTTTTGTGCAAAAACAGACATGGTCAGGTTATGGCGCAAGAGGAAAGGTGCCTCGAAAGATGGGCCGAGTACTTTAAAGATATATTAAATGTGAATACGCCAGTGAATACTATGGAAGATGTGCGATTTCAAACCGCCCAACCATTTATAGCTGAACCATCGATACACGAAGTAAAGAGTGTTATTCAGAAGCTCAAGAATAATAAATCACCTGGATCTGATAGCTTACCAGGTGAACTCTTTAAATATGGTGGAAATGCATTATGGTATCAACTGCACGAGCTAATTGTAAAGATTTGGAATAATGAACAGGTGCCAGAGGAGTGGAAGGATGGTATTATCTGTCCATTGTACAAAAAGGGTGACAAATTGGATTGTAACAACTACAGAGGAATAACTTTATTAAACATTAGCTATAAGGTATTTGCTAATATACTATACCATAGACTTATTCCATACGCCAATGAAATTATCGGAGAATACCAGTGTGGTTTCTGCGCAGATCGATCTACATCTGATCAAATATTTAGTATACGGCAGATCTTGGAAAAGTGTACGGAATTCAATGTTGATACACACCATTTGTTTGTTGATTTTAAAGCGGCATATGATAGCGTCAATAGGTCAAAATTATGGAATATTATGGAAGAGTTTGGTTTTCCAAAAAAATTGATAGATTTGGTGGCTATGACGTTGGAAAATGTGAGGTCACAGGTACGAATCCGAGGTAAATTATCTGATCACTTTGAGACGGTTGATGGACTACGACAAGGCGATCCATTATCAACACTGCTATTTAATATTACGCTGGAAAAGGCAGTGAGGGGCGTAAATATTGATAAACAAGGCACGATTTTCACAAAATCGGGTCAATTGTTAGCGTATGCTGATGATATAGACATAATGGGTCGGAATATGATAATTGTCAAGGATGCTTTCGAATCGTTACAAAAGGAGGCATCAGGTCTGGGTCTCAAAGTGAATGCAGAAAAAACGAAATATTTGGTGGCAACGAATACATCACGAATTCGAGATCAAACGGTTAATATTGGAGAACACAATTTTGAAATAGTCAATAGTTTTGTATACTTAGGATCGTTGATAAATGTTGAAAATGATATTGAAGAGGAAATACGCCGCAGAATAGCAACTGGCAACAGATGTTATTACGGGTTAAAAAAACAATTCCGATCGAAAACATTACAACGAGATCTTAAGTGCAAGCTATATACAACTTTAATACGTCCAATATTAACGTATGGGTCGGAGGCTTGGTGCATGACACAAAACCAGGAACAACTACTTCGGATTTTCGAACGAAAGGTACTCCGTGGCATATTTGGTCCCGTCAAAGAACAGAATGGTTGGAGGCGACGATACAATATTGAATTAGACAAGTTGTACGGTCAACCAAATATTGTCAAAACAATCAAGATCAATAGATTGAGATGGCTTGGACACGTAGAACGCATGGAGGAGGAGCGTGTGCCAAAAAAACTGTTAAATGGTAAACCGGAGGGTAGAAGGAGAGCCGGAAGACCTAAGGCGAGATGGCTAGATGCAGTAAACTGTGATATAAAGATCCTAAAAATTCGGGATTGGAAGGCGGTAACTGCGGATAGGTCAGGTTGGAGAAGCGTGTTGGAGAAGGCTAAAACCGCACCCGGGTTGTAACGCCATGGAGTAAGTAAGTAAGTAAAATATAAAAATACACAATACATTTTTTTTATTAGGATTATAGAAATATTCTTTAGTAGCCTTTACTAAACATTTACATCTATATCTTTCAATAATATCACTTCAATGCGTGAATTGTTATATAATCATTTGCTGAGTAATTTACAAACTTGTTTGCAATGATATGATTGCTATATATAGGTGCCATAAGCTATGCACTTGGTGTAACATGATTTCACAAAAGTATATAACTTTAATGTGGGTGCTGGTACAATAGGTCATAAATGGATAGAGGGAATGTATATGTGAATATAATTAATATAACTTTAACCATTTTGTTGTAAACCTATAGGTTGTTGCCTAACCATAATTATCCGTAAATGGAGAAACCGAATTTATCGTATTGTACTATTTTTTCTGAAAATATTCAAAAAATGAATGCAACTATATAAAATCAAATTGGAAAAATTTAAATTGAACATCAGCGACAAAAAGAGAAGTGAAAGTGAAAGTTAAATGTAATTTGTAAAGGACGGTTATTGATATCAATAGGTTTATATGTAATTGTGTATATAGCAATGTTATGCTAATCGATCATAAAGTACCGGGTTTAATTCCAGATGAGAAAATATTCCTTATTTATTTTGATATAACTGACATTTTTCAGATGATTGTGAGTTACCATTTGTTCGTTTATATTGACTAAAAAAACGAATATCTTTGAAAATATGGTGTTGGATGCAACTCATAAAACAATAATGTCTGCACACACCATTATGGACTAATCAGTCAAATAAACATAATGGCATTTAGAAAACATTATTTCGACACTTGCAGGCCAATCAGGTAATTGTCATATATATATGTATATGCGCAGCTCAAACTCTCAGAGGAGTAACGCGATTGAAAACTTTGAATAACGTGACTAGATGATGGTATATTTTTGTATGCTACAGGAATATAATTTTATTAATGTATATTATAATTAATTGTTTAAAGAAATAAATTAATTGAATTCTATTTAAATTTCTCATTAAAACAATAATAAAAAGGATTAAAAAAATATTAATCAAATCAAAAGGAATAATAAAATCTTTCAATTGTGTGTCATTTATATCTATTTTTTATATTTCATATAATAATAATAAAATTTTCACTTTTCCCCATTTACAAACACATTCAATATGAAATGTATTTTTTTTTTATTTTTATAATACTATTGTTATAAATATAAATGAATTGACGACAACATTTAAAATGAACATATTTTATTATCGAAAGAATATATTATATATATACGATCTGATGCTATGAAAATAATAGAAAATGTTCCATTATTTCTTTTTTCCAACCGTTAAGAATAGCATCACTATAGCACAGCTAGCACACACATTAACATTATTAACATATATAGAGACTCAGTTTTACGATCTTAGGCTATAAAATAAAAATAGACATACAAAAGATTTAATATCAACCTTTTTATATATACAATACGTTATTCTTATTTCAGTTACGTAACAATATAATAGACATTACACATTACACATAGTTTGGCGTATATATAATACCTATACAATATACATAGACGAACCGAAGAGGATATATGAAACATTATTCATTCATTCCAAATTTGTTATCATAAAAACGTATATCTACTTATATCTCATACTTTAACATCTTCATTTTATTGAAAGCACTCATCTTATTCTTCTAATTTTTATGTTCCAAATACGTATACGCACATACAATATTCTTTGTATATATTACCTTTATGTTATTCACACTATATTTAATCTAAAAGTGGGTGATGAGATGGTGATGTTGATGATGATGATGATGATGATGATGATGATGATGATGATAATGATGATGATGATGATGATGATGATGATCCTTAACAATATTTTAAATAAAATCTTTAGATAAATGTAAAGGAAAAATATTTTTTAAGTATTTTATGTACCTCTATACACATATATTTATGTTTAATACATAATATGAAGTATGAATGCATGCATACCTATATAATTTAAAAAGATGAAATCTGTTATCCATAAATTATATATAAAAAATCATCAATATATTTATTATACGGCTGTCAAAAAATTCTCGGTCACATCCATTTAAAGTTTGATGGTCACTCACAGTACAAGCTTTGTGTTATTTTTTTTGTTTACATTAACTGTTTCGCCCCTTTTCGACATTTATTGTATTGCCTCTGTGGGTGCGATCAAAGTGCGTTCTTAGCCTACTGAATAGGGAACCATATCAGATGAATTCGGTGAACATTGTATTGTGGTAGCAGTACAATTAAATAATCCGTACACTTGGTAATCTGGAAAGGTACAAATATGTAAAAACTGTTGTTAAAAAGTTGTAACGATTATTCAATTTACTTGCAAACACTACACAAAATTCCCAAAAACAGTTGTATTCGAATATTACGATTTTAAAGTAAAATTTTTTTTTTAATTTTTCATATTAAAAGTAAAGGATCCACACAAATCAATGGCAACGATTAAATTAAAATACAACATTAAGTCAATAAATAAACATTTCCAGAATCATGTAAGGATATAAATTTTTGTTTTATTGTAGTTGGGCGAAACATAATTAAACAAGACATTGAGTAGGATTGATGTTTTAAGGATCAAGGATATTTCAAGGATGTTGCCAGGATAATTTTCACATTTTGTTGTGTTGTAGCTCTTATGAAAGAGAATGAAATTATAGGGATTTGATTAAAGTTAATGTTGACGAATATTTCCATAGTCCATTAAATCAAGACAATTTTTGGAATTGGTTTGTGCGTTTCCTCATACCAAAGAGAATTAAACAGAGAATTGACTACTGAATTTAATTCTTAAATATGAATATGTAGCTAAAATGCTCTTTAAACAAATAAATATGTGTACGCTGGCATTACCATAGATTTTTAAAGAATATGCACATTCTTGACTGATATAGATCCATTCTAAACTCTAACATCGAATTTCATCCAATTTTTGATAGCAGATACATTATATGACATTATATGACAAGTAAAACTGCTCTGTGGCTATAACTGATGAACTATTTATGAAATTTGATTCTAAACTCATATTAAACATAAATTTGATACAAATTGTTTAGGAGAACATCCAGTTCTACAATTTTGTCCAGAGAACGTATGTGAAAGGAATTTATTAGAAACAGCCTTAATAATCCTATTTTATAATCCTCTATATACCAATTATCATCTAAATTTGGCAAAAGATCATCCAGCACTGCAATAGGATAATTTTCTATTTTTAAAAGAAAATTTAACACAAATTCTGTATTCAATAATTTCTTATGATGATATAAACAATAAAAATAGACACAAAATCGATCGTGAGTGACAATCAAATTGTGATTATGATAGAATTTCAATTATATACAAGTGGCAAAAAAAAAAAAATGAAATTACACATGTCCAGTTTAAATGGAGGGATATTTTTTAATAGTGGCAGTATATTAAATGAAATCCTTGCTACATAATAGTATGTGAATCCTTTATCTACTCTTTTTGCCGTTTTACCTATTTTACCTATTTTATATTTCCTTTATATTTTTTATTAAAGGATACATTTTTCTATTTATTATAATAAATTGTTCTTATTTTATTGTTGTTGTTGCAGTTGTAAATTTGCTACTTAGGTATGTTCCGTTCTGTTCTGTATCTGTATATATATTATATTGTAACTATATATTTATATATATTCTTACAATGCGACATTTCTTATAGGTCACATTGGTCAAATGGAGATTTTATTTTTTTATTCTTACATATATTCTTTATTTTTTATATATATGCAAATAGATGCTGCGATAGTCTCGTGTGTTATTGTATATATGAACTCTGTTATACAATAATAAATAGAAATATTAACCCTTTTTTATTCAAAAGATTTACCTATTTAAAGCGATAAGTATTTATTATTATAATAATATAAATATGTCTATTTGAAATATGCATTACGCATAGGTGATTCTTCGCAGTCTCATGACAATAAATTGGAAGGCTATTTTTCATACTAAGAATTACTCAAATATTATATATGTGTAATGTTGCAGATAGTGAATATGTCTTTGAAAATATGTTGTTGGACGCTGCTTAAAGACGAATACAAATGTCTAACAAAATTATTCTCATCAAATTTTAAAAAAATTTCATTCAAATCTCTACCTATTTGATAAAATTGGTAAGATTTTTAGTATAGGTATTAAAAATTATACAATGTATTCAAGCAGATTGATCAATCAATTATTATTAAAATAATTTTTTATCACAATGACAGTGAATTTAGTATATATTAATTTAAAAAATACACCTTACCTACTATATGATAAATCATCATGGTTCTGTAGTAAAGGTCTCAATAAAGGCTATCATCGTTGCAATATAATAAAATTTCACAATTCTGCCGTAATTATTCAATGTCAATTATTCAATAATTCAATTTTCCATAAATGCTGAAAAGAGGGAAAAGAAAAATAAATTATTTAAAAAATAATAAATAAAATAACATTGTAAATTTTTATAGATCTGCGACAAAGTCGATATTTTTGCCGTCAATTTTATTGTAATTTAGCATAAAAACATTTCCTAGAAATTATAGAAATTGATATAAGTTCTGTAATGTGTACATGGACGTGCGTTTGCTTACGAATAATAAAAATGAGTGAGCAAAATGGGAAAATTTTAACATTTGAGATATTTTAATTCTAATGGAAGAATAGAGAAAACTGCGGCGCATGTCGTACGCTAATTCCTGGTTTTAGCAAGTAGAAAGCAAGTAGAAGGTTACTGGATTTCTTCTGTTCAACGAGAGCAATATGTTTAGATTTACCTTCAAACAGATGCTAGAAATGACGAGACACGATGCAGTGTCTATATAGCATGATTTTCATCACGACAACCAACCAGTATGATTTGCTCGGTATTAGGGACACGAAAAGTGACCCAATTTGGTGATCTGAATTTAAATTGCATTAATTAAATATGTAATTACACCGAGTATTATTAATAAATTAATTAATCATTTGTGAAACAAATTTTAGTAAATATATGCGTGGATAATATTCACTTTTTCTCAAGTTTGCATCCACTAAATACTATTATGAGTATGAATGAACAGGTAAACAGGGGCCTGGTTAATTCAGAAATATTCTAAGGAAATTCTTTTCAGTGACCGCCAAAATGATATCAATCAAATATTAGAGTAAACGAATAATTTCAATAAATGCCGGAATTTTAAAGAAAATATCTGTAAAATACTCTTGATTAAACACCCATATTAAGTATTGTGGAATTATGTATTGAGCGTATAAAACAAGAGTCGAGTGATAGTGAATTTTCTTAAAACATTTGATGAATAACAAATACAACAATTTATAAAAAAGATACAATAATTTAGAATAATTTTTTAACATTTTATTATTAAAGAAATTGAAATAAATCCAAGCCAAATTTAGTTGTACCCTACTATACATTTTCTAATCAACTCCAAATAAATATAATGTCAAACGATTTAAATTCCAAAATATTATTATTGATTATTTTCAATATTTTATTTATAGAATATAAATTATTGTTATAAATTTTCCATTCCGGGTAATAACTTATAAAAACAGTATGGTCTCTCATGCAATGATGTTATATATTTGATTTGTTTCTTGGAAATCTATTATAACAAAATATTATTTTCAAATTGAATTAATGTAGTTATTTGTATCGGAAAAAAAATTCAAATTTGTAGTATGTCGAAAAAAAAAAAAAAAGATATAGTGAAAAGGTTAAAAAATATAACAAAAAAAATCTATAATAGAAAAAGTTTGAGAAGAAAAAAAAAATTTCAAAATTGATTTTCCATTCATTTTTTCTAATATTAGATACGGGTTTGGGGAGTGTGCGAGTTAGTAAGCAAGGCACACATTTTTATCATCAATTTTTTTTTGTTTTTATATTATGTTAAGATGATAAAAATAGACATTATTTATGATATATAAAATATTTTAGCCCGACCAAATGAATTACGTATTATATTTATAATGTCAAAAATTGTGCGTGCTGTATAAGAGAAATTTGCATGTACAATTTTTTGTGATTATCTTGAATATTAATTTGAAATAAACAAATTTACTTTTCTAATGCCATTATAATCAATATCTTCAATCATTATTTAATCTATATTTATTATTACTTAAAACTGAAAAGGTATAATTTTCTTTTAAATTTATTATTGTAATATAAATATTATTGTGTGTACTGTGTCAGTGTAACTATGTGTCTATAACTCTGAATATATTCACAATATTTGTACAGTGTGTTATTACACTTTTTTGTGTACCGAGGTTCGCGTACAATATATAATTAACATCAAAGTTCATAAATGCCTTGCTCTATAATTTTTAATAGAAAAACATGTTATGAATATAAAGTATTGTAAAATATCGTATGTATATTATGTAGATGTACACCTATATTTATTTTTTTGTGTGTGTGCTGGTATCCCCCAAAAATATCGGGAAAAAAAAAAAATCTCATAATCCCATTATGCAGACGAGGATAGAATATAGATTTCTTTTTTCTGTTTTTTTCTTTTTTCGTGGATATATGGCTGGTTTTTGGTATAGGTTATTTTTTTCTATTTATTTAAAAATAAAAAAATATATAGTATTTTATATGCAAGCAGAGAATCGTTATGTTATAAAAAATAAGATGGTACAAAATATACGTGACAAATACAAGAAATGTTATTTATATATATGAGTATCTATATCTTATTAAACACATCATTCTTTTACTTCCTAATGTATGATTAGAATGGTTTCTTTTTGCCGCCAGAAGTTTTTAAACCACCTTAGGAGCAGCGATCGTACACCACAAATATTATTTTATGAAAAACTATATCGTATAACAAAAAAAAATTGATACAGAGAGGGTAAATTAAGAGGAAGAAGATCTACCAAAGTTGTCTCAAAGTTGTAAAATTCCTATCATATTTACTATCAAAAAATTTGAAAATTAATACATACATTGGAATTTCTTAATAATACAGATTTAGTAAAATTTTTGCTTATATAGTATAACCTCTATCCTAATCAGTGACAAGCGATCAACATGCGTATTGGGTAAGTAGAGCAAGATTTGCAGAAAGCCACTCTATAGTTATAATACCACTTTATTCGACTGTCAATTTCCTGCAGCCTACTAACAAACGATTTTTAAATTGAGTAAGAGCTTATATTATTAATGGCTGCTTTCCATTGTGCAATAATCACAATCAGTAAGTTTTTATGTTTTAATTTAACGAAATGTAAACATTCTATACTTTGTATTTTTTGTATTCTATATTTTCATAAAATAATATATTGGAAATAATAAATAAAGAAAATTTAAAATTTAAAAAGTCATCGGCCGCTTAGTGGATATAAAATCCTTTTTCTTATCCCAAAATATTGTGTTGCTATTTAAATTTTATTAAGAATCCAAAGATTTTCTTCTTCGCACAATGTAAATTTTTGCAAATTAATGCACGCAGTCATATAGTGAAAAATTATTTTCAAAACCCAATTTTTATTCTATATTAAAACTAAATTAATTAATTTCATAACGAATTATTGAAAATTTAAATATATTTTGATACTAATTGAGAAAATTATAGAATATTAACGTGGAACGGATTAAATACAATTAAAATAATAATTTTTATGATTGGTTGCTGGTTGCAAACGAAAACTTTACAATTGTCATTTTCCAAATAGAACACTTATACGTCGCATCGAACTAACTGGCTCCTGGAATATTTATTTTTTGTATTGAAAATAAATAGTTTTTAAACTACATAAATTTAATTATCATTGTTAAATTATACTCAAAAAAAATATGATAAGATTATCAGACGCCTGGAGGTCCTTTGGTCTTTATGGTAACTATCATCCCCTTCCTAAGTTTTTTGTCCAAACCATCATGTTTTAATAAAATGAAAAAAATCGAGGGATAAGACCGACAGAATTCCAAACCGTGAATATAGAAACCAGTCTAGTATGTAAATTGTACTCGTATATATTAGTTGAATATTATATGAAATTTGTTATCAAAAAAGGATATATAAAACTGAAAATAATGTTATTTCCTGAAAATATTCGGTTCAATACATATACGTATTTATAATTTAAAGTTTGTGATATTCATTTAAATTAATTTTGAATTATTTGTTGCATTTTAATAATATATACGAGTATATTTAAATATAATAATAAAATATAAGATATTGTCATGTGTGGGTGTCTGGTGATATAATTTGATATAGAGCTGATACATTTTATAAAGACAATATATAGAAGTTTTCAGAATAGGTATATTAGAGTAATTTCATCAACTGTTACGGTTTACGGATTTTGTTACAATTTTATACGAAGGGATTATAGGAATATTTCCATGTTGAAATCTGACATAATCATTTTCTTAAATATTTTTACGACATCTGGTAATTTAATAAATTCTTATACAATTTTCATGCAATTTGTGTTTAGCAATGAAGTGCTTTACGATATGGGATTATAATGATTGTTCTGGAAATAATAAATTTTCACTTATTCAGAAAATTGATTGATAAAGATTGAATTTTTTTCTACACTCATTATTAATAAAATCCAATCAAATCCGTCAAATTAACCAGCAAATATTGTAATTGCATTGTCAAGCAAAAAATATTCAATGAAATATTATTGTTTAAACTTTGTTTTCAAATAATTTAAGGTTAAATGCTAATTACATTTGATTAAAAACATTAACTAGATTTCAGTTAATATTAAAAGGATGAATACAATCTAAAATAATAGAGTAATAAAAATTGAAAACAATAAAAATTCAATAATGTCCATAGTTACATTTAACATAAAAAATTGCAAAAATTTAATAGTTTTAGCAGAAGGATAAAAGTAGCGCACATTTGCGACAATTTAATTTCTGGCATCATCAAGAAAACAAGAGAATCGATTCATACGACCATTTTTTTTTACAAACTGCTAGTGTCTCTTATAAATTTAAGCATTTCTGACATAATAAAAAATGTTATGTATTGAAATTGATTGTACTTTTTATAAAATTTTACACAGGAACAAAATGATAAAGGATTTGAATTGAAACCAAAAATTAAAATCATCAGCAGTGTGTGTGTGGAGTATCCTATATTAACAAGTTTATAATCGTAACAGCGTATAACAAATTAATATATTATATACATTTTATAGAGAATTGTCCCATAAAAATGAATATAATAATTAAATTTATATTATAATATAAATTTACTTAAAAATAAAATAATAATCATTTTCTTCATTATAAATTTGCATGGCAAAATGACATTGCAAGAAAATTAAAATACCATATTTAATCTTTATAAGTTTGTATACACAGCGTATAATATAAACTATAACCTAAGGAAAAACAAGTGACAACATCAGAAAAAAGAAGCAAAAAAACACCATATAAAATTTTGTAAATTATTCAAATACGGATATAAAAAAGTATATAACATATTTTTTCACTCCCGCATGCATAAACATTCAATCTTAACGAAAAATTTTTAAGCAGACCAGAAAAAGTAGAAGACACAACAACAACTCAAAAATAGAGGAAAATTTCTTATTTATATATAAATATCTTCTTTTCTTTATTTTTTTTATTAAGGATATCACAGACATCACAGTCAACTTATTTTTCTGTATATAAATATCTATAAACTTTGTATAATCTTCTCCCGGGAATTAAGTCGACATAAGTATGAAGCAAAAAAAAAAAAAAAAAAAGAAATGAAAGGAAAAATATATCTCAACAACATTAATGTCAAATCATGCGTATAATTTTTTTGGCATATACATAATTTTTGTAGATAAATTTGTGTTGGATAGGTTAGCGTTACAGTGGCGGTTATTTAATTCTATAAAACCTATATAGAACGTTAATTTTATCGGAACAACTTAAAACTTAATTTAGGGGAAATTTTTATAAATTACCCTTGTTTTGTATTGTGTGTCATCATTTTATTAGATATATTTATTTTATTTAACGCAGATTTAAAATATAGACAATTTCCCAAATTATTAATTTTCACAATCATTGATCGGAAAATTTTGTTTATATCTTTTAAATAGATATTAATAATAAAAATATAATCTAAATTATAGTTCAAAATTAACCCCGTCACTGATATAAAACATTTATACTTATATTTTATACACAAACGCACTTATCCTAAAGTGTTTTCTAACATTTGCATGTTGCCTTCATTTTTCTATATATATTTATTTATTATGATTTTTTTCTTTCTTGGGTATCGTATCTGTCTGTTTTCTTATACTTTTGATGTGTATTATTGCTTTATATAACATAAAAAGGATATTTTTAGTATTTTATTTTTTAAAATTGTTACCACACGTCAAACGAAGTGATTATGGACAGTTTTAAAATTTTATATACAATAAATGAATTACTTGGTATATGGTTTTATTTTTTAAAATAAATTTTGGTGGTATTTTCTGTGTGCGGTAAAGGTATAGTACTCTCAGAACAGTCATTACATATATTTAATTGCACATTAATAACTACAAGTAATCTTCGAAAAAAAAAAACACAAAACAAACATTTCAATTAAAATCAACAGACCTGAGAGTGTAGAATATGTTTATTTGTAAGTATTACTAATGTTTCTACAACGATCAAGGACATTTCAATGACTATATATTTACAATTTTTCCAGGTCCATTTTCTCATCACAATATTTCTAAAATATTCCCCTTGAAATTTGAAATTTGAATTTAAGAATTTTATTATAAGTTCTAAATAATTGATGGGCATAGATACCAACACATTCTTACCCTACATCATGTTTCAGTTCTCTCTAGAGGATCGTATAAATTACCTTATATATTATGTTGCATAAAAAAAAGTAACTCGATTTGGAAGTAGTGCGTAGTATAATGTAATCTAATTCTTTTGGAAAAAGATTCAGTTTAACGTTTAAGTAATCAAATCGATATACCCAGTGGGACTATTCATATGTAGTGCCATAATTGTAAGCATAAATTGTAAGCACTTCGAATTTTATGAATGAATCAAACAATGAACTCATTAATTAATTCATCAAAATATTTACCAAACAATTCATCGGTGAATTTCTGTTTAAATTTAAAAGTAATTTTGATTTCATAAATAATTTCACCAGCGAATTTGTTGAATTTATTCTGTACACATGAAAAATCCACCCATTCCGAACCCATGAGTATTGTTAAAGCGAGTATAATATCCCACTGACCTTATACTTTAGTCAACGACATTTTTTTAAAGTGAACAGTAATTGTATTTAGGTTAAAATTTGTTTTTTATTATTTATGATAATAATGAATAATTTTAAAAATTATAATTTTTTTAAATTACTTATAATGCGGGAACCGGGAAGGTATAACTCTTGAAACCCAACTGAACCGGAGGCAATAAGGTTCACGAAAGTGGTTGTACACTTTTTTTTTTGTAAAATTATATATTTTCAATATTTTTATCTAATATTTTATCTTTGAATTATTTCAAACGCATTTTATCCAGTTTGAAATATGCATAAATTTAGCAGAAACTTTGTGTGATCATTTTATTATTAAGAAATATTAAAAAATTATTAAATTTCATTCTTAAATTCATAAAAAACTGATCATTATTAACTTTTTGCCTTTATAATTCCCAAATACTATACATCAAAATAACGTATATAGAAAAAAATTTAATTTTTCGTATATTTAGTATAAAACTATTATTCAAGTGTACGAAATTAGTTAGTTTTAGTATTTACGAGTTGTGACTACACACCATCATAACATAAACGTAGTGGTGCAGTGTTTTTATTATTATATTTAAAAAGTGATAAAATTATTAAAAAAAATTCAAAAATTGTTGTGTCATGTGCGTTTTGTTTGTTGTCAATAAATAAAAATATATTGTTATAAAATCGGTGTAGAAATATGAAACGATCGCCGCTTGTTACGATGTCGGTTGCGTCTGAAAATTTTTTTGTGAACGTTTTCACTAAATATCTATCTCTTTATCATTCAGTTTGTGTTTCTCTTACTAGCTAAAGTTTTGGTTTTTATGCGCCCGCAGTTCGTAACTCAGACTGCGGAAATGTGAATGTCAAAAATGTGGATTGTGCGTCCAAAAAAGATTCTCTTTTCCGCATCAAAATTTTATCCTCAAAATAATGAAAGTGTTCCATTAGTTTCTGTTTGCCGTTGTCAAATATATGTCATATAACGTATAAAATATGATATTACGATGATATAAAATTATAGTGGTGCAAATTACGAAGTCCGTATAACAGAAACAATGGTTTTTATTAACCCGCAGAGAAAGAGAAAAATTGTGTAAATGCGGCTTGCGGAATTCGGGCTCATAAAAACCAAAGCTTTAAAAGTGTAAACAACATATTTTTTTCGTTTGTTTGAAAATATCGTGTTTCGTACCAGTAAAAAGCGAATTTTTTGAGACGTTTTTTGTTATTTATTTCATTCCATTGTGAGAAAATGCTGCTAGAAGTCATAGAATGCTTGTCGAAACGTGTATGCTTTAACTGAAAGAAGGTGCAGAAGAGAGTGATTTCGTTACTTCTAAAATAGTGAATTTTAATTGTAATTTTCAGTAATTTGGTGAAACCAATAAGAACTATTACATTATTATGGTTGAAACTAAACCGAACTGTCAATATTCAACTCTCCTGTCGAAACAACGTATAAATTTAAAGCGATTATTACCGGAAATGCAACCAAGATTTGTCAGTCACGATAAAATGGTTTTACACAACAATACAATTCTCTACAGGGTGTCGCAAAACCGGTCATAGAAATGTGAAAAGTACTTGCATGGATGGGTGTATATAGTTCCTACGATAGAATGGTGACAGGATCAGGGGATTTTGTTTATCTTCGAACAGCTTCAGCTTATAGACCACAAAAACTCAATAACCAACATTTAATAATAATCTTCAACAAATTGTTTAATATTATATGTTGCAGAATTTTTTTTCTACAGATTTTTTCAAATAACAAATCATGAATTTTCAATTTTCGAATTGTACGCCAACAAAATCATCTGTTGTTTTATTTTTTTTTATGTTAAAACGCTAAATGACGAGACGTAAAACATATGCGACATTCGACATAACATATTGAACATTAAGTAAATGGACGGCAAAAGTGGTTCAGCAATAGTTATAAATTTGCCATTTTCGACAACATAATAGAAATTTTTAGTTGATTTCATTGATAATTTGAACTTAAGACATTTATATATTAAACGTGATGTTGGGGTTGGCGATAAAGATGCGGTATACTCATGGTAATAAATGGATGATGGTAAGAAGTTTTTGCAGTGAAAAATATAGTAGAACGCTCACGTTAACCGACATATATTAAACTTTTTTCTTAATTATTTCCTTGTCATTTTAAATACGTTACGTTACAGATGAATTTGCGCGTTTTTTTGGTTTCGAAATGTACCACATTTGACGGTATCTCAATGTAATTTTTCGTTTTGTTTTATATTTTTATTTTTCTTTATTTTGTTAATAAAGAAATTCCAATGTTAACATAATTTTTCACTAATTTCATTTACACAAAATATCATTTATAACTTTGAACCTTTTTTTTTCGTTTTTGTTTGTTAAAACATAACTTAAATGAGAGTAAACATTTTAATTTTAATTTGTATATACACAAAATAATAATGTACATAATTCTTTTTCTAATTATTATTTAAATGAGTTTATATTATATTATATTTATATTATTAAATTACGTATATATTTGCATTATAAAACTGCAATGTGGCTGGTAAGTATTGAGATAAAAATGTATCGTGATACTTGTTTTTAACGAAAAAAAAAATACTCGATATCGACAAAACATAATGGTGGCGATATAATATTATTAATATTTTAAAATTATTAAGTACTTATCGCATCATCTTTGAATTCAATGTTTGCATTTTTCACTTTAATGTGGATGCAATGGATTCGAATAATATATGTACTTGTACTTTGCACAGTTACAGTAACAAATCGTAATTTTATTGCATTATATCCTAAAGATACAATATCTGAACTGCAATGTTTTCAATTATGATATTTTCAAATCATGTTATACTCTCAAAGTATAGTGCTCTATGGCATCTATGTCAAACATTACAGTTACAGATATGTTGGTACATTACTTAACATGCGAGTATTTAACCAATTGGACTTCAATTAGTGATTATAGCCCATACTGCATTGTATTATTTATTTTTACACAATTTTGAGAGAAAGCTTAATTACTAATAAATTTCGATTATAATCAAGCATATGAAAGTGATTGATAAATAAATATTTAAAATAGTTAATTTATGTATGTTTAGTATCGGTATCGTTGTATCGTATCGACATATTTTACAGTATCGCAACCGGCTTTGCAAAATTATACTTTACATATACCGAATCTTTACATAATACAACATACAATATTTAATTTTGTATCCTATATAAATTTCATAACGTCCGTACAAAGAGGCCATTGTTTTTGTTAATTTTATCTTATTTATCATTTATTATTATTATTATTATTAAATTTTTAAGTATGATTTATCTCCATATACATAATATAATTATGTGTCTATAGATGGTATATGTTTTAAGTTATAATATATGGTATACATAAAATAATAATATTGTTTAAGTTCAGAATGAAGTTGTTTATTTATTTAGTTAAACTTCTGGCATATTTATAATTCTCTTTTACTTTTCATGTTCAAAATGTTTCTAAGTATATATATATGCAACAAAATTCTTTTATAAGTAAATATGTAAACACAAGAGAATTGTTTTTGTTTCACATTTATATGTACATAAATATGCGGATGTAATATAATACAGTACCTAGAGCCAATATAACTTCTATTCGAGTTTTGTATTTTGCGAAATAATATATAATGTTATAGGGTAAATCGCACCTAATCACTATCTAAAGCCAATCCAAAATGTCTATATACAATATATATGAACTGATTTCAGTATTTTAAAATAATAACTATGCTCGCCAATATTATAAGACATCGTTCTTGGAATGGTAAACATTGAATCAAGATATGTTCGACAGACTCAATTTCTTCTTCATCCATACAGTCCGCACAAACGAGAGATCGTACAAAGCGATTCCAAAGTTCCTATTACACAGTACATACTAATAATATCAGTATCGATTTTCTGTTAAATGTAAGCAGATTTTAAGTTTTCTACTAAGTGTTGAAATTTTTTCTATATATTTATATAAATTTCTGCTCCAGTTCGATGGAGGCGCAAATTCCATTCCAATTGACAGTTGTATATTTATATTATAAAATGAGATTGTGTTTAGAGAAATTTTCCTATTATTATAGTTTAACTGCGTTATTTTGCATATAATTACATATGTGCCACGATTCCATTACAAATATTTTCCATACTTCTTGTTGCTAAATGGTTTAGATTAAATTCGGAAAAAAAAAAAGCAAAACTTCAAACAAATTCTCCATTAAATTTTCCAAAAAGGTTGTGACACTTTTTGTATATATCACATTTAATTTTACAATAATTTTTATTATAATTTTTTTCCTCTTCACTTTGAAGTTTAATAATTTATGTACGTCGTATGTATATGGTACAAGAAAAGAACTTAAAATCAATAATTCTTATAATAATTTAATTTATATATTGATTTTATATATAAAGCTTAAAAAGTATATAAAAATGTAAATGTAAATTATCTTAAATTTCAATTACAGTATACCGTATAATATGGATGGTGTGTGGGTGAATTATAAATATATGTGCAATTTACTTATATTTCACATACTCTCTTCGCATATATATTTAAATTAGATATTTTGTAAAATTATTTATATGGTGTTTATAAAATAAATTACAAAATTTAACAAATATCAATTTTCTATTTATTGAGTATATGGTGGCCAGAGTCGGTTTTCGCAACAACAAAAAAATATATATTGGTATGTATCTGTTTGTCTAAATTACGTTGGATGTCTTGATTACATTATATTGGTATGTTTTTTGTATTTATATTGAGTATATTGATATGAATTTGTTAATTGAATTGCTTTTTATTATTGTTGAGTTGTCAGATAATGAAACGTTATAAATATACGCAAATGAGTATATAGAACTCAAGTTTCTAGGAACAAGGATATTTCTGAAAACCTAACGCTTATTATTTATGGGGGTACAATTCCTATAAGAAAGAAGTACTACTGTCATATATAAATATTTTCATCTATATGCATAGATCTTTGATATGTCCTAGAATCTTGAATTTCAATTTCTGTTAACCCTATTCTTTTATTATCTATATATAATCGATGTCAGCCGTATCCAAAATTATAATTTATTTTTTTATCAAGAAAAATTAAAACAATTTCCTTGAGAGAGTGTAGGGAAAATTTTTACCAGACTCTTATATTAAAAGGTCACATGTTTACGATTACGAATGAGTATAATATTTCAATAAATATCTTGTATATATTGTTTAACCTCACAGATTAAACTCCTTTGTTCATTATCACATGCGGCTATAATGTCAAAAAATAATCCTTAAAATCCTGCGAAAATCCTGTAGCCCTTAAAGCATCAGTTCAAGTCAATTTCGTGTTTAAATTTCTTTCGCATAATATTACACACATACCTAATTCAAAAAAAAAATTCTTGTAAAGCCCTGGTGGAAATATCTGTGTGATCCTTGAAACATTATTATTCTACGTGATTATAATTGTTTGATTTTATTTCATTTGTACATTTAAGTTCTTCTCAAATTCCGATGGATTCTTAGCTTTAAAACATATAAGCAATAATTTTTCTTGTAATTTTTAAACAAAAACTTTATGTTATGCATTTTTTAAAATATTTGTGTTGGAATAAAATTAAAATACGCCCTATAAGGTTCAATATCATTAAGGATTAAATTAAAGTAGAATTCCAATTAATAAGAGACGTGGTTGAAATTGCAAATAAATAAATAATTTCCTATGTTGACTTCAGAAGAACGACCAGACATTCAGCAGATATTGCAGATGCCATTAAAAGACGAATTTTGTTTACCGAAATGGAAGTGTTTGGCCGGCCAGCAAAGCCGTTAAAACGTACAAAGACAACGATACGAAATGTAAGTTGCTGATTAAAAATATAATATTAGACTGTGTCAAAGCGATAAAAGTTATCACAATCCTATTGAACCAATCACTATATGGAGAAAAATTACAGGAATTTTAATTTTAATATGGAATGCAACAATTTACAGTACATCAAAAAACAATTAAAAAGTTTTCATTAAATAATGCGAATTTGATTGAATGAGGAGCATTTAAAATCAATGAAATGTTTATTGAAATAGAATATGAATCAAAATTCGTTGGATTAATGATCAACGATGAAAAGATGAAATATTCGATATTGGAAAGGTAAACAGCAGGGTTCGCTTATCAGACAAAACATATAACTATATGGATGAATATAACTGTGAAGATGTTACCGCAGTTATTTCTATACGCTTTTTTAAACACATTTTTTTTTTAAAACGCTCGTTATTAAACTGAAACACAATATATATGAAAGATATAGATTTATATGTGCGAAACATGAACAATTTTCTTGTGAAACAAGAATATAGTTAAATAATTGTGTTTCGAAAGGAAGATGTTGAAGGATACGAAAAAATAGAGAACTAACTGAAATCTTCGTGTGAGAAACAATAATTGATGCTGATCGGGTTGCAAGGCTACTGTAGCACGGATGGACAGGAATAGTATACAAAAAAAAAAAAAACGTTGAATAGAAAAATTATTATTGGTGAGAAAATATATACTTTGAAAAATTCCGATACTGAACAATGTATACACGTATCTATACGAATGTACTTTAAATATAAATTTACGAGTACCGAATACGAGTATTATATCTAATACAAACAATCAACTCTATATATACAAAAATAATAAATGTATATATAATTTTCTTTTCTTTCATTTTCAAAATGATATAATATAAACAGATAAATAAATTGATGTCAATTGTGTATATGCTGATATTTGTTCAATTGAAAATCGTTGTTTTGCTTCTCTACATAAACCATATATATATATGGTATGAATACGTATACGCTACGATACGAGACGGTACATATATTTATATAATTTTATATGATAATATTGAAAATTGAAAATATATATAAATACAATTCCTTTTTTTTCCAACCATTGCAACACAATAATAAGACATATATTGATATATTTATATACTGTGCAATCGTATGACAACATAAAATTGTTCGAGTACATGTACACAATTGATACAATATATTGTATATATTTATATAAATATTATAAGTAGTTCATTTGTAACTTATATTCGCATATACGAGTATATAGCACGTATTATATTTGAAATTACTCTTCCTATATATATATATATATATATAGTTTCTATATTGTTATTGTTATTGTTATTATTATTATTGTATACAATTTTAAATTCAAATTGATTTTTATTTTGATTTTCTTATATTTTGCAGCAATCATAATATTATACTCAATTGTATATTAGAATACCGCATTTTAAAATAAGTGAAAATCTTATCACAATGCAGGATAATGTCAATTAACATTTTATCCATAAAAAAAATGTACATGTCAGATTGTATAATATCTTTATGTCTCTCTAAGTCTCTATATTATATATATATACCGACTACACAATCTAGTGGAGTACAATAGCTTAATTCACTTTAAATACACTTTGTGTAGACGCGATGATGGAGTCGGATTTAAACATGCATCTAGAATATAAATATTCTAAAATGATATCTATAAATTTTTGTCGGACAGACTGTGGGATTTATAAAATGTAGTAGAACTCTCACGCTAAAATATTGGTCAATATTTAAAGTAGAACAAAGTACAACAATACATTTTCTGTTTCATATATGTTCTGCGAATGAAGCAGTAGTAAAGTAGTAGTATTTTCTTAAATTGCAGAATTTTATATCATTTTTTACAAATATTACTTGATTCGTTTTTCTATAAATAATGATTATTAAATTTACATGTTTTAACATACTTTTTTTAGAATGTAACTGACTTTATCCTTTAAGTAGCGACCAATGTATGAATGCAACCATGATCATTTGTGCAAGTTTTGTTATATTTACAGTAAAAAAATAAAAATGTGAATATTAGTGAGTTTTTAAATAATTTTTGTGTTTGCCGTTCAAGATCGATAGAGCTCCACCCCGCGATATTGAAAATTCCAAATTGTAAAACATATAACCGCAATAATTACGGTAATTGTGGAGTGTTTTGCGGTTGGTAACTTATTTGGAAGATAATTGTTCATTTATTTCCATTATTTTTATATATGAGTGATTAATCTATACATAATGGTGTGGTGTGCAGACATTGTAAATCTTTGAGTAAAGTTCAAGGCTACATATTTTTTGGAAATTGGTTTTTTTAAATTATTTACAATAAATGATTAATAAATTAATGTATTTAGTATTAAAATAAATACTGAAAAGATTCACATGTAAATTTTGGGAATTAAACCCGGCTTTTCACGATTAATTATAGCATGAACGCTGCTACAAACTTAATTACAATCTTAATATAATGTATACATTTTTGTATATTCTTGATAGAGCAAGACTGCGTATTATTAAATTTTCATTTATGCGTTTGAATGAATTTTTGTTAATCAGAAAAAGTTTTTAATAAACGATTATAACAAAAAGAACTGCATTATGACCACAGCTTTTTTTTTTTATATAACTTTGAAATCCACATAAAAGAATTAATAAATGAACAAATAAACATTTAACTATGGTAAACTTATTAAATTTGTACCCATTTTTTAATTTTCTATAGACAGTATGGATTGGTTCTAGTCTAGATAATATATGAGTATAATATAAAAAAATACTTCGGGCACAATAAGCGGTTTTAATTATGCAATCGGGACTGTCCAAAAACGATTATAAATAAATGTTCTGAAATTGGAGTTCAAATGATGGCAATCAATAAAACAAACATAAATCCAAATTTGTTAAACGAATGCAGTGTGATATAAAATATAAAATAAAATATTAATGATGTCCATTTTCAATTTTCTTGAGCCTTGTCTACCGGTAACCAGTAATGGGATAATCTAAAAAAATGACAGGTTATGCGAGTATTTACTTACTTTCACAAAATACATTTGGTTACTAATTCCCTTTGCAGTAAATCTTCCTTAACGAATCGCCATGGCAATTTTTATCTGACTTTGGTATACATTTACATTTTTGTTCTTTTTAAACAATGCATATAGATCATTTAAAAGTGGTGTTTTATGTGAAACCAGACGCATCGAGGGATAACACAAAGGACTTACTGTAGTCTAAGTACCGTAAATGTTTGCCCAATTTTAAAATCATCAACAAAAGGTAACAATATTGAATTCTCTATGTTTAACTTCTTCATCACATATACTTATACTTTTCAATTTAAATATATATAACATAAGAACAATTTGAAAAATGACTTAATTTCCATAACCGTTGTCGTCAGGCAGTGTATATTTATATTTGCATTAAGATGTGAACGTACTATGTTAATTTATATATTAAATCGTATATTTTTGCTAAACGTTTTATATAACATTCTATGTATTTTATTTATTGTGAAAATTTTTATAATGAATTTTAATTCAAAAAAATCTTTTCAATGCGTCTATATTATTCGTTGGTCGTCCTTTTATTTACACATATATTAATATTAAATATTCTGTTTAAATAAACATAATAAATTATTGGAATTTTACGATTTAATTAATTTACATATTGCATAAATTTTCTAGGTTATTAAAGAATATCTATGTATAAATGTATGTAATGTTTGTATAAGTAATTATGTATGCGTATAATATATACATATTTTCAATGAATAAATAATTAATAATTAATTTTCTTTTCTTATACAACATACGACACATTAATATAATCAAAAATAATAAATAATAAACGTAGAATATTTATTTAAATTAAATTCACTATATAGTTAGAAAGTCGACGAGACATACTAAAAATTTAAAGTAATATATAGAACATCCCTGAAAACATTTTGATTCGAATATGAATCGCTTTTGATTTTTAGTTTTGCTAAGCTTTAATTTAAAATATGATCAGAAAAATGCTTGCTTTTAAATCATATATGGCGGACTATAATGTACCACTAATTTGAATTATATAAATAAATCAAAAGGGAACCATCATTCATTTTTGTGAAAACATTCGAATTTTTGTCTGTACGGATATTATTATTAACCCATTTTTATATATATATATACGTACATTAACATTTGTTTATGTTATACGAGCATTATGTAGAGTGAGTGTATGCATGTACATTGTATACGTGATTTCTTCATCAACTTTTCAGTTTCAATCAACACAACAATAAAATAAAAGGATATACGACGATGTTAAACACATTATTATATAAACTACATCATAAGATTGAATGTGATGATTGGGTGATGATAATGATGATAATATAATAAATGCTATATGCGAGTGATATAATATACACCTATGCACAGTATAAAATATATGTAAATATACGGAAAATGAAATAATAATGATAATAAATAGAAATAGATATACAAATATAGTTGATGATCGTCCGTCCTGTAATGTAAAGAAAACCTTTTGTGTATTTTTAGAATTATTATTTTAAAAAAAAACGTAATAAATAGTACAAATGTGTGTGATTGAGAATAATAAACATAGAAATTCTCGGTTTGAAAATGAAAGCAATTTAAAATATTAATATATCTTAAGATAATTATATGCATTCGTATGTCAGCGATTCTCCAAAATATGCGTATTGTATATGATTCTATCATATACATATATTAATTTCAGAAAGGTCTGTATAAAATACCAATATGTGCAATACAACTGCAAAAATTCGTCCTTTAATAAAATTGTTCACATTGCCAAAACATATTTGTGTATTACTGAAACAGAAGTTGTTTTCGTTGCCAAATTAACTTTTCATTTGAACACAATTTATCAAAATAATAACCTAAATTACAGTGAATATTCTCTAATATCAAGATCGTAACATAATATCAACCAAATAAATTCAACAAATTAATAATTGGTAGTATAACAATTTTAATTTGGTCATTTCGTATCCGATTTTGACTAAATTTAGAATGTAAGTTTACTATATGGACTAATAAAATATGAATGTTTCTTAAAAATGATACCATGTTTCCATGTTAATAATAATAAGAATGCGATAATCACGAAACTTATTGTATTTAACAACGAAGGTGATAAACAAGAATGTTATTAATACAACCAAGAATGACTATAACAACGAAATCTGATTCGGGCACACCTGAAATTAACAACTAATGCAGAAGACTATAAATCATGAATGGCTATAACAACGAAAACTGATTCTAGCATATTTTATTGTATAGCAAATGCATGAACATTATATCCTTTTGTTTATTGGTCCACAACTCAATGAATATAAAGAATTCAATGTTGGGGTAATTGCTAATTTAAGGCATGCTTACATGAATGATTTTTCTATGTTATAACCATTCTTAATTATAGCCTTCTGCATTAATTAATATCCTATAATTTTCTATGTAGGTGTCACATTGTGGATCTGAAGCGTAATAAATAATATCATATTTGTGTATTTGCTAAATTCATGTGCCAGAATCAGTTTTCGTTGTTATAGCCATTCTTCATTATATCCTTCTGTATTAATAACATTCTTGCCTATCAAGTTTGTTGTTAAATACAATAATTTTTGGTGATTATCGTCTTCTTGATTATTAACTTATTGATTATACAACGCACTCTTTGATTAATAGTGATCAAATTATACATAAAAATCAACATCACATCACCATTATTCAACATACCAAAACATCCATATATAATATACTTCAAACAGAAACAATATTAAATAATGTTAACCGCATACGAAATGATAAAATAAAACTAATACAAGAGTAGGTAATTAAAACAAATATTAATTTATTTTACGGTAAATTAATAAGTAATTAAATTTTATACAAAGAAAAAAGATTTTTGTATATAATTATACAAAAATGCTTCATTCAATCATTCTCTTTAAATTTAAACAATATACAAAATAAATTGTATACAAGGGTAATTCAAATAGTTCACGGAGCATCACCAAAATAAGAACAGTATTTTGTAGACCTTCCATGAAAGCCGTATAAAGAAGGGGTTTTGAAAATTGTACATCGATATATGGACCGACGGGTATATTTTAGTGATGGTATGCGGGAAAGTTTATTGAATAATGAAATACTTTTATCGGTACGCGAAATTTTTGAACAGCCAACATTATTTTAAATTCTAAAATATTTTATACTAAATAATTACTGAAGCAGAATAAAATCTTATAATAAAGAAAATTTAACAAAAATTTTATGCATCATCATTTTTCTCATTTTCAAAATTATTTGTCTGTGTTTTGAAAATTATGTAATATTTAACAGAGTCATTTGGTTAATATATCCTTAACCCTATATATGGTATATATAGACTCAGTGTCCAAAACAAAGTGCAACGTATTTATTGCTCTATAACTTACTAAAAAAAATTATATTTTTCTAATATATTCATTATAGACACGAAAGCCAAATATTCGTTTCATAATAGCTACCAATAAATATACGCATCTAATAAAACGCTAGCGGCAATGCAATTTATATAAAACAAACATATGCCCTGTACACAATAACGATAACAATCAGTGAATTTTGCAGTCAACGGATCTAGAGGGTTAAATGTATCTATAAATTTATGTATATTTATTTTCTTTTGAATAAATTATATAGAAAATACAATGAATATAGTTACATCTCATATTATTTATATCTATATATTAATCAGAGTCGGCGGAAAATTTATGTTATACCTATAATATATATATAGATTTGTTTTATATGAATAGATCCAACAGCGGGTCTGTTTTATATAAGACAAAAATATTTATATATAAAAGTATAAGTATAAGTTATCAAAGGCAAAAAGTTCACAAAACGTGATTATTGTTAATTAACTGTCATATAGTGCTTTTATGTAATATCGTATATATTTATTTTCGTTAGAAAAATATAAACAATAAACTTATTTCTATTTATAAACAATAAAGGACATTATAGGACGCACTTTAAAGTCTTTTCCTATAAGATGGTATACTTATCTTATATATATATATATATTATATTATGTATATATGTATGCATATTGTATTTATAGTCCTAGTGTAAGTGTATATAATTTTAAAGATGCTTTCCAGTATACAAATATATAGGTAATAAATATTGGATTGGTAAATAATTAATTACAATTTTTCTATGAAAACATATCAATTTTTAATTAATACTGTATTGTCCATTTGGTTTGATGATCTATCAGGTAGAATCATAAATATGTGCTCATAAAACTTCTAGTCTTTTTCGACAACTAAACCGAACCAAGTGCGTTTTGACATAATCAACATTATTGATATTCATATCATTCATAAAGTTTAGCAAATTTCGTAATAAATGGCAATATGATTGTGCATGGTCAGCACTATTTGGTGGTGGATGTGACATCACATCTCAAACTAAATCCAATCATTTTTGACGAATGATAAACGATATGTGTGGCCTTGTATTGCCATTCATGGTGGAATACAAAATGCTTTTTTGAATTCAGTTCAGTTTGGTAACCTCTGAATTGATCGTTTCAATTTGTGGAAAAATTTCAAAATAGGCAATGCCTTTATAATCCCACAAAAACTGATAATACGATGAATATTAGGTTTAGATGTTGTATGCTCTCGTTCATCTTGCGCTTGCTCCACGATCTTTTTTCGATTTACATTGTTGTATAAACAATCCATATTTCATAGCCAGTTATTAATCAATTCAAAAATGAATCATTTTCTTTACAATTCATAAGTTAATTTCTTTAAGCTCATGAGAAACCCGTAAATCGAGTCTTTTTATTTGTAGTCAAGTTGTTTTAAACGCTTTACAAAGCATATATGTGATACATATCGAGCTTCTTTGCAATCAATGTGTGAAAATTGCATTTAATTATTTACCAACCCACAAAAATTTACACATAAAAAATATATACTAAAATTTTTAAATTAAATTTTTAATTTATGTAAAGCTTATAGTCTGTGTTTGTTTTTCTATATAACTGATATAAAGTATACAATTTAGAAATACAATTAGACATTTATTATATAACACCGACAGCGTTAATTAACTAAAGTACAACTGCTTTTTATTTAACATTATTTCGATATATGGTAACGATCTTGTATTTTAAATTATTTCAGTGAAAATACGTTGACTCATATAACGCACTGTGCAGTACATTAAAATGTTTCCCAAAAATGAAAGAAATGCTTATGCCTTTTAAAAGTTTACAGAGTTTATTCCGAACCACAATTTTTTTGAGTCTATTCCATTATTTTCAAATGAGTAATTGGTTCATACAATGCGTGCAGACATTGTATTAATCTTTAAGTAACGTCTTTGAAGCTGCATAATTTCAGTAATAAAATAAATACAGCAAAACTTTACATGTAAATCCACAATGGATTAGCATTATTCCAATATGCCACTGAGCGCAATATTATGCCCCATACCTGGTTAACCATAGCACAATAACAATGTTACTTGTTTACTTTAATAGTATAAGAAAATATATTCTTATTTTTTTGAGTTATTAAGTTGAGTCACCTTCATTCGTTGACCCTGTAAAACCATTTATAGCACTTTATAGAAATTTCAACAATTTAATTTTATTTAATTTGGTGTGTCGACATAATCTATTATTATAATGTAAATGTATTTATATTGCAAATAATATATTATATTAACAAAAACCTTATCACCACACCGTATATAGTAGCATTTTGTTACATTTAAATACGAAAATATTCCTCACACACAAACACACACATAAAAATGATAGTATTTTCTGAAAAAATATAAAATACTAAGGAATTACAAATAATAGGATATCTTAAATAGAATTTTTTTCAGATGGCGACGAAGGATATACATATGGATAGATAATTTTTTGCTATTTCATTAGTAAATATACAAATTACAGTGAGGTGAGTTGTATATACTTTTATTTAATGCTTTAATTAATTATTTTGCTAACAATTAAGCTAAAATGTTTAAATAAAATAACCACAATTAGAGAGAACTAGATAATTTACTTTATCGACACTTTCGACACTTAACAAACGATCTTATGCAATCATCATCAAATAATTCTATAACAAGTAGGACGTTTCTGACATCTACCAAATATTTATTACAGCAAAGTGGATTAATTACTAAGCATGAAAGTATATATAAGAATTCACCAATTGGTCTGGGAATTATCGAAAGATAAATATTTCCTTAATTCTGTTATTTTTGTACAATTGATTATATATAATAGTTACAATCATAATATTTTCTATTAGCGCTCATACGGGTATAGCTAACCCAAATATACGCATCAAGTCATCTCTACACAATAGTGTCCTGCTACATCTCAGACATCTGTTTAAGTGCCGTTCGAATATATTTTTGACCAGCGAGCTCTGGTAATCATCCTCAAGATTTGCTGCAGACTTCACAATCACACCTGGCACGGTGTTTTCATTTATCTTCATCAATAACTCAGCGTTCGACATGATAACCAACATCCGCACGTAAAGTAACTACTGCCACTAATTTTTAGAGTATTAATTGTGGCATGCAATTATAGTATATAGAACCCATTTCATATATAATGTTTGCAAATTACAAGTTCAAGTGATGTATGCGTGGATATGATTAATAATTCTCACATCCATATTATTATATGCATAAAAATATGTAATAATATGTAATGGAATATGGAATATATGTATTAAAATATGACAATATTGATTTTGTGCGTATATACATTATCTATTTTATCAGTATTATCCTTTCTTCCTTTGCAATTATTTGCATTTCTTTTAGTTTTAACCCTTTTTTTTTCTTGTTTGTTTGTCCTTATCTTATATGCATATTATTTTATGTATATATGAATCATTTTTAATATAAGTCCAAAATGTTCAAGCAACGACTGAATATAATAATATATCAAACTGAACTGAAAAATTATAAATAGTATGAAATAAACCAACGAATAGAAATATAATATTCATTTTTACAACAACGAGTAAAATTATATTTTAAATTACCTACAGATAGATTTTATTTTAATATATACCAATTTCGATATAGTTTACAATTAGTATCTTAGTTTTTAAAAGTTTAAAGTTTAAACATATAATATTAATAATTGTTACAATGTTTAAAATATTAATTGTAATATCAGTAATATTATTATTAAGTGCGGTAATTAGTAGTGGTGAATATATATTTTATTTTTAATTTTTAGGAATATCTATTATATTATTAAATTTAAATTAACTTCAATATTCCGCGACGTTTATTGAATTCACTAAAATTATACGGAACAATAAAATTAAAAAACTAACCAACTGCGATTATTGAGTAATTTTTCAAAAAAATAAATATTTTGTAAAATATTTTTTAAAATTAAACATTTTTTGTATACCATTACAAAAAATAATATTATTATAACAAAATATTGAAGTTAATTTAATTTTATTAATATACAATATTATTAATTTATGTATAAAAAGTAACAGCCATTGCATCTGGAATAATAAGGCGAGGTTGTGTGAACCATGCAGACTCTTATTTAGATATTCCAGAAATTCCATATACGGTATGTGTAAAATTTGTTGTTGTAAATAATTTCAATTATATCAATTGTATATTTATAAATCACTATGTGGGTTCGTTTACTTTCATTGAAAATCTTATAAAACATAAATTTTACATATAGGTTTCTATACAATTTTGGAAAAAACACCATTGCAATGGTTTATTGATAAATCCTGTATGGGTATTAACAACCGCACAATGTATTAATGATATTGGGTAAGTCAAATAAATATAAAAAACTCTACGATATCCGACAGAACGTAATTAAGATTGAAAATGTCTGTAGGTTAATTTTGGGTATATCAAATAAATTTTTAAGTATATATATAGCTGCTAATACTGAACCATTAAACTGCAATATTTTGCAGATTGAAGATTTTGATTTAATAAAAGTTACTTTTTTCTTAACTTATCGTGTCGTTCAATGTGGGTAAACTTTAAGCGGAGACGACAACGAATTTCGTTGTTCAAAAATGAAGTGACCTTTTTCAACCATGATCTCATATACCTTAGTCGGTTGGTAATTATTGCATTTTTTTCAAATTTCCTCTTTTCCTCATTCATGCGTCATTTAAAATATGTAATGGATTTATTTTGAAGTCACACAGTTTTAAAACTTATGTCTTCTTCATGCCAAAAAAAATATAATAAAAAATTAATTCATATATAAATATTTAAAAACGGAGTTGTTTGTAGATGAACATGATTTTGTACATGGGCAAAATATGGTGGACATCACCTTTTCACATTAAACACAGTGCTCTCAAAGCCTTTTTAATAATAATAACTATCCACCTTTGTATTAATAAAATTGAAAAATTATGGATACAAAATGATTTTTCTTTCATGAAATTATGTTTAAGATAAAAAAAAATAAACTAAAATTATTTTCTATAAACCGTTTGGAAAAAAAAAATTGTGTCCATGCGAATCCATGCAAAAATACCAAATATGATAAAAGATTTGTTGACAAACACAACGTTTTTCATATCCTGCAGACAGGTATATCACAATAACTGATAAGGATAACCATATTAATATGACATTATTCATCCATTTGAATATAAACATTATTCTACAAATATATATTTCAGTTTTTTGAGACAATTTTTCATATAATCATTGAATTTAAAATAAAAAATATAAACCATAACAATATCTATAATTAATTTCATAGTTCATCTGTGAATCAAAACAATGTTTACATTAAATATGCATTGGATAATCCATCAATTGGAATAAAAGAAGTAGTTGTTCACGAAAATTTTTCCAATCATACTAAAGATAATAATATAGGACTTTTAAAGGTATTGAACTGAAAAATTTGATGAATCAAATTAAAAATGAAAACTATTAAAA